>OZ038442.1:4940247-5002747 GCA_964036265.1 Daptonema setosum
CTAGCGGATGAGAAAGGGTGGGAAAAAAGAAAATGCCTCAGTTTTGCGGTTTCGAAAAGTTGCGTTTATTCTCAAAAGTTTATGTGAGGTAGCCTAAATTCTTCTAATTACCCCTCTTTGAAGATATTCCTCTCACTTCGGCGCACTGGCGGACGAGAAGCGAAGGGAAAGTGTAATTCCCCGTTTTGAAAATTTCAAAACGGGAGAATATGTTCGTCAAGATGGATGTAAATGACCTAATTATTGTCGGTTTCCCCCTCTTTGGGAAAATTCCCCTCCCTTTGAAGATTTGGCTCGCCGCCAGTGCTTTTGGAGAGATTGTCCTCCTTCATTTGGAGGTTGCCAATGCGTCTTGATGTATGCCGTCTGTTGTGCCGGGTAGGTTAGTCAGTCTAATAGCGGACGAACTTTTCCTCCAAAGGGACGGGGACTTTTTCAAAGACAGGGAATTGGCAGTTTTTAGGAATTTCCACTTCCACCTACTGACCTACAACTCAAAATATTTTTTTTGTACTTCAAAGAAGAGGGAACACCTGTTTTCCCATCCCTACTCATCCGCTAGTGCAGTAACGTACGAGCTCCATTATGCGACTACGAGCCACCATCGGACGAGAAGGGGTGGGAAAAGGGGAATTCCCCCTCTTTGGCATTTTCAAAAAGTGTAATTTGTTCCCTAAGGTGTAGGTAAAATGGTCGGAAAACTGCCGATTCCCCCCTCTTTGATAAAATTCCCCTCCCTTTGGAGGATTAGCTCGTCCGCCAGTGCTACGAGCATTACGAATGACTGACTGACTGACTGATTGTTATGCAATATGAAGTGGATTGTTTTTTAGGGCATTGCCGGTGACAAGGACCTGTTGTATAACGGGGGATTTATTGCATACATATATGACTGAAAGAAAATATACTCACTGACAGAACGTGTTTTCATTGACCAAATTTAACGTTTGGATCGTGAGAGGTATAATGAATATGAGAGGCAAGCAATGGACCAGGTTAGTCTTTTTTGACCTTTTACCACATTTTAATAACTGCTTATTCTTTATATTTCAGGATCAGCTACACTGGCGGACGGGCTGATCCTCCAAAGGGAGGGGAATTTGATCAAAGAGGGGGAGTTCGCAGTTTTCTCACCTATCACAAGCGGACGAGAAGGGGAGGGAAAAGTGGAATTCCCCCTTCTTTGGAGTAAGTAATTACATAATAAGTAGTTACATATCATTTACGTCTTACCCAACGAAAATAAGCAGACTCCAACAATGAACAGCAACAGCCAAATTTACCTTACTTGGTCTTCTGTATTTATATTAAGTCCAACCTTGGACTGAAACATGCTTATGATAAGCATGTAAAAACAGTACCCGGCAAGAGCCGGTTTTACCGGCATCAACAACGCGAAAGAGCTGTTACAGCTCATCCAGGAATGCGCCAGCCTATTTCGTGAAATCTCACGTTCATTATATAATAAAAATGGCTAACCTTTTGCTTTTACCCTTTGACGGTACGTGATCCTTGTAGATCCTGGTAACCATTTTCCACTTTATATAACATCAGAAGAAAGGGTGTGCTTCTCGATAACGACACTTAACGAGACCAGACCTGACTAGCTTTTCATCTGCTCCAATTTATGGTGATATTAATTTTTCGATAAAATGCCCCCATAACGATGTGCCTGCTTGTGAATCTATTTGTGGTATTTCGCATTTCCCTCCTGATGACGTTGTATGATCTGGGAGCCTACGCTATGGGTATCCTAAGTATATTGAGTTGATACTAATATGTGTTGTTGTGTTTTTCATCAATTTTATTGATGCTAATTACATCTCAATTTCCATGCATTTTAAATGTTTTGTAATCTCACGTTTTTTTATTTTGCTTAAAATCTCGCCATGTGTTTTACATTTTAATTTTAAATTTTACTTCTTACCGTTAAATCCGTATACGAGTCAATAATGCTCAACGAACGCCGACAGCAGGTTGCCGCAATGACGCTGATCGAAAAGCGATCACTGAGCATAGCGGAGGGACCGCCCGGAGTGGGGAAAACTCAGGTCGCGGCAACCGTCGTATCTTGTGAGATTCGCGGCAATCCTGACCAAACTGTGGGCATAACCGCGAAGACTAACGCTGCTGCTGTATCAGTCAACAATAATGAGTCAACAATGATGGCGCAAATCTTCCTTCGGTGTTTCAATGTTTTTATGTCGGTAGATTTGTTGAGTCCTACCCTTGGACTCAAGCATGCCTACGAAAAGCATGTAAAGCAGGTGGTCGGTAAGAGCCGGTTTACCGGCATTAATGACGCGAAAGAGCTCAATTCGTGTATAACCTGTGTTGTAAAATGAGCTCTGGCGCCACACTACGTGGTCCGAGAACCAGTGTTCGTATTGTGGCCGATGGGGCCGTAGAAGGCAGGAAGGATAGTATCGTGCGCATTTGTACTGCATCTGCCGGCTATCGAGTCGACCTCAACGAGTTCCCAGCTGCGATAGCGGAAACCCTGCAGTACCGTGTCAGCCATCCGCCACATGCTATCAAAGCACACCAGCATGCTCCGAGGGCCCCCGTCGGATCGCACAATCTAATCCTCAACAGGAACAGAGTGTCGTACCTGATGTGACTTCAAGCCAAGAGATGAGCAGAAGGTACTTTTCTCAAAAAAAACATTTGAAGTGTTAAAAATTTTGAGATTCATGAGTCGTCGTTATGTTAAACCTTGCTGGTTTTGTTTTATGACAGTTGTGCAATAAGAAATGTTCCAAACAAATGTTCATAAATGAGAAAATTTTATATCGAAATGCATAATAGATATTTATGTTCTCATTCAGAAAAGAATAGGAAAGGCCGCCGTCGTGTTTGAGACGTTTGGGTGTGACTCGTTGAAGTCTCGTCGAATAGGACTAGTTTATATGCATAAAGGTTGTGTTTATTGATTGTGAGATTGTCGAGTAGATCTGACATAGCGAGTTAAAAGATAAATATGTTATATATGTTATATATAGTTATGTATATATGTCATTTGTTGTTGATTATAGTGAGAACTATCCGTTGATGTACTTTGTCTAGTTCCTTGCCAATTCGTATTTGATTACCTTAAAGTGTTTGAGTTATTAATAAAGTGTTTGTATTTGAGTATAGTTCGGAAGTTCCTTTCGGTAACAAAAGCTAGCCAATTCACCCAGATGCAAGTCTGAATCCATTTCTAATTAGTGCAAGACTCAATCTCTCGCTCATTCACTTACTCACTCACGCACTCATTCATTACGTCACACACTCTTTTACAAATGCACTCCTCACACCATAATTCATCAAAAGAATAAAGCGATGAATCACATGTTTACTGAAAATGGTCTATACCGGCTGACAGGCTTTTATGACTGAGTGACGAAGAAATGTTTTTTGGACATTGAGATGGTGTAGTAAACTAGCGGACGAGAAAGGGATGGGAAAAAAGAAATTTCCATTCTTTGGCGGTTTTAAAAAGTTGCTTTTTTTCTTAAAAGTGGCCTAATTTGTGCCAATTTCCCTCTTTTATAATGAAGATATTCCTCTTTGGAGAGATTCCCTTCCATTTTGGAGTTCATGTATGCCGACTGTTGTGCCGGATAGGTTGGCCATCGTACAATAGCGGACGAGAAGGGATGGGAAAAGTGAAATTCCCCCCTCTTTGGCGGTTTCAAGAAGTGGAATTTTTCCCCTGATGTGTAGGTAAAATGACCTAATAATTGCTGATTTTCTTTGGAAAGATTCTCCTCCCTTTGGAGGTTTGGCTCGTTCGCCAGTGCCATCGTACACTGGCGGACGAGCTAATCATCCAAAGGGAAGAGAATTTTGTCGAATAGGGGGAATCGGCAATTTTAATGACACATTTCACCTACACATGCACCTACACCGAAAAAAATCTTCGTTTTTGAAAACGTCAAAGAGAGAGGGAATTCAACTTTTCCCACCCCTTCTCGTCCGCTGGTGCAGTATCGTGTAGCGTGGGCTCCATTACACGACTACAAGCAATGAATGACTGACTGACTGACTGACTGTTATATGTTATGAAGTGGATTGTTTCGAACGGCAGTGCAGGACCTATTGTGTAACGTAGGCTTTTTTATATGACTAAGAGAATATACTGACTTACTGACTAACTGACAGACAGACAGGTCATATTTTCATTGACTAAATTTAATGTCGGAAAATGATCGTGAAAGACAATGATTAGAAAGGTCAGCACTGGATCGGGTTGGTCTTTTTCTGGTTTTTTAACACTTTTATTAATTGCTGCTTTTTGTATTTCAGGATCAGCTACACTGACAAGAACTCCTTTTTAAAGTAAATGCAAACTTGTGAAGCAGAGATATTTTTGTCTACCCATGTCAGGCACCTCCATGTTCCCACTTTCTTGTTATGCCGTCTCCATTGTGGTAGCCATCGAGAACGTGGACCGAGTCATATTTGTTTAAGAGGAGGTTGCGGGCCGTCCGGAAGTGGATTGTTGATATTACCTATTTTATTTATTTATGTAAATGTTACATGTCAAAAAAGTTGGCCAGTCGTCCGTCATATATCAATCAGTATTATCTGTGATCACGTTTTTCTATAGATTTATTCCGTAAGAATAAACGGATACCAAACAAAACTGATCGTCGTACAATCGCACAGTTACCGTATACAAATTGTGTCATTATGACATTAAAAAACTTAAAAGAACCATGTACTCTAGGTAAAAAAAAAACATAAAAAACGATGCTAAACGACGCCGGTCGTCGTAAAGTCAAACGCTCAGTTACCGTACAAAAATGTAAGTTTTTCTCCGATCGCTTGGGTTAGAAATCTGAAAAACTTGTTTTGGACGATAACTTCGCCCAGAAATAATGTTATAACATGAAATGACAATGACATAATAATAACATTGTGAGTCAAAGCAATGATAAAAACGAAAACGTGAATGTACATATGCTTTGTGGTAATGATCAAAACTTCATAGGTTATCGTCATGAACACGTGATGTTGATGGTATACAAAGGTAAGGGAGCTGGTGGTACCAGTTCGGGGGACATAACGAACATCAAATATTCACAATCTACACCACAACCTTCCATGACACCTTTCGCTATACAACCGAAGGGCAACGGATTATCGTTGCCAGTTGAACATTGTGCTGCTAAGATGGGCTATTCATGGCATTCCATCGGCGCCACTTGCAATTTTGGATTATCCGTACATCACGGAAATCGATCTGCGGTGCTTCTTTCCCATTTATTTCAAATCAGCTTTTTTCCATTAGGATACTCAATCGCACACCCGGTGAACCGGCACCCACCCGTATCGCATTCATACAACAACACATCAGTGCTAGTAGCGACGTTGCATACCATTATACCACAGGCATCGGCGCCCGTACGCATATTTACAGAAACTACAAAAAAAATTGTCACCAGTAAAACTTTTCTCAAAACTATGGGTTCGCACAAATGAACGAAAAAGTTTGAAACTGAAAAACGTTTTTTTAAATGAAAACGAAGCATAAATTAGAGAAAAAATAGGATTGCCTGTTATGAAGAAACTATCCCATTAGAGCGGTTTTGTTTGCATTTTAAGAAGTACATATTGTTTGTATGGCTTCGGCTTAGTAATTATCACAGACTGTTCCTTCTAAGCGAGATCGCCGAGTATGAGGCTAAGAGTTAGTTTTCAGTTTAGGCTTAGGATTAGGCTTAGGGTTTAAGAAGGGCTTGGGCGCGTAGCGCCCGAGCCCTTCTTCAAAGGCTAAGCCTTAGCCTAAGCCTACACTGAAACCTAAGTTTTATGCCCCCGCCTTGGACCGTTAGCACCGCGAAGCGGAGGTGTCCAACGTGGTTTTTCATGTCACCACAAGCCGAACCGTTAGCCATAACCTAAGAGGTAAAACACTCATGTTTTCATAACATGTATTTTTCATGGAAATATGTTGATTATCAAAATGTTGAAATTAATTTTTTGAAATTAAATTCTGACTTTGAACGTCATTTTAACCATTCAATAATCAACGTATTCCATTGAAAAATACATGAAAAAAATCAGCAAAGCAAGCTTAATTTAATGACAATAAAAATTCCAACAAAAAAAAAATTAATTTTTTTTGTTGATATTTTTGAAAAAAAAATTTATTTGTTCACTTGTTCGAAACCATCCATCTATTCAGGGGAAAAGTTTTACTGCCGTAACTTTTTTTTGTAGTTTCTGGGAATATGCATCCCGTACACTATCCCGTTACACGCTGGTTATGCCGCCGACCAGGCACAGCAGCTAACGCTTGTATCAATGTTGCGCGTGCTCGTGCTACCAGCGGTGCATTAGTCGACTAACGCAGCACGCTTGTACATCAGTCGCCCTGATTGACTAATGCATGTAACTTAGCTTTTATGTCTATTGAAGATGTATACTAAGTCAGCCTATTTCTTTCTTGTTCTCTCACGAGAACTAACAAAAACCAAAACTTTCTAAACTAGTTTCCAGCTTTTTTCAAACACAAACTTTTCCTAAAAAATCCAAATTTTGTTAAGCAGCTTCATCGCAGTCCAACAACATTCATTCGCTTGTTTCATCATGGTCATTTTATGAAACGTGTGCAATATTCGGTTCTTCATATTACGTCCGCGCGCTTAATTCCTAGCTTAGACTAAGCTGTTATTTTTTCTCGCCAAATCGTTATCAGCCCGGCGTAAAATTTATTGAGCGCGTGCTCATTGAATGCTGTCTGGCGGGGGCCGTCCCACCAGTTCCACATTAGTCCAGTTTCATATTAACTTTTGTACATTGCGCTTATCGCGTTCTCGTTATTTCCATTCGTAAGCTTTATTAAGTAGACTAAACATTCGCTAATCTAAATGCCGACCGGTCAGTTGCCCTTCGCGGTGGCACCCGTGACTGGCCAGTATATATAGTCGTGAAGTTGGGTGCTTGGGGGATCGCTAGTTTTGCAGCCCGCTTAACGGGTGTGCTCCAAGCACTCATCGAAGGTGCTTTTCTATAGTGTGCTTTTTATTTTACTATTATAATATATGTATTCACTCGCTTATCCACGTGCTTATTGCTTTTCAATATTACCGTCCACACTCTTGTAAATAACTATGTTTCCCACAGAATATATGCCTGGCTGGCTCACGTAGAGTCATTCGGTCGCTTGGGCTCGCACCTATTAAGCTTGTAGGAACCTACTATTACGCGGGAGGCAACACTAGACTGCCATCAGAAGAATCCCCGTAATAATTGGCGGTTTTTTTTGTGACTTATCTTGATCTAAACGTTTAGCATGATGTTAACGAAATGATTGAAAGGTAAGATATCAATGGTATCCCGTTCACAATACGTGGAACAGAAAGAATGTTTTTGGATAGTCCGCCTGGTCTATATGATTTTTTATCGTCCATCTTGTTGACTGTAATTAATATCAATGTAACTGTAGAAGAGTAATAAAAACCATGCGTTACCATCTATTAATTAATTTGAGAAACCACCTTTATTGTAGTTTATTAATTAAGTTTGAGAACGTTTCTACATAAGTTACCATCACCTGAGTGTTGTATGATTTTATTGAGTGGTTTTTGAATATGTTCCTTTTTTTGCATTGTTGGTTCACGAACTAGGTTTCAACGTATTCTCGCTTCCCACACGCTCATACCCATCCGCAAACCTGTACATACCACACCACCGATGCATCATTCCATTCCCAAGCTCTTGCTATCGTAACTGAGCTCAGGACCATCGCCACCCAGACGCAGGGCGACTACAACCACATATTCTCTAGCTTGAAGCTGAGGATACGGTGCTACTGAAGTTAGCCGAATACGCTGCATTCCTTGAGCTCAAACGCCTTCATTACGGCTGGACGGCTGAGTGAGTGGGTGGGTGGGTGGTTGAGTGAGTGAGTGAGTGAGTCAGTCAGTCAGTCAGTCAGTCAGTCAGTGAGTGAGTGAGTGAGTGAGTGAGTGAGTGAGATAGTGAGTGAGCGAGTGAGTGAGTGAGTGAGTGAGTGAGTAAGTGAGTGAGTGAGCGACTGAGATGTGAGTCAGTCAGTGAGTGAGTGAGTGACCGAGTGAGTGAGTGAGTGAGTGAGTGAGTGAGTGAGTGAGTGAGTGAGTGAGTGAGTGAGTGAGTGAGTGAGTGAGTGAGTGAGTGAGTGAGTGAGTGAGTGAGTGAGTGAGTGAGTGAGTGAGTGAGTGAGTGAGTGAGTGAGTGAGTGAGTGAGGCAGAATTACAAAAGCTACCCCTTTTCTCTTTTGTATATTTTCTCCTCTCTAAGTCAATTCAGACTTAGGAATTCGCTTTTTTACATGCCTATGTATCAGGCTTAGGCTTAGAAATAACTTTCTGCTATGTATGTATTTGTTTTTGGTCAAAAAGACGGGTCGAAATACTTCTAAATCTAGATGAAAAAAGGGTAGGGTTGGGAAATTACCTAGCAGAATCTCCATACCATACCCTTTTTCTTATTTTGCTGTTCAACTTTAATCCATTCGATTAAGACTAAGGCTTAGGCTTAGCTCCGAGCTTGGAACTTAGGCTTAGGCTTAGGAATGAACTTTGGCTCAGTATTAGGCTTAGGCTTAGGCATACGACCAATTTGAAAAACTTGAAGATGAAAAAAGGGTAGCTTATGGAAATCTGCGTGAGTGAGTGAGTGAGTGAGAAGATGAGTGAGTGAGTGACCAACTGATTGAGAATATATTTACAGATAGTCGGTACTCATCGACTATCGTTCGACACGGGTAGAACCTTCGGGCAAAATTACGAAGAACCGTGCCTCAACTCATTCTGTTATTTTATTTCCCGTGAACATGATTTTATCGCTTATTGAAGTTGAATCTGAACTTCATGCTTATATGTTTTCACACATTTCTCTGTCAGTTCCAATTTGAACATACAGGGTAGCAAAAAAACACGTGGCACATTGGATTCGACATTGTGAATGTTGTAGAGAAGCTCTGAAAATGCGGTATAGGACAATCGAAAGAGGACATTTTGACTTTAAAAGTGATGTAATATCATCAGATTTGAAACTTTACAGCGCCAGCGGCATAAACATTTGTACATGCGCGCTTTTTGAATATAAACTTGACCTAGTGCGTGCGCGTGTGTGTGTTTTTAAATTGCTCAGTTTCGTTTACTATCCTACTTACTTGCTTTGCTTTTTTCTTTTACTAACATTGATTTTTTTGTTCGTTTAAACAGTCAACCGGCTTCATTTTATGAGGCATTTAGCAACCCAAGGACTTTTAACAAGTTGCAATGACGCGACAATGCAACAATGCCGCGACGCCTGCTTGGTCATCAATGACCATCTAACTTACTTGTTTTCGCGTGATAAACAGAAAGTATAATAATGATATTTAAATTGCATCTGTTTCATAGTTAAATTCTTGTTTTATACATTAATTTAAACAATATATCATGTTTTAAAACACAGTAAGCAATATTTAATGCCGATTTCAGCGTATTTTCTGAAAATCATTTGTAACAGCAAATAATAGTTGAATTAAAGTTCAGTCACAAATATTTTTTTAAGTAAAAAGTCTTTTATCGGATATGCTGTACCGCAGTGTCATAGCTTCTCTACAACTTTTGCAATATCTGTTCAGAAGTGCCACGTTTTTTTCTGAGCCAACGGTAGACTCCCAGTAAACTGAAGTTTACCACCGAAATGCACAAACTCTTTGAGATGTTGACAGACAACACCCCCATCTCATTATGGAAGGAATCGATATAATTAACGACAATGTTCTCTTAGTAACATATACATATGTACATTATGTACATAAGCAGATGAATTCATTACTGAACTACCAACATGTGGTTTGTATATGTTGCTCTCATCACTTCACATTTTGTATAAAAAGTTTATGGTCAACACTTTACCGTTGACACTTATATTTTATTACGAGCTATAGTCGGTCATATCGCTTTTTAGTGGTTAAGGTATTGTTGGCCCATATCATGAAATTGCGTGTGGCAATTTTAATTATAAAAAACATCATACAGTAATACACGCTCAACAGTTATTGTAAGCCAACAAACTCACACTAACACATCACTCATTCACCCATTCACTCCCTCACTCAATAACGCACTCATTCATTAAATCACTTTATTAATCACTCACGCACTCACTCACTCTCTCATTACTCATTCACTCACTCACTCTCAAGTTTTACTTTTTCGAACGCCAAATAGGGGAATTTCTATTTATCCAATCCTTCTCGTCCGGCTCATGTATGAAGACTTCTTGACGTTTCACATGTTCACTTTGACTAACTTACTCACTAACCTACTCTGTCAACAACTTACTCACTCAATAATTCACTTAGTCACTCAATCACTTACTCACTAACTCACTGCCAAAGAGGGAGGGGAGTTCCACTTTTCTCACCCATTCTCGTCCGCTAGTGAGTGGCGGACAAGTGGGCTGACATCTTCATTGGATGGAACACACAAATCCATTGACAGTGGCGGACGAACAATTATTTTGAAAAGGGCACAGGAAGCATAATGGCTGCTGATTATGCCTTTCTATTAACACGCGTTGTGCTAATCACACTTTTTTAGTACCTAGGTATGAAGTTCATTTCCCCCCTCTTTGGGAATGTTTCTCTCCCTTTGAGGGTTTTGCTCGTTCACCAGTGCTAACATTTGTTTTTCAATCAACGAGGATCAGCGGAGAGAAGTACATTACACAACACGACTCCACCTCCCCAGTTCTTGTATAAACCTTAACAGCACAACACAACCCCTGACCACTAGCGGACGAGAGAAGAACCAAAAAGTGGAATTCCCCCCTCTTTGGCAGTTCCAAAAAGTGGAATTTGATCCCTAAGGTGTAGGTAAAATGGCCTAAAAACGGTTAATTCCCCCTCTTTGAAGAAATTCCCCTCCCTTTGGGGATTTAGCTCGTCCGCCAGTGCCCCTGACCCATCCGCAAGGTCAAAGCAGGCACTTCAGGCACTCAGTTACCCCTTGTAACAACATTCAGAGTCATTAATTATGTATGTATGTCGTTTGTTGTGATTGACAGACTGACTGACTGGATTGTTATAATTGGTTTGTTTTTGAGGATAGGGCGAGTGTTCTGATTAACTGACTGTTGCATGATCCTCATTGACTGACTGACCGACTGATATGATTCAGTGACTTATGCAATGCTATGCAATTGAGGATTAAATACAGGCTATCACGATGGTATAAATAGGTGCGTATTCAATCTAATTATCATTTGTATTTTTCAAAGTATGGATAACAAACGAGTCAATGAAAGTAAACCAAAGAATGAAAAAGTTAAAACACAAGCAGGTTAGTTAAACATTGCTCAGTTATGTTTCTGATGTGGAGTATTAACCGATTGTTTCATTTCAGTTGGGTACGGACACATCGATTTTGCGCAACTGAAACTATCGATGAATAGGTTGTTGGACGCACTAGCGGACGAGGGAAGAGCAGAAAAGTGCAATTCCCCCCTCTTTGGCGTTTTGAAAAAGTAGAATTTGTTCCCTAGGGTGTAGGTAAAATGGCCTAATTTCTGCCAATTCCCCCTCTTTGACGAAATTCCCCTCCCTTTGGGAAACTTGCTCGTCCGCCAGTGGTTGGACGTACGCCGCGAGCAGAAGCAAATAATGCAAAAACCATTTATTTGATTTATAGTTTGTTTAGAACGATAAGGATTTTTTTAACCAATACATACGTCGATTAAACTTTATCCACAATTAATGTCTCTATTTATTCTCATGGAAACAACGTGAGACATTGATCGCCACGTCCAAACGCAACTGTGACATGCCCGCTAATCAAGTTCCTATTGACCCCGACTAATGTCTGCAATCGCTTCATGGAAACGGAGGCTATTCGGTGTTCCTGTTGGTTAGTTAATGATGAATCCTTCGGGCAAAAACAAGGCAAAAATTTGTTCAAACGCGTAGTGAATCGAATCAGCAACTCGAAGCCTCTCATAACCAAAGGAAACGGACATTTCGACGAAAATCATCCATTGCGCGGCAAGACATGAAGTGAGACTGACGGAGGGTATGTACATGCGATGGTCTGATTACCTGCTGGTTAGGGTTGTATGGATACATACCCTGCGCCTGATTTAATAGATTCAAATTGTTACTGTAACTGGTTGGTTTATATGGCACTTGCCCTTGATTGTTGTTTCTGTTTTTGTTGTTTCAGCTGTTTGTGTTATTGCTACTGTGGTTGTAGTAGTCATAGCTGCTGTTGTTGTTATAGGATAGATGGTCTTGTTATTACCATAATTATTGTAGCGCGCGCTGCTATGGTTTGTTTTTTAACCCTGTTGACCGTTACTATTTTCATTTGCTTTGCCGCTGAACTTTTCGAAACAACATGCACTCATGTGTCCCGCTCTTTTGCAATAATAGCACTGTTTATTCTTTTGCGTGCATTGTCTCATATGTTTGTTGCCACACATGTAGCACAATTGGTTTTTTCCCACTGTAATCTGCCTCTTGCCGATTGAAGTTTCAAACATTGGTCACTCCAATGATTTGATCATGAATGAGTCATGTGCATTATGCAATATCGTGCAATATCATGCGGCAATAGCGCAATGATTGTCGAAATCGACAAATGGCCGCGATACTTCAAAACTGCAACTCAGCGCGTATCGTGAAACAGTACCTTATTAGATGCCCTGAGACCGCGACGACCCCGCAACCTGAAGTTTCTGAACATGTTCTTCCGTTGCAAAAAGAACAAGAGCAGAGTAAGCATGGACACGTACAAGATTAAATAATGAAAAGGGGGTGCTGCACCTTCCATCTGACAACCATGGCACTTTGAACCATCAGTCAACCATGACGTTATCATTATTATTATTATTATTATTATTATTATTATAAATCATTATCACAAATCCGTTATCACGTGAATACTGAGACCAATGGGACCCGTACAGGCAGCGTCGCCGTTGGTGCACTACATCGGAATAATGATCGGAGTTCATCATGTATCAGTTCAAGTTTGTGTTTGTCAACCAATTTGTGTCTCATGCGTCACATGGACATTTGGCGCTTCGAATTCTACAACGAGAACTTGTTCAAGTATATACTTATTGTGAGATGGCAAAGAAACAATTATTTTATAAATAGAACAACAAGTCGCTTTTATTACGATAACTATACGTATTATGTCGCGATAATAAGGTATCACTGGATTGACGTTATAACTATTAATTAATATTTCCTAATACATAATGCGATTATAGTATTAGGAATATTCTTTACGATTATTCTAGTGAATTGACAATGAAATGATTTATAAAGTTATGAATTTGTCTGGAATACAGGATCGGTCACATGCACTACATCCAATGCAAATTTTCGCGAAGTAGGTCACAATCTCACTGGGCTGTTCGCCTTTATGTTAATCATACATATCAAATATTTTGTTATATCATCATATTTTGCAATTCCAACTGAAATTCAGTAACTTTCCCAACCGTCCCAATTTATTTGCTGATCTTACAAAGTCGAATTGTTTAATAGTTCACACATAAAACTTCCGTGATATCCACCGGTTATATCACCAAATCTTTTCGTATTCTGACTTCTCAATTTCCACGCTTACCAGCGACACAAGAGTCATCCTCTCATTTTCAAATACTCTCATTTTGTTTTAGGCAATCACATTCTTCTACGATGCTACTTTTAATAGTGCACCTTCAAAATAAATACATTGATTCCGACTGAGGGCCGAGGCATACCTACTTGTGATCCCCGGCTGTGGGTGGAAGCCAATCGATTCCCCAAAATTTACATGGCCATTCCCCCCCCCCCCCTGTTTTACATCATTAGCAGCAGCACCGCAAAACCAAAAGTGGAAAGTGGAATTCTCCCCTCTTCTCTGGCGTTTTCAAAAAATATAATTAGTTCCCTAAGGTGTAGGTGAAATGGCCCAAATCTGTCAATTCCATCTTTGACTAAATTCCCTCCGTTTGGAAGTTTGGCTCGTCCGCAAGTGCTCACTCAGTCTCTCATTCCTCATTCACTCCTGAACTTACTCACTCGCCTACTAAATCATTCATTCACTCGCTCACTCACTCACTCACACACTAGTCACTCTCTTCCTAACTTACTCACTAAATACACAGTCACTCACTTACTCACTCACTCACTCACTCACTCGCCTCTTGTGTCAATACCCCTTGTTACAACCTTCCATGTGTACGTCGATTGATGTGACTGGCTGACTGACTGACTGGCTGACTGTCTGGATTGTTACACAATACGAGTTGGTTTGTTTTTTAACCTTGGGTGGGGGTGACTGTTACATGACATGATTCTCACTGACTGACTGACTGACTGACTGACTGATTTAATGACTGACTGATATTGTTGAGTTATAACTCTGTTATGTTATGCAATAGAGGGTTGAGTGCATGGAATCACGAGGGTATAAATAGGTGCGTTTGTACTCTGATTATTCATTCCTGAATTGTCATGTATGGATGTCCAACGAGTCGAGAAGATAAATAAAAAAATATTTGATAAACGAACTGGTTGGTGAAGTTTTTTGCTATGTTTTTGATGTTAATTATTAACCGATTATTATGTTTCAGCAATGGATACACAACAACACCCTGTAAAATGGACTTCCCACATATCTCTGTTGCCACACGCTGACTTGAAACAGCAAAACCTGAACAGTGCTCTGATTGAACAGTTTCTTACCTTCGTAGCTTGATAAAGTTATGTATTATGAGTTTTATATCCAGAATAAGATTTCCTATCCTGTAATTGTCGAGGTCTGACTTATCAACGGCTTATCTACGAATATCAACCGAATGCCAACTGTGTAGGAAATGTAGAAAAAACCCCAGCTCAACTCAAGCATGTGGATGTGGTGTGGATGCATCATGAATGAGTGAGGCCTCCCTCAACTGATGCGTCGCGAGGTTGAGTGTACGCCGTACGGGCGACGGGTACATGTCGATTGGTTAGTTTTCTTGCCTTGGGATGTCCTGAGACCGCGCCGTCCCGCAACCTGAAGTTTCTGAACATGTTCTTCTGTAATAATCGAATATGTTACAGGGTTACAAGTGACCCATGTGGATTGTCACCACAAACGGTAATGCATATAGACAATTTATCCCAGCCACCGAGCAAGCCCTATCAATCCAGCAGCCAAAACCAAGATTACGTGAGCAACATAATGGGCCGCCGTTATTTTGGCAAAAAGGGCGGAATTGTATGGGCGGATGTTTTTGTCACGAGAAGAGACGGTGATAACATGCTTACCACAAGTATCATATCAGTCGCCACCCGACGCAATGCCCGTTCTGCTTCAAGTTCGGACATTCAACGGCCGAGTGCCGACGTCGCCTCACCGGCAATGGACGCGTACTGCAATACCGTGCGTATCAGAACTACCAACGCGAGTTCACACGTCAAGGATACGTTAAAGTGGGTTCATTACGTGTTGCAGACGCAACCTGGCGGGCTTGCCCCGCATAAGTAAGAACAGCGACTACTGAGTACGATAAACTGTTGCTCGATTTCATCGAGTCCTGGTCTTTATTGGGCAATCGGCGAGTTGTCGCCTGGGACAGTGAAGTCGTGATCATCTCAACGGTCCGTGGCTGCAATTCCGGCGAGAGTCAGAAAATTGGTTTTGTGAAAACTATTGGACTCTCAATTGGACTCTGAAATGTTACTGACCAAACATTGAATAACATTCTCTGGTATCTACCATTCCCAAGGAACTAAAAGGTTACCGGGCTTGGAAACCAGAAGGTACGGGTTTGCCTTTGTTTCTTTCAGGAGCTCGTCGACCACTCGATGACCCATTGTCCTCACACTGTATGTACATACGATGGTCTGATTACCTGCTGGTGAGGGTTGTACATGCCCATCCTTAAGATTTCCTTGTTCTTAAGACAAACAGACGAACTCAGTAGCTCAGGCCGTCAAATATGAAAGAGCCCGATCTCCACAATAAGGCAAGGCCTCGTAACTACCTTGTTACCAGGTTACCTGCGTTGCGACCAGTACCGGTTTCATTTCCGCACTGAAAACCAGTCGCTCGATGGCCACATCATACATCGGCTTTACACATCCATCCGTATAGCGAGCAGTTGTAACCGACAAAGTACCATTCAAAAGATACGACTATTATCTGGATGACGACGACAATTACATTGTTATAACAGATTACTAACTCTTTCTTGCTAGCTTGGTAGCTAACGATACAGCTGCATTTTTCATTCCCTATGACCTCACCCGCAGCACTGCATCAAGTTTTAGAACGTGTTTTCCGTTGCCAGAAGAACAAGAGCAGAGTAAGCATGGACACATGCAGTGAATAAGCGTATCTTATTCTATCACTATTATTGTATTATTCGTTATTTACTTATTATTATCATCGATTTATTAATTTAATAATTTAGTAATTCAAATGCGCGCGCTGGAGAATCCTGTTTTGAAATGGTTTGCTGTGTGGTAGTACGGTAACCGCTATTCCGGTTTTTATCCGGTTTCTCGGCTGCCAACTAGTTTGTCAGTTGAGCTTGTGAGAGCGTTTTGTCTGTCCGAAGTTCCCTCTTTCAAAGTTTTCTGTCAACCAACTATTAACAATTTCAGTAAACATGTCATTCCGTCATAACTATTTCCAAATTACTATAAATATTGATCATGTGCATATTCACAACTGTGCAGCAGACAGACAACCACCGACAAGTCCGCCAATGACCCTACCAGCCCAGCATATGATCCTTATGAATCCGACAAATATAGCCCACCGCCACCGAAACGCCAAGCTACGGGTGCCCCACCGCCACCGAAACGTCAAGCTGCGGGCGCAGTGTCAGCATCCGCTGATAAGAACAATCACAAGAACATCAAATAATATACAACTTGCGTCTGATCTTGTTTACACAGATGGCGCCGTACCCTGAGACCGCGACGTCGCCATTAAGTTTTTTAACGTGTTCTTCCGTTCTTGTGTTCCATATCTACAACGTTGTGTAATAAAAAAATGTGAACATGTGAACTAACAATATCATTGACCCCCGAACACAACATTCTGAATATCAACTGAATGCCAACTGTGCTCAATGTAGAAAAATACCCAGTCAAACTCAAGCTCATCGTAAGCGAACCATCAGTTTCGGTGCTCAAAGAGGACGTGTAACCTGAAAGCTTCAGTTCACTCAGTGTCCAGCCCCCTTCTACGAGCGGTCCAAACGACGAAAAGTACGTTGTTTTGGTGAAAAGCATGGGGTGTGAACAGATGCTCTTACTTGATAGCTTGGTAACTATTGATAACGTTATATTGTACATTCCCTGAGCCCGCGACGTCCCCCGTAGCACTCATCACGTTTTTGATCGTGCTCTTCCGTTGCAAGAAGAAGAAGAGCAGAGTAAGCATGGACACTCAGTCATGCATCGAATGGACGGAGAAGAACAAGAAGAAGACCCTGCATCAGTTTTGTTCATGGATGAACCATCAGCAAAATAGACCACGTATTAATTCAGCTCCAAGTCGCCGGAAGCAAGCCGCCTACGCCTAGGCGATGTTACCGTGAGCCTACTGCATGGATGCATTGACGCCGCCGTCAAAATTATTCCCGTCCGTGCGTTTTGTAACAATAAGGTAATTGGCTACTAAGCCATACAAGCTCGACAATTCAACCCAATCCTAGCGGAGATTATTATTGTGTGCCTGCTGGAATAACTGCAATGAAGATATTAAGATAATTGTCGGAAGTCGGACACTGTGTGGACAGTTGCGGACGCAACCTGCTTGCCCCGCATCAGTAAGAACGAAGGATTGGATGGTGATTTTCACATTTGGTTGCGTACAGCGGCTGGATCCACTGCGCTGCTGAGCTTGGGCATCAGTTCAACATTCAACTCGTACAGCATGGGCGGAACCGAGCCCAGTGCTTTATTGAGCAATCGGCGAGTTTGAGGCTGTGACCAGGCAGCATGACGACCTAGAATCATTTTCAGTGATTAGAATATATGGTTTTACAAATGTTTTTAACTTAGCTATTTAGTTTTTTTTTCTATTCAGTGAACTGATCTGACATAACGCAACAACAACAACAACATTCAATGTAATGACGATGTCAGCTTCAACACCGACGGCTACCACAACAGTGGTGCAAACAACAACAGCGACCGAGAGGAGGGAGAGCGCATTGATTCGCCACGTCGCACGGTGCTGGGTGAGGTAGAGGACGAGATTCAAGAACCCATGGTGAAGCGCGTGAAACACTTCCCCCAAAAGATCATCGCAGTGGGCGATTCCCAGATTAAACGGCTGAATCGGCGCAAGAGGAACATCGAAATCCACGCCAAAAGCGGACTGTGAGCTAGCGAAGTCGAACAATTCCAACAACTCTTACATAATGGAGGCTTCGGAGCCGATTATGTAATTATATCGCTTGGCACTAACGATATTCTTGATGCCGTTCGCTCAAGAAACAAATATCATATTGAGGAAACTGCATCCACCTTCTCAAACCAAATCCTGGAGATGGTGGATGAAGCACAACGAAAACATCAACGTGGCAAAATGGTCATCATCGCACCCCCACACAACATACGCGGCGACACAGCCAAAATCGGTAGGGCCGTCAACGCCGAACTGAAAGTCTACGGCCCACGATTAGGATACTACGTGTTGGTCGATAATGATGAATTGCAGTTATATGATTCGCTGCATTTCACCGATCATGCCATGAAGAAACTGCTCAACAAAACCGAGATGATCGGAATGCAGTGAATGTCTGGAAACCAGAATAACTGCAGTATTATACCCAATCGAAACTCAATGATTTCAAATTCTATAATCCGTTATGAACTCAAACTAAACTTCATTATTCATGCTTCGAAACTGATTTCAAAATATGTATTCCATGCTGAAAATCAAAGTAAAACCTCATTTATTCATATAAATTAAAACTCAATCATGTTTTTCATGAAACTCAATCTTAATCAATTTATCATGAAACTTATTCATTTTAATCATTTTATCATGAAACTCAATCATGTTTTTCATGAAACTCAAACTTAATCGTTTTCATGAAACTCAACCACTGTTCGCGAAACTCCATCAACGATCATGAAACTCAATAATTTATCATGAAATCAATAACTTTTTCATGAAACTCAATATTATAATTTTAAGGCTCGGGAGTGTGGAAACCTCTGCTGGTTCCGCGTCCCCTACCGTAAGACACAAGCTTCTTCTCCCCCTTTTTATGTGGTATTACGGTTCGATTTTTGCTGTTGTTTGAACTACGATTCTACTTCTACTATTATACGTGTTATGCAGCTCGATCTCTAAATTCTCTACACTCAGGATCTCTCTGTTGTTGACTAGCTAATAAACTCTATACAATACCTCAATCATTCGACATTGGAGTTTAATATATAAGACATCATCATCAACCAATCTAATTTAAATATATACGACCTAACAACTATTACAACTAAATCTACATCTAAACCACTCAACTCTCACTCATCCGACACAAATCTCATTACATTACTCATTCACTTCTAAACTTACTCACTCGCCTACTCATTCATTCACTCATTTACTTACTCACTCACACATTAGTCACTCACTCCCTAACTTACTCACTGAATACACAGTCACTCAAGGCTTAAAACGAAAAATTTATTACGCGTAAGATAAACAGGGTGGTCAAGTAAATATGGCTGTAAGTTGTGGTTGTGCCGTTGTCAGCGCATTTAATGATCTGTAAGGGCGCGTTCAGAGTCGTCTTAGGAATGTCTCAATATTTTCCTGTCCAATTCATTTTGTTCCAATCCAAATGTTTCCGGGAACAAAACGTATTCCCATGTGTTCCAAAAAATTTACACAAAAAATTTCGCCTTTTTCAAGACGACTTTAAACGCGCCCTAAG
The DNA here is from genome assembly GCA_964036265.1 of Daptonema setosum. NCBI lineage: Eukaryota > Metazoa > Nematoda > Chromadorea > Monhysterida > Xyalidae > Daptonema > Daptonema setosum. The sequence goes on from OZ038442.1 coordinate 4,960,166, forward strand.
TATGGCTGTACATGTAAGTTGTGGTTGTGCCGTTGTCAGCCATTTCAGTGATCTGTAAGGGCGCGTTCAGAGTTTTCTGGAGAATCTCAAAAATATATGTAAAAAATAGGTTCTTGTTCTCATCCAAATGTGACGGGAACACAACTTGTTCCCAAGTGATCCGAACGTTTTAAAAAAAATTGACTTCCACAAGGCGACTTTGAACGCGCTCTATGAATGTACGTTGTGGTTGTGCCATTTTCAGGTAGTTTATTGACTTGTAAATGGATGAATGTTATAGAAAATTGATCTTGCATCAATGCACTCAATAAACATCATTTTGATGACCTAAACTAAATTGGCGCTCATTCGATCACTTACTCACTCATTCACTCGCTCACTCACTCACTCACTCACTCACTCAATTATTCACTCACTCACTCATTCATCAAGTCAATCGATAAATTGAACGGTTAGTCGAACAGTCGGTCGGTCGTCAGTCAGTCAGAAAGTCAGTCAGTCACCAAGTCAGTCAGTCAGTCAGTCAGTCAGTCAGTCAGTCAGTCAGTCAGTCAGTCAGTCAGTCAGTCAGTCAGACAGTCAGACAGTCAGTCAGTCAGTCAGTCAGTCAGTCAGTCAGTCAGTCAGTCAATCAGTCAGTCAGTCAGTCAGTCACAGACAGTCAGTCAGTGAGCCAATCTTTCAGTCAGTCATCGAGTGAATCAGACTTTCAGTCATCGAGTGAAACAGACTGTCAGGCTTTCATGCAGTCATCGATCAGTCAGCCATTATGTTGTTGGTTCTTAAAAAAGTTGGTTTTTTAGCTGTGTCATTTGTGTTGATCAAGTCCAAAGAATTCCTTAACTCATTTGAACGCTTTATATACAAATAGTTCAAAGTAAAAACCAGCGACAGCCAGAACAGCTCTCTGCAATAGTTGCGATCTCACAGTTTACGTTTCAACAAAGAGATTAGTTTTATTTTCGTCAAGTTAGGGGAAGCGGAGGCGAAACTCTACCGGATTGATGGGGTAACGACAACCACTGATATCACTTTACTAGATGTTGATTTTAGGTACATGTTTTGCAATGCCTACAAGTCCTGATTCGGAAAGTTTTTAAAGAGCTGAGGCGGAACTCTGGTCAAATTTTGGGGTAACGACAGCCACTTGAAACAGCATTGCTAATAGCCGACTCAGGTTTCATCACTAGGGAGATACAATAAAAACATATGGTGTTTTAGTACCATTGGCGCACGAGCCTTAGCAGGGGAGCAAACTGTAAACGAAGTAAAAATAAATTTTCTTTTTTGCATTAAGTGTCCTCATTTGCTTCTATATGTTAACTAACGAAAATAATTATCGTTTTGAAGTAATAACGAAGATAGAATTACATACTCACTCACTCACTCACTCACTCACTCACTCACTCACTCACTCACTCACTCACTCGCTCACTCACTCACTCACGCAGATTTACAAAAGCGACCCCATTTTCAACCAAAACGTGTACCATGCACCATTTTTTCCCTTTCGACGAAATGACCACATTTACATGGAAATTCAAAGGAATCGCTTCGGTTGTCAATTAACATGTTTTAATATGACACCGTCATAGTAGTCACAATAGTCAAAAACTAATAAAATAGGTAAATTGACTCAACTGACATGATAACGAATATAGATTTAGCCCCAAAACTCAAACTAAGCGGGGAATCCCAATATATCAACCTTTTAGGTTCAAGCACACACATTTATAATGGCTTTCGAGCCTTATCTTTTCTCTAAATTCCTGTATCGGGTAATTTGAGACTTTCTGACGTCTGAAAAAATCTGAAATCTTCTCACCTCTGTTGGAAACCCACTATTAAGCCCCGTTCGTAATCACACCGAAACAACAACCGAAACAGAGACTGCAATCTAACCGAAAAACCGTTGAATTCATTTTTTTCTGGGCCCACTCGGCTCGTCCCACTACTGTTGATTGTTTTGAATACTAGCGCGTGTTATAATGCATGCGCGTGTATAAGCCCCCGTGTTATAGTGCACGCAGTCCACTCGAGCTATTGACGTCGGTGGCTGACTATGCGATAACTTTAACTTTATGAAAACTTTTCAGAGGGTTTATTGACTTCCTGAAAACATAAGATTTTTTTTTAATTTTGAGAAACGGCTTTTTTGGGTCGAATTCAGCTCGGCGGCCGGGCGGCGTAATGCTTGTTTCTTCATATGCTTTCTTCAGAATTTTGCACGGTGGAAGGACCGAAATTAATCAATTTCTGGAGTAGAAAAAATCACAGACGATTTCAGGGGACCAATGAACCTCTAACGACTAGTTTTTCGTCAATTAGGGTTTTTGTGTAGTCTGCCCCCGACGTGATTGGCCCAAAAAACCCGAGCTCGCACGAAAATGAAAAAATCAGCAGACACGCATTATAACACGGGTTAGATCGTAATATCACATGGGGACAAACAAGAGAAAATTATTATATAGTTCCAACATTGCTGAAACTTTCATTTTTTCCCCTTCAATAAGTTTCCCCCAAATTTTTTATTCAATTTATTTCTTCAAGTCGTTTTTGAAGTGGCTCACATTCTCAATGCAAATTCAAACTGGCGCCCAAAATAAAAATCTGTGGTCATTTTGTCGAAAAGAACAATGGTGCATGGTACGCGTTTTGGTTGAAAATGGGGTCGCTTTTGTAAATCTGCCTCACTCACTGACTTACTCACTCAATCACTCACTCACTCACTCACTAACTCACTCACTCACTCACTCACTCACTCACTCACTCACTCACTCACTCACTCACTCACTCACTCACTCACTCACTCACTCACTCACTCATTCACTCACTCACTCACTCACTCACTCATTCACTCACTTGTTCACTCACTCATTCACTCACTCACTCAATTAGTCGAACGGTTAGTCGAACAGTCGGTCGGTCGTCAGTCAGTCAGAAACACTGTTGGAGAGTTTAATTAATATGCTCGTTTTTCTGCTCTTTTATTAAGTTCACCACTATTTATGTTCACGAGTATAAATAATTATGTTCAGGGATTTTGGGGAATTTTGGGCAACGTAGTAAACGGGGGAGGTATTCCGTTTAGAACACAATTATTTATGCTCGCGAGTTCCGAAGAAGACAAGCGTTTATGTTCCCAAAATATCCGTGGTCCAAAAGAACATAAAAAATGCAAACACAAATTGCGTTCTAACCAGTGAGGAACTTAATTAAGCTAAAGAACTTAATAGTTTTTTTTTCACTCCGTTCTGTTTTAAGTTAGCTAGAATTAATATTATTATATTATATCGTATGTATTTATTATTATGTATTTCATGTTTATTAATTAAAACGCACTTTTCGAAAGTGAACGGATCGTAGGTAAAATGATATCCCTGTCCGCTAGTGCTATAGCCGATTCAGCGTTTCTTGTTATTCAGGAATTTTTTGGTGCAAAATTCAAATCTGCTTTTGGCGCGCGTTTGAATGTTCCTGTGAAAAATCTTGCCATTCTGTCGGACATTGAGTCTAAATTCATTGCATATTCAAGTAATTGGTGTTTAACATATGATTTTTATAAAAATAACTAACAAGACACCTTAAACAAGTTATATACCATCATTGATTCATTGTGGGGCTCAAAATGACAACAATAAATATGAAAAAAAACTTGTAATAAGGACAATTAAACAAGTGGACAGCTCTTAGGAGCAAAATCGAAAAAAGTGTAAAATAACGATTTTTGATAACGATGGGTTTCAAGTCATTTCAATACCACATTTTTAAGTTCATAATTATGGTTTATTGTGTTGAATTTGTAGCCAGCACATCAATAAATGAATTTGAATAGTCGTGTAACATTATCTGTGCATAAATCGTTCAATAAGAGAAATAAACGGAAGTTTGACATTAATTATTTGCAGCTAATATACCCGAGTCCGCAACAATCATTTGCACATACAGATGTTGAAAAATGATCAAATTTACTACTGTTATAGCTCAAAATGAAGCTGAAAACATGGCAAAAAATGCTGTTTAAGTTTCAGAATACCATAACTCAACATAATTGGTTTTCATAGTTTAAAATGAAAATTGATAAATTTTAATTTTGACGAATTTCAGGAAAATCAAATTTTTCTTTCTAAATGAAAACGATGTGGGGGGGGGGGGGGGGGCTGGCACCAGTAAGTTGTGAAGACAATGTATTGGGCTAAATCGTGGGCTATATGTCATATTCTGAATAGCTAAACCTAAGATAGGAAATATCCTTGAATATAACCACCTGGATAAGCGACCAAACGGTTAAAATCCTAAATTGTATATGTAACAAAATTTGCTCACTCACTTACTCACTCATTCACTCACTCACTCACTCACTCACTCACTCACTCACTCACTCACTCACTCACTCACTCACTCACTCACTCACTCACTCACTCACTCACTCACTCACTCACTCACTCACTCACTCACTCACTCACTCACTCACTCACTCACTTACTCACTCACTCACTCACTCACTCACTCGCCTCTTTTATCAGTACCCCTTGATACAACCTTCCCCTGTTACCCCTTGTACGTCGATAGTTGTGACTGACTCATTGACTGGCCGACTGACTGGATTGTTACGCAATACGAGTATATTTTTAGCCTTGGGTGGGGGTGACTGTTCACTGTGACTGACTGCACTAGCGGACAAGAAGGGGAGGGAAAAGTGGAATTCACCCCTCTTTGGGGGTTTAAAAAAGTTTAGTTTGTTCCCTAAGGTGTAGATAAAATGGCATAAAAACTGCCAATTCCCCCCTCTTTGATGAAATTCCCTTCCCTTTGGAGGATTAGCTCGTCCGCCAGTGACTGACTGAATGACTGACTGATATGGTATAACTCTGTTAAGTTATGCAATAGAAGGTTGAGTGCATGGAATCACGAGGGTATAAATAGGTGCGTTTCATTCCTGAATTGTCATGTATGGATATTGGACGAGTCGAGAAGATAAAAAAACAAACTGGTTGGTGAAGTTTTCTGCTATGTTTTTGATGTTAATTATAAACCGATTATTCTGTTTCAGCAATGGATACACGACAACACCCTGTAAAATGGACTTCCCACATATCTCTGTTGCCACACGCTGACCGAAACAGCAAAACCTGAACAGTGCTGTGATTTAACAGTTTCTTACTTTCGTAGCTCGATAGAGTTGTGTATTGTGAGTTTTATATCCAGATTAGGAAAAATAATACTTCAGCTCGACAATTTGTGAGTTGGTCGAGAGACCGAAGATTCCTCACGAGGATGATTTATGGCCACATGACTCGCTTTGCTACCAACAGAAATCGACAAATGGCAGCTATATCCCAAAATGGTAACTCAGCTCGTATCGTACAACAATACCTGAGACCGCGACGTCGCCATCAAGTTTTTGAACGTGTTCTTCCGTTGCAAGAAGAACAAGAGCAAAAGCATATCTATAACGATTTGTAATAATTGTAAATAAATGTGAACATGTGAACTAACAATATCATTGACCCCCGACCACAACATTCTGCATATCAACTGAATGCCAACTGTGCCCAATGTAGAAAAATACCCAGTCAGACTCAAGCTCATCGTAAGCGAACCTTGGTTTCGGTGCTCAAAAACGAATAATGACGAAAACGAATAATAATCAATGTTTACAAGTATTGTTACGCGTACTGGTTGCATTATAATTATATTATTACTTGACATGCTAGGTGTTACGTTGCAGTACGTCTGCCAGAAGTACGGGTGTCACACGTTTTTCGATACACCAAAGTCAGGAGTTGTGCGGGCGTACCAGGACGTTAAGCCGGTGATGCAACATCTGGCAAGTCATAACGGCGGACTACCAGAGCGTTTGAGACAATGTCCGATTGAAGGCTGCGAATCCACGTTCGACTGTTTCACCGGTATGCATACGTTGGTTAACATAACATTTGCCTTGGTTCGCATTCAATGAGTACCAGTTCGACCGCGGACAGAAAAGGCTAAGAAAAAGTTATTTACATGTTATTTTGGTGCATGTTTGCACTATAGTCATATATCCGGCTAACATTTGAAAACCATGATACCATAGTGCAGATTTGTAGCGGTTGTTATGTGAATTGTTATCACTTAAATCTGTGATAACAATCTGTCCATACCTGTTTATATACGGGTTAGTCCGGTAGGGCTTGATTACGGACCTTAATTATCTTTGCAGACACTGCAAATTGTTTCACCCGTTTGGCGACGATCACAAATCTTTCTGGCTCTTGTGGTGGGCGGTGGCCTCTGAACACGGCTACTGGATCAAATTACAAGAGTCAACGGATCCTCGCACATTTCAGTGCGCGTCGTGTCAACAACAGAAACAGTTCAGGTTAGTAAACGTTGCTGTTACACCTTATAAATTTTGTGTATGTTTTCCTTTGTTACGTTACATTCATAATTTTTGCTCTTGAACCAATTTGTAAGTCTTCCTAAATAAGGGATGGGGCAGGGGGCCAAATCTCCCGTTGGTCAGCCATGCATGCACGCCGGAAAAATTTATACATCATGGTTGCATAGTCAATCTTGAGAGCCAAAGTTAACAAATTGTCCTGTTTTTTTCTGGAAGTAGCAATTCTTAGGTATTTGCCACAGGCCGACAGATTTTTTTGTCACTTTTTTGTGCTTTACAGCTTTTTTAAACGATTTTTCTACCCGATTGAGCGGGGGACAAGGATAGGGTAATTCAGGCATGCATGTATTCTGAGAAAAATGAGGCATGCATACACGGCAAAAGTCTACCGTGCATGCATGGCCCATGGTGGTACAGCGTGTGCTCAGTTACTCAGTGTTCGTTCCCATGAAGCAGAAGTAGAATGGCGGTTAATATAAAACACATTTTTAAGAGGCCAATTGTCATGCAGTTTTGTTGTTTCATTGGGTTTCATTTCGTTTTGATAACAGGTTTATTGCAGACCCGAAGAAGTGAACATTCGTGACTTGTCTGGTGGTCGTCAAAATGCCATCCTTCAAGATTTCCGGTCGAGTGGATTTACGGTTTGTACTGTTACTTTATTTTTTGCCATGATTCCGTACGTATATGTTTTTTTACTTTCAGCTGACTTGCCCTCGAAACAACTGTTCGTACACGTTAGACAGCGTGCCGCGCGTCATCGAACATTTGGCAATGAAACATGGCCGACCAGATCTTATGATGTGCTACAAATGCAAATTGCACTGTGGTGAACAACATCGCCCCACGTTCGGTTCCGTGTATCTGTACGAACTGTTAGCTGCGTATTTACTGATAAATGCTAAGTTCTGTAATTTTATATTATACGTCAACTATTCTGTAATGCGTAACACGTTGTATAACGAATTATTATTATACTATACAAAATACAAGTGAACCAACAATATTTTACTTTACTGTTCTTCTAGTTGACTAAAGATTTTCAGCCACCAAGCGAATGTACACTCGGCTCTATCGGCTGTGGAGATGTGGACAGAGGCATTCAATATGTGTGGAGAAGAGATAGAATTACCAGACGTCAGAAACGTTGAAGCATTATTCGATCACGCTGGCGGCAGAACCACTGCAGAGTACATATCTGCCGGTAACTACTGATAATTAATTAAAAGTTGGCATCAAATTGAAGAGTGAGTTTTTATCTTTCTTTGCAACCCAACTTTTTTAGACTTGGTTAATAACAGCTCGAGATAATGGCAACATAAAGAATGTAGGGCCAATCGATGAAATGTTTGTTGTTTGACCGATTTTAAAAATTCAAGATGCAAATGAAAGAGAACGACTCACTTGTGATAGCCGATTATCGTTTATTGTTTCTGTACGTATGAGCTGTATCGGATAGGCACCGACTTAAGTTTACGAAAGTTGTTCTGGAGCACTATACTAACAGTTTGGCAGGTGTACCTAGCCTTCCAAACCTATCCAGCTATGTAGGCAGCCTAAAAACCTCCAAATGGCCCGTCGGGTCGACCGGTCGACGGGTCGCGATTACCGGAATCATGCATGATTCCCCCCCCCCCTTCAATCAATTAATACAAACCTGGTTTCGACCAACCTGCCGCCCAGCCGCCCAGTCCATTTTCAATTTTCAATTTCAATGACGATTTCCGAATCTAAATTATGATCTGTTATGTAAAGCCTGAATTATTATTATTATATTACCGATTATAAATTTAAATTACGTGAACTTAAACTACAAAAATGTGAAAAAATATTGTAGTAAAACTTTTCCTATAAGCAAAATTGGCTAAAAGTAAAGAATTTTGGATTCTGTCAATTTATCACTAAGAAATCCATAGTATTTTACATAGTTACAAAATAAATTCTGGTACTAAAAGAAAAGTTTTACAAACAATAAGTGACACTTAAAAAATGTCCCGTTTTTTCAAGTGCCACTTAATGAGGTACTTAATTCCCAGGACTTTTAGCCCTGGTACTTTTAATTAAGTCCCCCAGCCCTGATCAAAACTCACTCACTTACTTACTAACGCAATAACTCGCTCAATAACGCGGTCGGTCAATAGCTCACTAACGCACTCCCTCACTCACCAACTCACTCACTCACTAACTCACTCACTCACTCACTCACTCACTCACTCACTCACTCACTCACTCACTCACTCACTCACTCACTCACTCACTCACTCACTCACTCACTCACTCACTCACGCTAGCGGACGAGCCAATCCTCTAAAGGGAGGGGAATCTTTCCAAAGAGAAGGAATCGGCTGTTTTCCCGCCGTTTTACCTACACCTTAAGGAACAAATTATACACGTTGAAAACGCCAAAAAGGGGGGAAGTCTACTTTTCCCTCCCCTTGTCGTCCGCTAGTGCTCACTCACTCACTCACTCACTCACTCACTCACTCACTCACTCACTCACTCACTCACTCACTCACTCACTCACTCACTAACTCACTAGCCTCTTGTGTCAGTACCCCTTTTTTACAACCTTCCCTTGTTACCCCTTGTACGTCGATTTTCGTGACTGACTGACTGGATTGTTACGCAATACGAGTTGGTTTGTCTTTTTAGCCTTGGGTGGGGGTGACTGTTACATGACATGATTCTCACCCACTTACTGAATGACTGACTGACTGAATGACTTATATGGTTGAGTTATAACTCTGTTATGTTATGCAATAGAAGGTGGAGTGCATGGCATGATGATCGTATAAATAGGCGCGTTTGTATTCTAATTTTTCATTCCTGAACTGTCACGTATAAATATCGAACGAATAGAGAAGATAAATAAAAAATTATTTCATAAACAAACTGGTTAGTGAAGTTTTCTGGTTATGTTTTGATGTTAATTATAAACTGATTATTCTGTTTCAGCAATGGATGCACGACAACACCCTATACATTAACCGACTTTTTTGTTTCAGTAAGGTGTACGGACATATCGATTTTGCGCAACTGAAACTATCGATGAACTTCATATGTATGAATAACTGCGTGTTAATTTATAGCTTTAAAAATTTCACTTAGTGTATACAATTCGTTTGTGTTTGGGAATTCAGCCAACGATGGCATCGCACACAAAATCTCCGGCTGCAACGGCCGAGCACTGTAACCTGCCTCACATAGATGAAGCGTCTTTGTGCGGCGCGTGCCGAGAACAATGGAACCTATTGAAGTTAGCTGTCATTCTGCATGATTTAGGTTTCGAATAATGGGTAGTCATTGCATATAGGGGAATACGGACTTGATCGCCGCGTCCAAACGCAACTGTGACATGCCCGCTAATCAAGTTCCCATTGACCCATACTAATGTGTGCAATAGTTTCATGAAAACGGAGGCTATTCGGTGTTCCTGTTGGTTAGTTAATGATGAATGCTTCGGGCACAAACCTCCGCAAAAACAAGTCGGTGTTCAAACGCGTAGTGAATCGAATCCTCAACTCGAAGCCTCTCATAACCAAAGGAAACGGACACTTCGACGAAAAGCATCCATTGCGCGGCTAGACACGAAGTGAGGCTGACGGAGGCGGCGGTACTGCTTGAGTGTATGTACATGCGATGATCTGATTACCTGCTGGTGAGGGGTGTACATACCCTGCACCTGATTTGGCAATTTCAAATTGTTACTGTAACTGGTTGGTTTATATGGCACTTGCCCTTGATTGTTGTTTCTGTTTTTGTTATTTCAGCTGTTTGTGTTATTGCTACTGTTGTTGTTATAGGATAGATGTTCTTGTTATTGCCATAATTATTGTAGGGCACGCTACTATGGTTTGTTTTTTAACCCTGTTGACCGTTACTATTTTCATTTGCTTTGCCGCTGAACTTTTCAATAAAACATGCACTCATGTGTCTCGCTGTTTTGCCATAATAGCACTGTTTATTCTTTTGCGTGCATTGATTCATCATATGTTAGTTGTCAGTGGGCACTTACCGGTACAATGTAAAAGCATACATCTCTACGGAGCCGATTTATAACTCATTATTTTAAAGTAACTGCTTATTATGTGAGGAAAGTCAAGTGGAGGCCATGCCACCGATGGAGGAAATCATCACCATATTGTTCGGACAATACCTTCAATACTTTGGGGCTGGCAGACTTTCACTCTATACGCAATGAACCAATACAACCGTCGTATATAAAATCGCCGTCAAAACGTGTGTAAAACACTAATGAAACACTTGATGGCGTCTTACACTGATTACCCGGTCAAAGTACCGTGTCACTCTTTTTTCTGAAAACTTTTTATTATTGTTAACTGGATCTGTTTCGTCTGCACTGGACCGTTGAAGTTTGTTGTTTAGTTTGAACGGATTAAAATAAAAACAGTGACGAGAATCCTGACTAGCGGTTTATTTCATGTTGTACTATTTTATTATGTCTGTTTACCTGTTTTTATGTCAGCTTAATTAACGACTTTCCAATTGCATGATTCTTGATTGATTAAGAGACTAAATTCGAGAAGGTTTCCCTAACAATATCGCGCATTCGGTTTCTTGGTCAGTTGAGTTCGATCAACTATAAGCTTGTCATGATGTGGTTTATTGAATGTATCACTTCATTTTAACACAAATTTTTCTAAAATCTTTATATTTTTATTCATGTCTGTGTTTTAACGTGTTTTTGTTTATATTGAACGAATGCCGAACGTTGATTGCATCATGTAAGGGTCAGGGTAAGACATGTACTTTCGGAATTTGTTCATTTCTACTATGTATTTTTGACCAAAGTATTGATGTGTGTTTAAGTAATTAATGTCTTTTCAACGATACTGTTCTCAAAACTTGGTTGTGACTTGTCATTTTAGCCGTGTCAAGGTGTCTTGTTACTCGTTTACTGAAAACCTTTATTACATAATAAAGTTGGACTTTTTATTAACACGACGTGAACAACTGAAATTTGTTGTTTAGTTTGAACGGATCAAAGTATAATTAGAGTGACGAGAATCCTAAATAGCTGTTTATTTCATGTTATATGTAATATTTCATTATGTCTGTTTGGCTGTTTTTATGTCAGCTTAATTAACGTCTTTTCAATTGTATGATTCTTGATTGATTAAGAGACTAAATTCGAGAAGGTTCCCTAGAATATTTTTGTTGTTCCCAACCAGGAATGATTTTTGCATAGAAGGAAATCTTCTACAACAATATCGCGGATTCGGTTTCTTGGTCAGTTGAGCTCGATCAATTATAAGCTTGTCATGATGTGGTTTGTTGAATGTATCACTTCATTTTAACACAAATTTTTCTAAAATCTTGATATTTTTATTCATGTCTGTGTTTTACTGTGTTTTTGTTTAGCTTGAACGAATGCCGAACGTTGATTGCATCATGTAAGGATCAGGGTAATACATGTACTTTCGGAATTTGTTAATTTCTACTATGTATGTTTGACCAAAGTATTGATGTGTGATTAGCTTAATTAATGTCTTTTCAACGATACAGAGTGACGAGAATCCTGACTAGCTTCACTTATTTCATGTTATATTTTGATAATTCATTCTGTATTTCATGTTTATATAATGACGGGACTGTTGGAATAAAAAGCTTGAAACACAATTACTTCATGAATTTTTTTTTGAAATTAATAAGATTAAAAACATGTCAAGTAATCATTTAGTCTGCTTGCAACAAAATTGTCAAACAGTTGATGATCGTCAACTAAAGAACTATAATGATAAAACGAAATCATAGTTTCAAGACTATAATTGAGTTACTTTAAAATAATGAGTTATAAATCGGCTCCGTAGAGATGTATGCTTTTACATTGCACCGGTAAGTCCCCACTGACCACACATGTAGCACCATTAGTTTTTTATCTGTCGATGTCGAAGTTTCAAATATTGGTCACTCCAAAGATTGACATGATATGTCACAAGCCATGCAAGGCGTATGTTTTGTGTTAGTTTTGTGGTAGTGTACTTGTTGTTGTCGAATCCATATTCAGCGATTGGTAGTTGAGTGCCGCTTGGTTCAATGAATTTCAGTATTTAAGCGTGATGATAGAGGCATATTGAGTTTCCTTGTTCGGTGCATGGATTCCTTGCACAGTATTCTTTTGTGCCGGTTATAACGTATCCGCTTCCGTGACAAGTGTATGTGTCGGTAATGGCTTCTTCGATCACGATATTCAAGTTATTTACGTATTTTTTGTCGTCGTCATTCATTAATTCGATATACGGTAGTGTAACGAAGGAGGGTTTCACATTCGTCTGTTTGTTTGAAGCTGCAGATGTTAGGTTGAGCTCTCTCGAGAAGTTGTTGCAAGAACAAGAGGAGAGTGAGCATGGACATAAGGTTGCAGATCCCATCACTCGCCGCTTAGTCAACTAATAGTAGCAACTAATAGGTTTTGCCGCTATTTTCATGCCATCGTGTCGCCACTATTTGTAATTGTAATACATTTTATACGAAGTAAACATTGATAAAAATACATTTGGTACTTCCGTAATTATTAATCAAACCATAGTTCAGAAAAATCAGTTGCATGGAAACTTCAGTTTCCCAATGAGTTGTGACTTAGATAGTTTGGTTGTATGTCTGTATGGTTGAACGTGTTCTTCCGTTGCAAGAAGAACAAGAGCAAAAGCATATCTATAACGTTTTGTAATAATTGTAAATACATGTGAACTAACAATATCATTGACCCCCGACCACAACATTCTGCATATCAACTGAATGCCAACTGTGCTCAATGTAGAAAAATACCCAGTCAAACTCAAGCTCATCGTAAGCGAACCTTGGTTTCGGTGCTCAGAAACGACGAAAATAATGACGAAAACGAATAATAATCAATGTTTACAAGTATTGTTACGCGTACTGGTTGCATTATAATTATATTATTACATGACATGCTATGTGTTACGTTGCAGTACGTCTGCCAGAAGTACGGGTGTCACACGTTTTTCGATATACCAAAGTCTGGAGTTGTGCGGGCGTACCAGGACGTTAAGCCGGTGATGCAACATCTGGCAAGTCATAACGGCGGACTACCAGAGCGTTTGAGACAATGTCCGATTGAAGGCTGCGAATCCACGTTCGACTGTTTCACCGGTATGCATACGTTGGTTAACATAACATTTGCCTTGGTTCGCATTCAATGAGTTTACCAGTTCGACCGCGGACAGAAAAGAGATGAAGGCTAAGAAAAATTTATTTACATGTTATTTTGGTGCATGTTTGCTCTATAGTCATATATCCGGCTAACATTTGAAAACCATGATACCATAGTGCAGATTTGTAGCGGTTGTTATGTGAATTGTTATCACTTAAATCTGTGATAACAATCTGTCCATACCTGTTTATATACGGGTTAGTCCGGTAGGGCTTGATTACGGACCTTAATTATCTTTGCAGACACTGCAAATTGTTTCACCCGTTTGGCGACGATCACAAATCTTTCTGGCTCTTGTGGTGGGCGGTGGCCTCTGAACACGGCTACTGGATCAAATTACAAGAGTCAACGGATCCTCGCACATTTCAGTGCGCGTCGTGTCAACAACAGAAACAGTTCAGGTTAGTAAACGTTGCTGTTACAATTTTGTGTATGTTTTTCTTTGTTACGTTACATTCATAATTTTTGCTCTTGAACCAATTTGTAAGTCTTCCTAAATAAGGGATGGGGCAGGGGGGCAAATCTCCCGTTGGCCAGCCATGCATGCACGTCGGAAAAATTTATACATCATGGTTGCATAGTCAATCTTGAGAGCCAAAGTTAACAAATTGTCCTGTTTTTTTCTGGAAGTAGCAATTTTTCGCAAATTTCTTAGGTATTTGCCACATGCCGACAGATTTTTTTGTCACTTTTTTGTGCTTTACAGCTTTTTTAAACGATTTTTCTACCCGATTGAGCGGGGGACAAGGAAGGGTAATTCAGGCATGCATTTATTTTGAGAAAAATGAGGCATGCATACACGGCAAAAGTCTACCGTGCATGCATGGCCCAACCCAAAACGGAGGATCCATTACTGTCCTGCATTTACCTATCAGTAGAGAAATTGACGGTAATTGGCATACATGGACAAAGCACATAATAAATGTGTTCAATCTATTTTGTTTATGGTTTCAGATCATTGTGTACTGAGTGCCCTCAGCGCGCTGGTTGTGCGAACAAATGCACTGAGTGTGTTGTGTCAAACCACGCCGACAATCAACGGGACCACTTTGTGTTGACCATGGACGGGTCGATGGAATTACTGGTTACTACATTGCTAGTATGTGGTGCACAATAGACCTTTCGCATGCAATCATGTGCGCCTGCTTTATGCATTTTAAAGTGCTTGCGTGGTTTACTTGTGCGGTTAATTTTTGGCTTAACCAATAATTAATTAATAATTTTAGAATACGGACCTGGCAAATCTGATTAGAGTTCGTCGCGCATCTGCTCTTCCGTTGGCACGGCAGGTGAAGCAAGAGGAACGAAATCTTCGCCTGCAAGGTTTCAGTGCGGTACAGCGTGTGCTCAGTTACTCTGTTCGTTCCCATGAAGCAGAAGTAGAATGGCGGTTAATATAAAACACATTTTTAAGAGGCCAATTGTCATGCAGTTGTTGTTTCATTGGGTTTCATTTCGTTTTGATAACAGGTTTATTGCCGAAGAAGTGAACATTCGTGACTTGTCTGGTGGTCGTCAAAATGCCATCCTTCAAGATTTCCGGTCGAGTGGAATTACGGTTTGTACTGTTACTTTATTTTTTGCCATGATTCCGTACGTATATGTTTTTTACTTTCAGCTGACTTGCCCTCGAAACAACTGTTCGTACACGTTATTTTCTAAGCCCTACAACAAAATTTGGTTGTGGTTTTAAATTCTAAGACTTTTTTGTACGGCTTAGAATTGTGCTTTGGTTTTTGCTATTATAATGTTATTATTCGTTATTCCCTTTTCATGTTCAATTCTAGTAATTCTTTCAACTTAAATAAATAAATCGGGCAAACATAACGTTTCAAACGTGAACAGGAACATAAAATTCCAAACACAAAATAATCGGAATGCTATACCGTGTCTGCTGTTTTTGTTTCTTCGTCGCCGTCATCCACCTCGTCGTCGTCGTTACGGTTAAAATGATGATGTATATGATGCAAAAACCGCTCATTTGAGCGATTTTTTTGAGAAAATTAGGGCTATTTTGAGTTTTTTGGTCCATTTTTAGACTACTTTTGTTGGGTCAGAGGTCTCTGCAGGTCGCAGGTCGTTTTTGAGATGTCTCATGCAGGTCGCAAGTCGCAGGTCGATCACCCGGTCCCCCAAAAAAATCCCCCAAAGGACCCCCCCCCCCCCTCTGCCCACCCCTGCAATGACGTAACATAATGATACTAAAACAAACAAACAAATTCGTTTGTGTTTGGGAATTCAGCCAACGATGGCATCGCACACAAAATCTCCGGCTGCAACGGCCGAGCACTGTAACCTGCCTCACATAGATGAAGCGTGCCGAGAACAATGGAACTTATTAAAGTTAGCTGTCATTCTGCATGATTTAGGTTTCGAATAATGGGTAGTCATTGCATATAGGGGAATACGGACTTGATCGCCGCGTCCAAACGCAACTGTGACATGCCCGCTAATCAAGTTCCCATTGACCCATACTAATGTGTGCAATAGTTTCATGAAAACGGAGGCTATTCGGTGTTCCTGTTGGTTAGTTAATGATGAATGCTTCGGGCACAAACCTCCGCAAAAACAAGTCGGTGTTCAAACGCGTAGTGAATCGAATCCTCAACTCGAAGCCTCTCATAACCAAAGGAAACGGACACTTCGACGAAAAGCATACATTGCGCGGCTAGACACGAAGTGAGGCTGACGGAGGCGGCGGTACTGCTTGAGTGTATGTACATGCGATGATCTGATTACCTGCTGGTGAGGGGTGTACATACCCTGCGCCTGATTTGGCAGATTCAAATTGTTACTGTAACTGGTTGGTTTATATGGCACTTGCCCTTGATTGTTGTTTCTGTTTTTGTTATTTCAGCTGTTTGTGTTATTGCTACTGTTGTTGTAGTAGTCATAGCTGCTGTTGTTGTTATAGGATAGATGTTCTTGTTATTGCCATAATTATTGTAGGGCACGCTACTATGGTTTGTTTTTTTAACCGTGTTGACCGTTACTATTTTCATTTGCTTTGCCGCTGAACTTTTCAATAAAACATGCACTCATGTGTCTCGCTGTTTTGCAATAATAGCACTGTTTATTCTTTTGCGTGCATTGATTCATCATATGTTAGTTGTCAGTGGGCACTTACCGGTACAATGTAAAAGCATACATCTCTACGGAGCCGATTTATAACTCATTATTTTAAAGTAACTGCTTATTATGTGAGGAAAGTCAAGTGGAGGCCATGCCACCGATGGAGGAAATCATCACCATATTGTTCGGACAATACCTTCAATACTTTGGGGCTGGCAGACTTTCACTCTATACGCAATGAACCAATACAACCGTCGTATATAAAATCGCCGTCAAAACGTGTGTAAAACACTAATGAAACACTTGATGGCGTCTTACACTGATTACCCGGTCAAAGTACCGTGTCACTCTTTTTTCTGAAAACTTTTTATTATTGTTAACTGGATCTGTTTCGTCTGCACTGGACCGTTGAAGTTTGTTGTTTAGTTTGAACGGATTAAAATAAAAACAGTGACGAGAATCCTGACTAGCGGTTTATTTCATGTTGTACTATTTTATTATGTCTGTTTACCTGTTTTTATGTCAGCTTAATTAACGACTTTCCAATTGCATGATTCTTGATTGATTAAGAGACTAAATTCGAGAAGGTTTCCCTAACAATATCGCGCATTCGGTTTCTTGGTCAGTTGAGTTCGATCAACTATAAGCTTGTCATGATGTGGTTTATTGAATGTATCACTTCATTTTAACACAAATTTTTCTAAAATCTTTATATTTTTATTCATGTCTGTGTTTTAACGTGTTTTTGTTTATATTGAACGAATGCCGAACGTTGATTGCATCATGTAAGGGTCAGGGTAAGACATGTACTTTCGGAATTTGTTCATTTCTACTATGTATTTTTGACCAAAGTATTGATGTGTGTTTAAGTAATTAATGTCTTTTCAACGATACTGTTCTCAAAACTTGGTTGTGACTTGTCATTTTAGCCGTGTCAAGGTGTCTTGTTACTCGTTTACTGAAAACCTTTATTACATAATAAAGTTGGACTTTTTATCAACACGACGTGAACAACTGAAATTTGTTGTTTAGTTTGAACGGATCAAAGTATAATTAGAGTGACGAGAATCCTGACTAGCTGTTTATTTCATGTTATATGTAATATTTCATTATGTCTGTTTGGCTGTTTTTATGTCAGCTTAATTAACGTCTTTTCAATTGTATGATTCTTGATTGATTAAGAGACTAAATTCGAGAAGGTTTCCCTAGAATACTTTTGTTGTTCCCAACCAGGAATGATTTTTGCATAGAAGGAAATCTTCTACAACAATATCGCGGATTCGGTTTCTTGGTCAGTTGAGCTCGATCAATTATAAGCTGGTCATGATGTGGTTTGTTGAATGTATCACTTCATTTTAACACAAATTTTTCTAAAATCTTGATATTTCTATTCATGTCTGTGTTTTACCGTGTTTTTGTTTAGCTTGAACGAATGCCGAACGTTGATTGCATCATGTAAGGATCAGGGTAATACATGTACTTTCGGAATTTGTTCATTTCTACTATGTATGTTTGACCAAAGTATTGATGTGTGATTAGCTTAATTAATGTCTTTTCAACGATACAGAGTGACGAGAATCCTGACTAGCTTCACTTATTTCATGTTATATTTTGATAATTCATTCTGTATTTCATGTTTATATAATGACGGGACTGTTGGAATAAAAAGCTTGAAAAACAATTACTTCATGAATTTTTTTTTTGAAATTAGTAAGATTAAAAACATGTCAAGTAATCATTTAGTCTGCTTGCAACAAAATTGTCAAACAGTTGATGATCGTCAACTAAAGAACTATAATGATAAAACGAAATCATAGTTTCATCAAGACTATAATTGAGTTACTTTAAAATAATGAGTTATAAATCGGCTCCGTAGAGATGTATGCTTTTACATTGCACCGGTAAGTCCCCACTGACCACACATGTAGCACAATTAGTTTTTTATCTGTCGATGTCGAAGTTTCAAATATTGGTCACTCCAAAGATTGACATGATATGTCACAAGCCATGCAAGGCGTATGTTTTGTGGTAGTGTACTTGTTGTTGTCGAATCCATATTCAGCGATTGGTAGTTGAGTGCCGCTTGGTTCAATGAATTTCAGTATTTAAACGTGATGATAGAGGCATACTGAGTTTCCTTGTTCGGTGCATGGATTCCTTGCACAGTATTCTTTTGTGCCGGTTATAACGTATCCGCTTCCGTGACAAGTGTATGTGTCGGTAATGGCTTCTTCGATCACGATATTCAAGTTATTTACGTATTTTTTGTCGTCGTCATTCATTAATTCGATATACGGTAGTGTAACGAAGGAGGGTTTCACATTCGTCTGTTTGTTTGAAGCTGCAGATGTTAGGTTGAGCTCTCTCGAGAAGTTGTTGCAAGAACAAGAGGAGAGTGAGCATGGACATAAGGTTGCAGATCCCATCACTCGCCGCTTAGTCAACTAATAGTAGCAACTAATAGGTTTTGCCGCTATTTTCATGCCATCGTGTCGCCACTATTTGTAATTGTAATACATTTTATACGAAGTAAACATTGATAAAAATACATTTGGTACTTCCGTAATTATTAATCAAACCATAGTTCAGAAAAATCAGTTGCATGGAAACTTCAGTTTCCCAATGAGTTGTGACTTAGATAATTTGGTTGTATGTCTGCTCATTTACGTTCATGTTCTGTATAATCAATCACTCACGCATTCAATCAATCACAGTCATACTTATCAACGTCACTCACTCACTCATTCACTCACACACTCAATAGCCGCGGTGACGAACAAAACTAAGGACCAGTGCCACATAATGATCCCAATCGTCGGTCGTACGGCCCGATGGATAAGGTGACTGCCTACGGAGCTGGATATTCTGGGGGAATCGGTCATCTTTACCACCGGGACAAGTTTGCCACTCAAAATCGAGACAGGTTTGCCACTTTTTGAGAGGTTTTCAGTGGCAAACATGTCTCACCCAAAAAGTGGCAAACATGTCTCGGTATTCCACGAGACATGTTTGCCACTCAAAATACTGGAATTGAGTGGAAAACCTGCCTCAGGATAAAAGTGGCAAACATGTCCCACATCACAAACCTAAGTCCATGATTTTCCATTCCAGGTAATTTTACAGCTGCATCGAACTGTGGGATGGAAACATAAACTGCCTTCACTTTTATGGTGTTAGGGTACTCATTCACTCACTCACAGACTCTCAAAAAGCATAAGCATCAGTTACACAATGTACTATAGAAGATGCAAAAAGACAGAGAAGTCCCCACGTTTTTTATGGTGTTACTTACGTACTGTACTGGCTCACTGACTGACTCACTCACTAACTTACTCACTCACTCCCGTTTTATGACGGTGTTACTTACTCAGTCACTTACGCAATGAATCACTGACTCACTCGCCCATTCATTCATGTTGCTAATTTGCATATTTTTTTGTGTTGTACTGAATGTATTGACGGGTATTTTGACTATTCATAATATCTCGAGTTTGAAAACGAATGAAAACATGTGCTTTAAAAGGAACATAACGTACATAGAGACAGAGGAACATTTTTGAGACAAACGAAACATAAGGGGTATAATGTTATGGTTTACCGTAAACGTAAGTCGGAAACAAAGTAAACGATAGTAGATTATATCTACAAAACCAAAATATTTGAAAATACGCACATAAG
The DNA here is from genome assembly GCA_964036265.1 of Daptonema setosum. Lineage (NCBI taxonomy): Eukaryota > Metazoa > Nematoda > Chromadorea > Monhysterida > Xyalidae > Daptonema > Daptonema setosum. The sequence goes on from OZ038442.1 coordinate 4,980,496, forward strand.
GTAGAAGAAACACATGAGAGCTGTTGTTAGCTATTGCAATACTCACGCACTCATTTACTTACTCACTCACGCATTCACTCATTACGTCGCACACCCATTAACTTCCTCACTCACACATTCACTTATTACGTCACAATCTCAGTCACAGAATAACGCGATGAATCACATTTATTGTACACCTAATATACGAATTCCCCTTTTTCTACCGCGGGGAGAACCGGGTATATATTGACTGATATGATTGAGTGACGAAGAAATGTTTTTTGGACATTGAGAACGTGTAGTACGCTAGCGGACGAGAATAAGAGGGAATAGAGAAAGTTCCCCTATTTGACGGGTTCGAAAAATTGCGTTTCAAGCGTTTAAATAAAGTAGCACAATTTTCTGTGCCAATAGCCCCTGTTTGAATATATTCCTCTTTGATGAGATTCGCCTCTCTTTGGGTGTCGATGTATCCCGTCTGTTGTGCCGGGTAGGTTAGCCATCTTACACTGGCGGACGAGCTAATCCTCCAGAGCCCAGAGGGAGGGAATTTTGTCAAAGAGGGGGAATTTGCAGTTTTCAGTTCATTTCACCTACACCTTCCGGAAAAAAATCTTCATTTTTGAAAACATTAAAGATGGGGAATTCTATTTTTTGTACCCCTTCTCGTCCGCTAGTGCAGTATCGTGTACCGTGGGCTCCATTACACGACTACGAGCAATGACTTACTGACTGACTGACTGACCACCAGCAAACGAGAAGGGGAGGGAAAAGTGGAAATCCCCCTTCTTTGGCGGTTTTAAAACGTAGAATATGTTATTTAAAGTGTTGATAAATTGGCCTGAAAACTCTCCCCACTTTGACGAAATTCCTCTCCCTTTGGGGGGTATCAGCTCGTCCGCCAGTGGGACTGACTGACTGATTGTCATTTAATATGATGTGGATTGTTTATAAGAGTCGTTGCCACTAAAAAGCACCCCAGCGAGCCCGATTTCCGAAATTTCCCAAAATCACGGATTTCACTGAAAACCACCCTATATGTGCCAAATTTTACGCTGATTTAAAAGATCTTTTTAGATTTTGCTTAGGTGCTCCGTATAACTTGAAAACAAAACTTTTATGACAGCAAGTCAAAATTGTTTTGAGAAAATGCTTGATTTTACAAAAATACGAATTGTGAGAGGTGGGAATGACCTACAGCGATGAAATTTTTTCCTGCAAGACCTGAGATGATAACCCAGATTTCATTAAATTTGCAGCTTGAAAAACGACGTCTTCGGCAGTTACTAATTCCGCGAAACATAGGTCATTAGCTAAAAATTCCCCATGAAGATTTACGTTTCCAGATTTTTTCAAAGAAAATTCACATTATATACGCTCGCTTAACTAAAATCAGATGCAGTTTTTCACGGTGAATCAGGAAATATTGAAGACCTCACAAGGTAATTCCTCTATCTCTCAGAATTAACCGCCGAAAACTGAAAATCACCGAAAACATCGAGTCCGGTGCATTGGCTGGATCACACGTTGGAACGCCAAACTGACGCTAGTACTCAGTCATCGCGTATATAGTCAGTTTTTAAAATCCGCGCTTTGTCGCCTGCGTAGCTCAGTGGTTAAAGTGTCAGACTTATAAACCATCAGTCCTAGGTTCAATTCTCATCGAGGTGAAGGAGGTCGGATAATGACGTTGTTTTTTGTTATTTTAAAGCGAAATTATATTGTTTTCGCTCAGAACGACAAGCCAGTTCCTCTGGCTCGTGTTTCTTTCTATAAACCATTTCAAAATACTAAATAACTCGCGTTTTATAAAATTTTGTCGGGCTGTTTGTGAACGAACTGATTTTCCATTGAATTATCAACGTGAAAACATAGTTTTTGCGGTTTAATTCCATAAATTACAGCCATTACCTTGCAGGATCTTTTACTAAGCCTGATTCACCGTGAAAAACTGCATCTAATTTTAGTTAAGCCAGCGTATATAATGTTAATTTTCTTTTAAAAAGTCTGGAAACGTAAAACTTTATAGAAAATTTTCAGCTAACGACCTATTTTCGTGGAATAATTAACTGCCGAAAACGTCTTTTTGTAAGCTGCAAATTGCATGCCATTAGGGTTACCATCTCAGGTTTTACAGGAAAAAAATTTCATCGCTGTAGGTCATTCCCACCTCTCACATTTCGTACTTTTGTAAAATCAAGCATTTTCTCAAAATAATTTTGACTTACTGTCCTAAAAGTTCTGTTTTCAAGTTATACGGAGCACCCAAGCAAAATCTGAAAAGATATTTGAAATCAGCGTAAATTTTAGCACATATGGAGTTGTTTTCAGCCAAATCCGTGATTTTGGAAATTATCGGAAATCGGGCTCGCTGGGGTGCTTTTTAGTGGCAACGACTCATAAAGACAGGGTAGGTGACGGTGACATATTGTACAACGTAGGCTTATATGACTGAGAAAATATACTGACTGACTGACTGACTGACAGACCATATTTTCATTGACCGAGTTTAACCTTTGGATCCTGAAAGGTATAATGGTTATGGAAAGCCCAGGAATGTATCCGGTTAGTCTTTTTCTGGCTTTTTAATACACTTAATAATTGCTGCTTTATATTTCAGGATCAGCTACACGGGCAAGAACTTCATTCTTGTTTTAACGTAAAATTATATTGTTCGAAAGATTTTTTTGGCTTCTTCAACGTTTTCTCTTTGATGTTTCTCACCCATTTTTAGGAAAGTTGCTTAGTGTTTAATTGCATTGTTTTTTGATAGTATTTATTGACACATACTATCATTCAGAAAGCATTAGGTCCCACACATGAATGTTAGTCATAAAAACATTATTCGCCACCATGGGACTGCGACTGCTACAAAAATTTGCCTGCCGATCGGTTCTAAATGTTTAGGTTGGTGGAGTGAATGACTGACTGATTAGCTGATGAGATATAAATACTATCAGGGAACGATGAAAATTATGACTTGTAAAATATTCAGGAACTTCGCGAAGGCCAACAGCAGTACTTTGGCAAAGAGGGCGTCAGTTGTCTGGGCGGGTAATTTTTCCACGAGAAGAGACAGCGATGACAGGCTTACCACAAGAGAGTACATTATGCTCTCGAATCATAACAACCAGGGCAAAATGGTTTGGATACAACTTTTATATCTAATTTCAAATTAGAAGTCACGATGAAGGTACGGAATAATATGTTAATTATTTTTGTCTAACGTAAAACTGTTTATAGCTAGAGAATTTTTTAGGGAACTAGTGTTGTGGTAGTGTATTATGGGTTCATTACGATCAGCTGAACTTGAGCTGAGCTGCATCAAAACCTGATATGCACACATTAACAGAGCAGGCACAATAACCCAAGCAGGTAACTTAACTCGAGCCAACACGTGGTCAGCAAATGGGCTATGATTTAAGGCCGAGGAAATAGTTAACTGTTTTTTGAATGTATTTATGTCCATGGCGCTTTTACGTTTTTATGACTAACAAATGTACGGTATGTTCATAAATTTAAAAAGTTATGATTATTTCCCATGTTCAGTTCACGTCGATTAATTATGTCGCATTCGATGTATGTATATGACGTAAATCTGGTGTATACCCATTTGGGCGAATCCCATTTGGGCGAAAACCACTTGGGCGATTCCACTTGGGCGAATTCCATTTGGGCGAATACCCACTTGGGCGCAATCCCATTTGGGCGCAATCCCATTTGGGCGAATCCCATTTGGGCGAATGTATATGAAACTGGGGCATGCGTTCAGTCGTCCGACTCGACGTTTGTCTGAATTTGTCCGAAAACATATTTTGAAAAAATTAATCAGTTGTCCGAATGGAAAGTTGTTTTACAAGAGAAATGTCACGATTAAGTCACCGATTTCAATCTTCATTTTGCTAATAAGAAGTTGATAAGAAAAGTTGGTTTCCAAAACTGATATTGGTAGCCCACCATTTCATTTCAAGCACTCCTTTCATTGACGTACGGCTTCGGCTTAGTCATGAACACAGACTATACGTTAGTAAAGGAGATTGCCTAGTATGAGGCTAAGAGTTAGTTTTCAGTTTAGGCTTAGGCTTAGGCTCTGTATTTGGGATGGGCTTGGGCGCGCAGCGCTCAAGCCTTTACCAAATACACAGCCTAAGCCTAAGCCTAAACTGAAACCTAAGTTTTATGCCCCCGCCTTGGACCGTTAGCATCAACTTCTTAGAAAATTATTCTTTTTCAAGCAAGGGGAAACATCTGAAAGCATGTAAATCGTTAGTCGAATCAAATTTCACTTGTGTACAACATGAGTGAAACACATCGAGATATTCTTTGTGTTTGTGAACAGTTTCATTTACATTCGCCCAGTTGGGATTCGCCCAAATGGGATTCGCCCAAATAGACGTTCGCCCAAGTGGGTATTCGCCCAAATGGGATTCGCCCAAGTGGAATCGCCCAAGTGGTTGTCGCCCAAGTGGGATTCGCCCAAATGGGTATGAACCGTGAATCTATAGCGAAGTTTCTTTTCATAAGACTCCTTAAAAATAAGACCTCTTTAAATTATGTATTTTATTATCTAAATGTATCTTATGTCACTCACCTTCCCAGTGAGCGACAACGGATATGACATGGATGTTTTCAATCCGGCTCAGCTGGAGTTCATCAACCTCCAGCTGGAGCTTGACCAGGTGAACTCCACGTACACCATCTAATCAACCAAGGTGTCGGCCGCCAATGCGCACGCTCATCTTCGCGCATCCGAAGAGTCATGACGCCATCGCCGAGGCGCTGTCGGATCGCTGCGTCCTTAGGGTGCGACATGATGTACATACTTCAATGATTTGCTCTTCATATTTTGTTGTTGTTGTTAATGACTTATTTATTTTGGTATATTGTTATTTCTTGTACAGTTCCCAACTACTTTATACTATGTTATAATTGACTTCTCTTGTTATGATTCGCTAACAAAATTACACAGCAACCAAAACAGCTTCAAAATTTGACAGCCCGCAATTATTGTATAACAAGTGCTGTGCAGATGCAAACAATAAAGTAAAACATTGTTGGAATTGGTAATCGTGAGACACATTTATTTAGAAAACCCATCATAAACACACACACGAACTCAAAGCTGGCTTTTAGCCAACAATCCCACATTAACACATCACTCATTCACTAAAGGAATATTGCCTCTCTATTTTTCACTCACTTACTCATTCACTACTGAACTTACTCACTCGCCTACTCATTCATCACTCTCTCACTTACTCACTCACGCAATCACTCGGTCACTACCAATCTCCCTCACTCGCCATCTCAATCGTAGTCAGTCAATCACTCACTCACTTGCTCACTCACTGACTCACAGTCTCACCAACTCACCTGACTCACTGTCTCACCACTGACTTGGTCTATCCTCACAAACGTTCATTTTATTAGTCAGTATGGCCGATTACTTTATTCTTGGTTCTGTTTATAAACATTATTCACTGATTAGGAGACTGAAAATTGAATGATAACCATTTTCGAATAACGGTATAGCAAAGTCACTTACTCACTCACTCACTCACTCACTCACTCACTCACTCACCGATATGACGAAAAGGTTGTTGATGGCGAAAGAAAGACACTCAGTTACTTCCTCACTCACTCCATCATGACTCATTCATTCCTTAACTCACTCACTCCCAAACTTGCTCGTTGAATACACACTCACTTACTCACGCACTCACGAACTTATCAAAAAATCAAAACTCACTTACTTACTAACGCAATAACTCGCTCAATAACGTGGTCGGTCAATAGCTCACTAACTCACTCCCTCACTCACCAACTCACTAACGCACTCCCTCACTCACCAACTCACTCACTAACTCACTCACTCACTCACTCACTCACTCACTCACTCACTCACTCACTCACTCACTCACTCACTCACTCACTCACTCACTCACTCACTCACTCACTCACTCACTCACTCACTAACTCACTCACTCACTCACTCACTCACTCACTCACTCACTCACTCACTCACTCACTACTCACTCACTCCCGCTAGCAGACGAGCCAATCCTCTAAAGGGAGGGGAATCTCTCCAAAGAGGGGGAATCGGCTGTTTTCAGGCCGTTTTACCTACACCTTATGGAACCAATTATACTCGTTGAAAACGCCAAAAAGGGGGGAAGTCCACTTTTCCCTCCCCTTGTCGTCCGCTAAAGCTCACTCACTCACTTACTCTCCAGACTCTTGTGTCAGTACCCCTTTTTTACAACTTCCCTTGTTACCCTTGTACGTCGATTTTCGTGACTGACTGACTGGATTGTTACGCAATACGAGTTGGTTTGTCTTTTTAGCCTTGGGTGGGGGTGACTGTTACATGACATGATTCTCACTGACTGACTGACTGACCGACTGACTGACTGACTGACTGACTGACTGATATGGTTGAATTACAACTCTGTTATGTTATGCAATAGAAGGTTGAGTGCATGGCATGATGATGGTATAAATAGGCGCGTTTGTATTCTAATTTTTCATTCCTGAATTGTCATGTATGGATATCCAACGAATCGAGAAGATAAACCAAAAAAATAATAATGAAGAAACTGGTTGGTGAAGTTTTCTGCTATGTTTTTGATGTTAATTATAAACTGATTATTCTGTTTCAGCAGTGGATACACGACAACACCCTGTAAAATGGCTTTCCCACATATCTCTGTTGCCACAAGCTGACTTGAAACAACAAAACCTGAACAATCATTTACCAGTTTCTTACCTTCGTAGCCTGATAAAGTTTGTGAGGTTTATATCCAGATTAGGAAAAATAATGTTTCAGCTCGACACTTTGTGAGTTGGTCGAGAGACCGAAGATTCCTCACGAGGATGATTTATGGCCACATGACTCGCTTTGTTACCAACAGAAATCGACAAATGGCAGCTATATTCCAAAATGGTAACTCCGCGCGTATCGTACAACAATACCTAATAACATACCCTAGTACCGTTGCAAGAAGAAAAATACCCAGTCAAACTCAAGCTCATCGTAAGTGAACCTTGATTTCGGTGCTCAAAGAGGACGTGTAACCTGAAAGCTTCAGTTCACTCAGTGATATGTTTATTAGTTAACTCTGACTCGCTCTGCATGATTGCGTTGAGCCACGACGTTCGCTTTCATGCCTGAGGTGGCACTTCCACCCTCAGTTCATGAGACAGACAACGGAAGGGAGGCAGCTGGACAAGTCAACCATCGTTGTCATTGTCATTTTTAGAGATGTATGAAGACCACGAATACCTGAACGATGCACTGGTACTGACTTCATCCTTGGATCTGACCTCGATGGATCGAGGTCTGACTTAAAAACAGCTTATCAACGAATATCAACCGAATGCCAACTGTGTTCAATGTAGGAAAAACCCCAGCTCAGCTAAAGCATGTGGTTGTGGTGTGGATGCATCATGAATTAGTCAGGCCTCCTTCAACTGATGCGTCGCGAGGTTGAGTGTACGAGTAGTGAGGGATTACACGCAGGGTTACAAGTGACCTGTGTGGATTGTCACCACAAACGGTAATGCATATAGACAAATTGAGCAATTATCCATCATTAAAAGAACGAGTGATCGAACCAGTTATTCACAGTGCCAGAAACAAACTACAACAATCGCAGATTCGAATAGACATGGAACATGGGTTATTGACTATGGAGAAAGCGATGATCCAAGAGAGATCAAATACTGACCCGCTGATATGTGAAAACATTCGTTTCAGACAAAACGACGATGGGGTGTTGAAATTCGTTGTAAAACAGCAACAAATCTGTTCCAACGTCAAATAATACGAACATATTTCGACCGAGCATCGGTAACAAGTGTGAAATTGAATTGTTTGTCAATTACAACAACCCGACTAACACACACAGATCAATGTAAAAACTTGAATTTGAATGTATGTATTTTCATCAAATAACTTTGATGAAAATTTGCATTATTTGACGAGACTGACACGGGCAACCACCACAGCCACCTGCTCAACGACCAACGCAGCCACCTGTTCAACCACCAACGCAGCCACCGAGCAAGCCCTATCAATCCAGCAGCCAAAACCAAGATTACGTGAGCAACATAATGGGCCGCCGTTATTTTGGCAAAAAGGGCGGAATTGTATGGGCGGATGTTTTAGTCACGAGAAGAGACGGTGATAACATGCTTACCACAAGTATCATATCAGTCGCCACCCGACGCAATGCCCATTCTGCTTCAAGTTTGGACATTCAACGGCCGAGTGCCGACGTCGCCTCACCGGCAATGGACGCGTACTGCAATACCGTGCGTATCACTGACGCGAGTTCACACGTCAAGGATCCGTTACAATATTATTGACCCCCGACCACAACATTCTGAATATCAACTGAATGCCAACTGTGCTCCATGTTGAAAAATACTCAGTGCTCAAAGAGGACGTGTAACCTGAAAGCTTTCACTCAGTGTCCAGCCCCCTGCTACAAGCGGTTCAAACTACACGAGTATAACCGTTATGTGACATTAATTGGCTACCCTTAAAAACGTGGATCGGTGATTTTAAAATGTTTCTTAGTCAATTCTGACTCGCTCTACACGATGGCGTTGAGCCAAGACATGAATCGACTCGAATCCTCAACTCGAAGCCTCTCATAACCAAAGGAAACGGACACTTCGACGAAAATCATCCATACCTGCTGGTTGGGGTTGTATGTATACATACCCTGCGCCTGATTTGGTAGATTCAAATTGTTACTGTAACTGGTTGGTTTATATGGCACTTGCCCTTGATTGTTGTTTCTGTTTTTGTTATTTCAGCTGTTTGTCTTATTGCTACTGTGGTTGTAGTAGTCATAGCTGCTGTTGTTGTTATATGATAGATGTTCTTGTTATTTCCATAATTATTGTAGCGCGCGCTGCTATGGTTTGTTTTTTAACCCTGTTGACCGTTACTATTATCATTTGCTTTGCCGCTGAACTTTTCGAGAAAACATGCACTCATGTGTCCCGCTCTTTTGCAATCATAGCACTGTTTATTCTTTTGCGTGCATTGTCTCATATGTTTGTTGCCACACATGTAGCACAATTGGTTTTTTCCCTCTGTAATCTGCCTCTTGCCGATTGAAGTTTCAAACATGTTTGTCACTCACTCCAAATGAAAGGATATCGAACGAGTCGAGAAGATAAAAATATATATATATATATATATATTTGATAAACAAACTGGTTGGTGAAGTTTTCTGCTATATTTTTGATGTTAATTATAAACCGATTATTCTGTTTCAGCAATGGATACACGACAACACCCTGTAAAATGAACTTCCCACATATCTCTGTTGCGACGCGCTGACTTTGAAACAGCAAAACCGGAACAGTGCTCTGATTGAACAGTTTCTTACTTTCGTAGCTTGATAAAGTTGTAGCTTGTATTGTGAGTTTATATTCAAATAATACTTCAGCACTTGTGAGTTGGTCGAGAGACCGAAAGTTTCTCAGGAGAATGAGTTATGGCAACATGATGATTCGCTTGGCCACCATCGAAAATCGACAAATGGCCGCGATTCTCCAAAATGGCAACTCAGCTCGTATCGTACAACAATACCTGATAACATACCCTGAGACCGCGACGTCGCCATTAAGTTTTTTAACGTGTTCTTCCGTTCTTGTGTTCCATATCTACAACGTTGTGTAATAAAAAAAATGTGAACATGAGAACTAACAATATCATTGACCCCAGAACACAACATTCTGAATATCAACTGAATGCCAACTGTGCTCAATGTAGAAAAATACCCAGTCAAACTCAAGCTCATCGTAAGCGAACCATCGGTTTCGGTGCTCAGTTCACTCAGTGTCCAGCCCCCTGCTACGAGCGGTCCAAACGACGAAAAGTACGTTGTTTTGGTGAAAAGCATGGGGTGTGAACAGATGCTCTTACTTGTTAGCTTGGCACTAACGATATTCTTGATGCCGTTCGCTCAAGAAACAAATATCCTATTGAGGAAACTGCATCCACCATCTCAAACCAAATCCTGGAGATGGTGGATGAAGCACAACGAAAACATCAACGTGGCAAAATGGTCATCATCGCGCCATACGCGGCGACACAGCCAAAATCGGTAGGGCCGTCAACGCCGAACTGAAAGTCTACGGCCCACGATCAGGATACTACGTGTTGGTCGATAATGATGAATTGCAGTTATATGATTCGCTGCATTTCACCGATCATGCCATGAAGAAACTGCTCAGCAAAACCGAGATGATCGGAATGCAGTGAATGTCTGGAAACCATAATAACTGCAGTATTATACCAAATCGAAACTCAATGATTTCAAATTCTATAATCATGCTTCGAAACTGATTTCAAAATATGTATTCCATGCTGAAACTCAAATTAAAACCTCATTTATTCATATTCATTCAAACTCAATAATGTTTTTCATGAAACTCAATCTTAATCAATTTATCATGGAACGATTGATGACGCAAACGCGACCGGTGCGGGAGCTGAAGATGGGGAAACGATGCAGTGAGCCGAGTGCGTTTAGTGATTAATTTTGGTTTTTTTTTCTCAAGTTATCCTCAGCTGTAAGAATTCATTGTTTTTTTAACATGCTGTTGATTTAAAAAAAATCATTTCCGTGAAAAGTGACAATGAATGACGAAGAAGAGGATGACTTTTATCATATTGAACGTTATTGAAAGTTTATGCGAACACATTTTGTCTTGATTATTGTTTTCTGTCAGTGTTTTCGGTGACGATACCATTTGGTGTCAAGTTTGTTGGCGCGTTTTTGTTTTTTTTGGGAGCCAAAGGAGAACGTGTTGAGACGTGGTCCGAACGGCCAGTTTTTCTATCGGGCCGGTCTGCAGATGTTTTTTCTCAGCGTGTGTGTAGGGTGTTCATTATTGATATTATTGGTATTTTTATCATTATCGTTTTTTATAATCGTGTTATTATCACGGGTATTGTATTGTTAATTTGTCTTTGTTTTACCGCACTTCTCCTTCCGATCTGTGGGGGGGAGAAGTGAATAAGCATATCTTATTCGATTACTATTATTATGTTATTCGTTATATACTTATTATTTTCATCGTTATTTGTAATTCAAATGCGCGCGCAAATGGTGAATGATTTGGAATGGTTTTCTGTGTGGTAACTGTAACCGCTAAACCGGTTTTTATCCGGTTTCTCGGCTGCCAGCGACCTTTTTCCAGTTTGTCTGTTGAGCTTATGAGAGCGGTTGTCTGTCCGAAGTTAAGTCGTTTGTGTGTTTGCTTTTCTATTTGTTGTTGATTATAAAACGGTATTGATAAACCAGTATTCATTTTCCCCTCGTTATCATTTCTTGGAGTTCCTTAATAAAACCATATCTAAAGCCAGGTAGTTGGAGTTCATTGAATCACATAATAAAATCGGGAGTACGGGAGGACAACGCTTTACTGGCTAATCTAGCCAATCTGGCCAATCTAATCTACATCTAATAGACATCTAAACGACCTAACAATCATTACAACTAAAATCTACATCTAAACCACTTAACTCTCCCACATCCGACACAACTCTCAACAGCTATCGTGTACAGTACAGGACAAAAAGATGTGGCCGGCTGCGCGAAATTTTGGCGAATTCGTTGAAATTTCAGCTACAACTGTTTTTATGTAAATTCTTGAAATTCATGTATTTTTTACAAGTACTGTGCAGATGTAAACAAAAAAGTAAAACCTTGATGGAATTGGTAATCGTGAGACACTTTTATTTGGAAAACCCATCATAAAAGACACACACGCACTCAAAGCTTGCTTTTAACCAACAAACTCACACTAACACTCACTCACCTAATTGCTCACTCTTTTATTCACTCACCTTCTCACTCACTCACTCACTCACTCAGTCACACATTTACTTATTTCATCACGTGTTCATTCACCACTGGCGGACGAGCAAATGCCCCGAGGGGAGGGGAATCTTCTCACAAAGGGGGGAAATGTAGGAAATTAGACCATTTTCCCTTTACCTTAAGAAACAAACGAAACAAAGGTTTGACAGGGAAAGTATGTGAATAGGCTCATCACGCAATTTACCCTTTTTTGACATGAAAAAAAACATAGCGATTTTGTGATTTACCCTTTCGACCGGAGGATTATATCTGTAAACTAACACGTCCTTCTAACAAGTTACCGTTTTTACATGAGAACAATTACTCGTGAACCAACATCATCTTGCCAATTTGAGACATTGTCACAGAGAATTTTTCAGAATGCCATTATGCATTTACCACTTTACCGGACATTTTTTATTGTGATTTTTCTGATGAACTCACTTACTATCCGTAGTTCAATGTTAAGTTCTTGATTCACTTTCCCATAGTTCACCTCTTATTCAAGTATTCGTTGCTATTCCCACAAGTGCACTACTAAACCGTTATTACATATTTTCATAACAATCATGACTATTAAATGCAAAATTCTACAAAGATTCATTGCAAAGAATCATCTAATTTTTTTTTGCAAAGATCTGATCCATTGTCAAAATGTGGTTTTTGATCCACGTTCCCCTCCCCTAATATGAAGCCAGTACTCGACTATGGTACGTCAAAACCTACGTTCCATAAAAAACGACCTTCATTACAAACAGGGCCGAATCGTCCTGCTAAGCAACGAACTCAGTGATCATAGTCGATAGTTTATCTAAGGAGAAAACCATCTCCGAAGCTGGTTGACTGGGAGCACTGACGGACGAGCAAAAAACCCCAAAGGGAGGGGAATTTTTCCAAAGAGGGGGGAATTGTTAGTTTTCAGGTCATTTTACCCACACCTTAGAGAACGAATTCCACTTTTTTGAAAATGCCAAAGAGGGGGGAATTCCAATTTTCCCACTCCTTCCCGTCCGCTGGTGGTCGCATTACAAGCGATTAGACACCACATAACCGATGTTTTATGTGACGCTTCGAGGGTTAGTCGTTGTAAATGTTGAGTGGTGGGATGATAAATCACCAGTGGGTTGTTAAACCGTAGGGTCAAAGAACCTGATCATGCCTTAAGCCTATCATACTCTGGATTAGTCAGTCAGGTTGTTATTTGATGGTCCATAATTATTATGTTGATGAATTTGCCAAGTCTCATTTAGGCCGTTTTACCTACACCTTAGGGAACAAATTTAACTGTTTGAAAACGCCAAAGAGGGGGGAATGCAACTTTTCCCTCCCCTTCTCGTCCGCTAGTGGGCTGTTGTGTAATACGAGTTGGCTTTTTAAGGGTAGGCTGGGTGACCAGAGACTGGCGGATGAGACAAACTTCTAGAAGAATAGGAAACTTTCCAAAGAGGAGGGAATAGGCAGAAATCAGGCCACTTTACCTATATCTTAATGAACAAACTCAACTTTTTTTACCGCCGAAGAAAGGGAAGTTGCACTTTTCACTTGCCTTCTCATCCGCTAGTGCGACCTGATTGACAGACTGTTGCTAATCATGACTCTCACTGACTGATATGATCGACTGATGAAGCGATGTTATGTTATTCTACATAGAGTACATGGAGTCGCGATGTTATAAATAGGTGCATATGTAACCGTATGTATCATTCGTGCATAGTGAAGCATGGATAACTAACGAGACAAATAAACAAGCGCAAAAAGTTGACTCTTAACACGAAGCAGGTTAGTAAACTGTTCAGTTATGTTAAAAATGTAAATTTAATGTTTTTATCATTTCAGCAATGGACGCACAACCACATCGCTTGAGGACATTTGAAATCAGCGATTCAAATCACACTTCATATTCGCTTGTATGCAGTTTTCAATCATTTTTATTTCACTAAATTTGTCATTTGGTTTTTAATTTCCGGATCATGACATTGCCATTCAGAAAGTACCGACGATGACGATCAATACAAAGTCATGACGTACCCGTTATTTCCCATCGATGAATACGAGTGTACACTGTTCGACCAAACAATTGTAATCCGTAAGGCCGATTCGACCCACCGAGGGCTGGATCTAATGGCAGGGACTGTCCCTAACGACATTGAACTGATTAAGTACCAGTGGATGATCGTGTAGGTGGACCCGTTGTCAGGGGCGGCTGATTTCATCTGTCCGATGCCTTGGAAGGCTTACATGCATAATGTCTTCCATGCATTCTCGGCTGATGACATACAGCAATGGGGGCCGTTCGTAGAGGAGGTGTGCCTGGCACCATTACCTCAAGGTAGCACCTACCCTGACCTTAAATAGAAGGTGCACGACCTCTTAGATGCAAGTGGTCGGGAAGGATTTGAGAGCGCACTGACTAAAGTGCTTAGTGTAGCTTTTTGATCTATCAAGACTGTATTAAATTTCTTTACATTCAAAAATAATGTCTACATTTCACCACAACAACTTTATCTACAACAACTGCTACCATAACAACCGATAGTCAGTTGTTTTGCTGTAAGTACTCTGCCATTGAGACAACAAGAAGAAAGAAGGAAGATTCTGCCGTTCAGGCAACTACACATAGCACATACACTGAGCATGTCGCAGCAGCAACAGCGTGCGCAACAACAGCAACCGCCACAGGGTGCCAGCGGCGGGCACAACAACAGTGATCATCTCGAACCCAACAGATTTGACTACAAATCGACTGATTACGGCTGGCTTTCAAATATGTCACCATCTGACATGATTTACTATTGAAGCAATGTTATGTCGCGTCCCCTGGTGTCGTAACCATCATGCGTACCATATTGGGAGAGACAGCCGACGTCATAAGCAGCCAAATGACATAGAATTCAAAGATTATGCAACGCAACAAACGTTACTATAAAGGGACTGAAAGAACTATTGCCCCAACGAGACCCATCGCCAAGATATGGTCCATCAAAATTTTCTAAATGCCATATACCATTTTACCGGACATTTTTGATGGTGAAACTTCTGATAAAATCAATTTGTTATATTAATGATTCATATTCCCATAATTCACCTCTTATTCCCACAAGTGCGCTACTAAACTGTTATTTCATATTTTGTGCAGATCTCTGTACAAAACGATTGGTATTGAGAGCAAATTTGAAGCTGATGAGAGTGAGAAAAACACCTAACTCAGTTATGCCGAGGAACTACGAAGGTGCATGTGCTTATTAAAGCAGTCGAAGCGCCATAACAATAATAACCTCACTTTCTCTATGAACGATTTTCTGGTGCTATGCCTGTATAAGGCATATAGATTGTTTGTTTGATTGGCTGACTGGCTGACTGACTGACCTACTGACTGACTTGACTAGGTTGAATATAATAATGTCAATATAATTATCTCGAACAAAAATTGTGTTTATATTTTTGAGCGATTGAGCTGTGTGAAATTAATACCTAGTTTATCATTGAGTAACAGTTTGTTTGTTTGATTGACTGACTGACTGACTGATTGAATGACTGACTGACTGACTGACTGACTGACTGGCTGACTGACTTGGCTAGGTTGAATATAATGATGTCAATATAATTATCTCGAACAAAAATTGTGTTTATATTTTTGAGCGATTGAGCTGTGTGAAATTACTACCTAGTTTATCATTGAGTAACAGTTTGTTTGTTTGATTGACTGACTGTTTGACTGACTGACTGACTGACTGATTGGATGACTGACTGACTGACTGACTGGCTGACTGACTGACTGACTGAATGATTGTCTGTTTGATTGACTGACTGACTGACTAACTGACTGACTGACTGACTGACTGGCTGACTGACTGACTGACTGACTGACTGACTGACTTAATATGACTGACTGGCTGACTGACTGACTTAGCTAGGTTGAATATAATAATGTTAATACAGTTATCTCAACTAGAAATGATGTTCATATTTTAGACCAATTGAACTGTGTGAAATTATTAAATAAAAAATGAAGCGGGCCCGACTTGAAAACAATGAGCCAATAGTAACCTATTCCGTAACGAGGATTGAGACGGCTGAGTTTCTACATACGTGGGAGATCGAGGCTTTAGAGTTCCGATGTTTATGTTCCGACAAACAATGCCGTGTGGAATCAAAATGGATGGGAGCGAATTTGTTGAAAATGGATTCCTCTTTCAGTTGGGTGTGTACCCGGCGGGAAAATATGTGGATTGCAGCGATTTTGTCTCTGTAGAACTGACATCAAAATACCGAAAGCTGAGAAGTTAACTGTTACATTCGCTATTGAGACAGAAAATGGGGATTTTATCCCATACAAGAAAAGATGGGAAAAGTCGCGCCCTTATAGTGTTTCGGAAAATGGTGTGGTTTCGTGTTCACGTTTTGTTGAGTTTTCGGTTTTGAATAGGAAGGATGACTTGTTTGAGAATGGTTCGTTAACTTTACGTGTCTTGGTCGGTGTTCATGAACCTCAGCCCATCGAACACCCCAATTTAAAGTTTGAAAAGAAAAATTTTGAAAATTGTGGCTTTGGAAACCAGCTTTCTAAATGGATAAGCGATAATTATAAGGAGGAAGGAGATGTGAGCATTTTAACAGACGAATCGACATATAAAGGGCTTAGCTGGGTTTTGCTGGCAAGAAGTCCTGTTTTAAATTCCATCCTGGTGGATCAGAAAAAGACGGGTTCCCCACCACAGATAAAATAGATTTCTGATTTGTGGAGCAGCAGTAACGTGGTGGTTGCCCTATCGTTTTTACATACTGGCGACTGTCATGTTGGTGTTGACAATTGTTACGGTTTGTTGGCAATTAGCGAACAATTTGATATAAAATTGTTACGTGAAGAGTGTGAGTATATAATGGTGTTGAATCTGGATAAAGATAATTTAGTAGATTGTTTGAATATCAGTTATGTTTTTAATTTAAAATCGCTGTTTTGGGCCGGAAAGATGTTACTGTTGGCGAATAAAGATGATGTTTTGCAGAGTGAAAATTGAAAACAGTTTGCCAAAACAAAGCCAAACGTTGTTGTTTCTATTCTTTCCTCAATATTGTCTTCAAACCAGCCATGTGTTAAATAAATTTGATGTTTTCCATACATTTAACCGTGATTTGCATCCGTGATTTTATTGAATATTTGTGTGTTTTATTTATGTAATTATGTATGTTTACCATATTGAATTGTTGTTTTCGAATGAAATAAAAAAATACGCCGAATGACAGGGCTCGCCTTTTCGTGGTGTTCGGCATAAATTAGATTTTACCCAAAATCGAAAACTAAACGAACCCAAAAACTTTGTGTTGTGATACTACTGTATGCTGAAAGGAATATTACATGTATACATATATACATATAACAGTGTTGTCGTTGCAGTAGGCGTCGAAGTTGGATGCTCAGTTGCCAACTTTTAACACGGAAAGCCGGCGCTCGGTTGCAGTGAACTGTCGCCTTAGGAACCTGCTCATATCCTGAAACACACTACAAACATGATGGTGTACTACTGGCGCTACTGCTGAACTTGCGACACGAGCTACAGTACACCGAGTCCACGCTGTCGCCTAAAGAAAGAGCTCAGGTGACTCTGTTCACTGTTGATTCATACCAGGGACAGGAGAGGTAGTTAGTTATTTCATTGACCACTCGTGTCGGAGAGAAGGCCTAAAGATCCGCAAGGCTCACTGATGAGCCAAGGCGATTGAACGTTGCCACGACGAGATGCGAGATGTTCATCCTCGCTGACGTACGAAATCTCAGCGACTCCCACATGTGGAGAGAATATTTTAAGCTGCTCAACCAATTTTTATCAGACTATTCGAACTTGAACCCAGACCCGCATAGAAGAAACTAGAATTATGGATTGACAGTAATCATCAAAAACTGTCCAGTACAGATGTCTTAGTGGCAAACAAGAAAGATGAACAGCATAAGGCACCAATATCCAACATCGCAAGTGGATGACGTTTGTAAAACAGTAGATCGCAACACTCCACAGACATTCCACATCAAGGGCACGCTAACAACCGCACTCGCTGACTATCGCCACGAGTCAGGTGAGAACGTCAGGTCAGGTGACAACGGAAAAGGGTTCGATTGGTTTGCGCTCGCAGACATCATATCAAATATATCGGCGACAAAATCGCCGGAATCGCCGTCATCGACGGAATCGCCGTGATCGCCCTTATCCTGCTGATGTCAGTCCTCTTGCCCGCTTGTACCACGACCATCGAAGCATGTCGTGGCATTTCGCTGGGCGGGAGTGTCGCTACCGATGTTGCGCGGCGACCGCGCGCACGTTAACTTACATATCATTCTTATCTGATTTGAGAACCTTTTAAACATGAAATCCACATGACATCTTACTGTAATTTTATTATGTGTGATAACAAGGTTTTAACCCATATAACTTGAGATTCTCATCATCTGTCCGGTGAATGAAAGCCTAATCCTTCATCGTTGTGCATCAATTTTACCACACTCACCGGAGGTAAAAAAAATTAATTTATTATTCTTTGTTCATGAAAATCATGAAAAATGTTAACCTAAATATTGATTATTGATATGACGTAACAATCGCATCAATCAACGCGACAATCATCACATCGACGATTATCATAACTAAATTTTATTGTTAGTGAATCAATTTAGAAAATTTTGAAAATTTCGCAGTCAATATTCATGTCAAGTAATCCTATATTATTTCACAAGTGTTCTCACGAAAAATTATTGATCTTTTGCAAACTTTGAAGATTATTTCACATTTGCATTACTTTTGACCTAATAGTATTAAATTTGTTTTCGTTTAACAATCATCATTTGTCTACTTATAATACAAACTGCATAATCATGTATCAAGTATGATTTACTGCATAAAATTTCATCTACATAATAATTCCATACTTATACTTGCACAAACCTTGGGCAAAACACTTAATGAAAAAATTGTGTTGGGAATTTCGTATGGCAAAGCTTGTATCCGAAAACGAAAGATAAAAATTATTAAAGATACAAAAACAAACGAAAAATTTTTTGGGGGAGAGTTTGATATGACGTAACAATGCAACGTAGGTAACAAACATCTAGCAAAAGATGTTATCAGCAAAACCAATTATAGATAGAATAAAGCGTTGTCCACCTGTATTTCCGATTATATTATGTGCTTACAATGAACTACAACTACATGACTTTAGATATTGGTTTATTAAGAAATACCGCGAAATAATTAACGATGAAATGTAAATAACTGACTGTTAATACCTTTTCATAATCAACAACAACATATCAGAGAACACAAAAACGATTCAACTTCCGACAGACAAACGCTCTCACAAGATCAACTGACAAACTGGAAAAACTCTCTCGCAGCCGGAAAACCGGATAAAAACAGGAATACCAGCTACCGTACTACCACACGGATAACCATTCCAAAGTCACTCGAATTCACACGCTGAATGTACATATAATCGATGATAATAATAAATGAATAAATGAATGATATAATAACAAGCAGAAGATGATAGAATAAGCATATCTTATTCACTATAGATCTTTTTATCCTACCACGAAAGCAAAGGAGTATTCACAAGACCACGCAAAAGATTAGATCTTTAATTAAATAATTATTATCTTGTTTTTATATTGCATTAGAAACTGTATATATCAGTCCAGTAAAAGTATAGTAAACAAATATAACTTGTTTTTTTAATGATTTCTTGTAATAATGAAGCATAACCGATAATGATAATAAACTGAGCAGAAATCGACATTTGAATTTTTCATTAGTGCATCTGAGATCGTGTGATCTCCCACGAAGTCGGCGTTGCCTGTTTTTTTTCGGTTGTTTCAAATGGCGTTGTAGAATTCGAAGCGCCCGCATGTATGTCGCATGAGATACCACATCCGCGTGATCGCATGTACAGGAGAAACTGACGTATGTTCTTGCCGTCACATTGTTCCCAGCCCATCAGCTGCTGACTCAGTTCCATGTTGCTCCATGTTCCACTGGTCAGCACAGACGACTGTGTGTCATCTTTGCCACCGAGACAAGTTTGTCACTCTAAATCGAGACAAGTTTGCCACTTTTTTGGGGGGTTTTCAGTGGCAAACTTGTCTCACCCAAAAAGTGGCAAACTTGTCTCGGTATTTCACGAGACATGTTTGCCACTCAAAATTCAGGAAATGAGTGGCAAACCTGTCTCAGGATAAAAGTGGCAAACATGTCCCACATCTCGAACCTAATTCCATGACAGACAAGTTTGCCACTCTGATACTCATGCAGACCCACTTCCACCATCAATAACGCCAGCGTCTTCGTGTTGGGGGTTTATGGGGGGTAATCTGATGATGATTGCGAGATCTGCACATCTTTGCCTTTTTGTTCGGTCACGGGTATTGCACTTGCTTCAATGCCTCTGGACGGTATTGTAGTTGGCCTTCATACCAAATATAATTGTTCGCGTCCGACATCCACCTTGGGTGCCGATAAACGTCCATTAAGGGCACGAACTGGGCAAATACCTTGTCCTGCTGACGGTGCCTCAGAAGAACTACTTGGTAACGCGTAATATAGTATATTTAGGTACGGTCGGTCGGTCCTAGTTGAAACTCTCGGTCAGGCTGCACTCTCAGCAGGCTGGCCTCTCTGTCCTCCGACACATTGGTGGGATCGACTACGAGTCTTTTTCTAGTCAGATTTATGAGCTCGTTCTGAGTGAATTTGGACATGGAAAACTGACGACCGTACATTGTGAAGGTCATTCAGTCAAATGGAACATGCACTGAAAGTTGTCTTCACTGTCCACCCAATCAACAATGCATATGGCCGCTTTCTGAAGTCGAGCACCTGCAACCAGGATCGACGAAACGTCTTCGCAGTCTCAGACCACCTGAAATAAGTTCACTGGAACAGTCTGACGGATGTGCGAAGAAGCCCACAAATCTGACATTGAAAGAGATCACACTGCGCGACGGGACAATATGGGTGGTGAATAAATTGGCGATTCAACTGGAAGATACACATGAACCGAACTTCACCTGTCTGGCAGAAGTACGACCAGGTTTATATCACTCATGGACGCCTACTCAATTACGAGAAAATTCTTCAAATGTTCAGAAAATGAAATATAGCGGTACTGATGACTTCTGTCAAACCCATGAGTGCACACCTGCAGCCAGAAATTACTGCTTTCGCAAAAAATCATCAAGAAGCATACTACATACTGGATGAAGAATCGAAGATCCTATTTTATTCATGGGGACTGACTGAACGCCAGGTGTACATGCACGAACCTGTGAACAAGTGTCGAAGAAGCTCAGCCACGTGCGCGAATTCCGGACTCCGAGTACACACGAGTGAGGCAGACGCCGTAGGAGTGTGTGTCACCGTGAGTGGCGGATGAAGACTGCTGCTTTTTCGCTTCCATAGGCGCTTCTTCGGAAGTTGGCGAGTTTTTGACGCTACTTCCAATCATGAGTTTGTACTCAAGGGATCCTCCACCTCCAGAATCTGTAAAGGGACACCGAGTGAGGCTTTCAGGTCACACGTTTTCTTTGAGCAACGAAACCAAAGTTTGTTCACGATGAGGCTGGGTCATCACACAAGAGATACCCTTGGGGCCTAAGTGCAATGCTTCTTCGGCTCATTCATCAATCGGTTGATGCTCGTTGATAAGCTGTTTCATCAGATTGAGTTTCATGAGTGTCACCAAAAGTTTCACAAGTACCATCAAAAAAATTTATGGTTATGCTCAAAAACTTTCATGTTTCAAAGTCAGGTTGTTGCAACAGAGATGTGGAAGCCATTTTTTACGTGGTGTTTCCTCGTTTCCTTTGCTGAAAAAGAATAATCAGTTTATAACTAACATTAAAAACACAAATGAACAGTTTACCAACCTGTTTGGTAATGATTTTTTGTGTTCATGGCTCGTTCGATATCCATACATGACAATTCAGTGAATAATTAGAGTTCATACGCGCCTATTTATACCCTCGTGATTCCATGCACTCATTCTTCAATTGCATAATAAAGAGTCATACCTCAACCATATCGGTCAGTCAGTGAGAATCATGTCATGTAACAGACACCCTACCCTGAAAACAAACCAACTCGTATTGCGTAACAGTCAGTCAGTCATTCAGTCACAACAATCGATATGCACAATGAAGGTTGTAAGAAAGGGTGCTGGCACAAGAGGCGAGTGAGGGAGTGAGTGAGTGAGTAAGTGAGTAAGTGAGTAAGTGAGTGAGTAAGTGAAAGAGCGATGAGTGAGTGAGTTAGTGAGTTAGTGAGTGAGCGAGTGAGTGAGTGAGTGAGTTAGTGAGTGAGTTAGTAAGTTAGTGAGTTAGTGAGTGAGTTAGTGAGTGAGTT
>OZ038442.1:5004331-5031831 GCA_964036265.1 Daptonema setosum
ATTTTACCGGACATTTTTGATGGTGAAACTTCTGATAAAATCAATTTGTTATATTAATGATTCATATTCCCATAATTCACCTCTTATTCTCACAAGTGCGCTCAAGTGCGCTACTAAACTGTTATTTCATATTTTCCCACTTATCAACAATCATGACCAATCACTGTTGATTCAGACCGTCCAGAGGCATTGAAGCGAGTGCACTACCCCTGGCCGGTCGAACAGAAAGGCAAAGATGTGCAGATCTCTGTACAAAACGATTGGTATTGACAGCAAATTTGAAGCTGATGAGAGTAAGAAAAACACCTAACTCAGTTATGCCGAGGAACTACGAAGGTGCATGTGCTTATTAAAGCAGTCGAAGCGCCATAACAATAATAACCTCCATTCTCTATGAACGATTTGTTGGTGCTATGCCTGTATAAGGCATATAGATTGTTTGTTTGATTGGCTGACTGACTGACTGACTGACTGATTGAATGACTGACTGACTGACTGACTGTCGCTACCGTACTACATACCGTAGCGATTATTAGGCATTAATCGAAGGGAAAGAATGGGGGGGGGAAGCGCCGACGGGGGATGATTGACGGCCTTAATATCATTATTACTTTTTCTATCAATAACAAGGCCATCAATCATCCCCAGTCGGCGCGTCCCCTCGCCCGTGCATACTCATGCTCATGCATGTTGCATGCTTCCACTACTATATACATGATACACATGATTAATAGCAAGCCAGCTTGTGCGACAGTGCGCAACCTTTTTTCATTCACTCCATGCTCACATGGCAGCCCACAATTTATTTGTCTATTACATTCATTTTTGATGTTTATGTTTTGTTATCTTTGTAACAAGGTTTTTACCCATTGAAACTTGAGATTCCAACATCTCTACGGTGAATAAAGTGCATCGAATCTACTCGTATGACTGACTGACTGACTGACTTGGCTAGGTTGAATATAATAATGTCAATATAATTATCTGGAACAAAAATTGTGTTCATATTTTTGAGCGATTGAGCTGTGTGAAATTAATACCTAGTTTATCATTGAGTAGCAGTTTGTTTGTTTGATTGACTGACTGACTGACTGACTGATTGAATGACTGACTGACTGACTGACTGACTGGCTGACTGACTTGGCTAGGTTGAATATAATGATGTCAATTTTATTATCTCGAACAAAAATTGTGTTTATATTTTTAAGCGATTGAGCTGTGTGAAATTAATACCTAGTTTATCATTGAGTAACAGTTTGTTTGTTTGATTGACTGACTGTTTGACTGACTGACTGACTGACTGATTGGATGACTGACTGACTGACTGGCTGACTGACTGACTGGCTGACTGACTGACTGAATGATTGTCTGTTTGATTGACTGACTGACTGACTGGCTGGATGACTGACTGACTGACTGACTGGCTGACTTAGCTAGGTTGAATATATTAATATTAATACAGTTATCTCAAATAAAAATGATGTTCATATTTTAGACCAATTGAACTGTGTGAAATTAATAAAAAAAAATGAAGCGGGCCCGACTTGAAAACAATGAGCCAATAGTAACCTATTCCGTAACGAGGATTGAGACTGCTGAGTTTCTACATACGTGGGAGATCGAGGCTTTAGAGATGTTCCGACAAACAATGCCGTGTGGAATCAAAATAGATGGGAGCGAATTTGGTGGAAATAGATTCCTCTTCCAGTTGGGTGTGTACCCGGCGGGAAAATATGTGGATTGCAGCGATTTTGTCTCTGTAGAACTGACATTAGAAATACCGAAAGCTGAGAAGTTAACTGTTACATTCGCTATTGAGACAGAAAATGGGGATTTTATCCCATACAAGAAAAGATGGGAAAAGTCGCGATATTAAAGTGTTTCGGAAAATGGTGTGGTTTCGTGTTCACGTTTTGTTGAGTTTTCGGTTTTGAAAAGGAAGGATGACTTGTTTGAGAATGGTTCGTTAACTTTACGTGTCTTGGTCGGTGTTCATGAACCTCAGCCCATCGAACACCCCAGTTTAAAGTTTGAAAAGAAAAATAATGAAAATTGTGGCTTTGAAAACCAGCTTTCTAAATGGATAAGCGATAATTATAAGGAGGAAGGAGATGTGAGCATTTTAACAGACGAATCGACATATAAAGGGCTTAGCTGTGTTTTGCTGGCAAGAAGTCCTGTTTTAAATTATATCCTGGTGGATCAGAAAAAGACGGGTTCCCCACCACAGATAAAATCTATTTCTGATTTGTGGAGCAGCAGTAACGTGGTGGATGCCCTATCGTTTTTACATACTGATGACTGTCATGTTGGTGTTGACATTTGTTACGGCTTGTTGGCAATTAGCGAACAATTTGATATAAAATTGTTACGTGAAGAGTGTGAGTATATAATGGTGTTGAATCTGGATAAAGATAATTTAGTAGATTGTTTGAATATCAGTTATGTTTTTAATTTAAAATCGCTGTTTTGGGCCGGAAAGATGTTACTGTTGGCGAATAAAGATGATGTTTTGCAGAGTGAAAAATGGAAACAGTTTGCCAAAACAAAGCCAAACGTTGTTGTTTCTATTCTTTCCTCAATATTGTCTTCAAACCAGCCATGTGTTAAATAAATTTGATGTTTTCCATACATTTAACCGTGATTTGCATCCGTGATTTTATTGAATATTTGTGTGTTTTATTTATGTAATTATGTATGTTTACCATATTGAATTGTTGTGTTTGAATGAAATAAAAAATACGCCAAATGACAGGGTTCGCTTTTTCGTGGTGTTCGGCATAAATTAGATTTTATCCGAAATCGAAAACTAAACGAGCCCAAAAACTTTGTGTTGTGATACTATGCTGAAAGGAACATTACATACAGGGTGGCCCAAAAGTTTATGTACACTTTTTGGCCATCTTTTTCGCGTGTGTAAAATCATAAAATTACAACAGGACAATAATGGTCAGATTGAAAATTGCCTGATCTGTCCAAAAATGCCCTCCGTTTTGTTCTCAGATGAGTATTTCACGAGTTATGCACAAGAACGTACAAAAACATGTTTTTTTTATACTTTTTACGCTTGTTTAACCCTCTTTCTTGATTTAAATCATGAATTATTCATATTTACTGTGATATTTCAGCGTAATTACTGCAAATAAAGTAGAAAAAATGTTAACTTATAATTCACGCTACTTCAGATTACCCAGATCAGGCGAGACCGTCAAAACATGAAACATTAGCGTTATGCGATACCAGCCCTGTTCAAGTGCACGTGCATGTGCACTGCAATCGGCTTGCATCAGGGCTATTTTCAATTAAATTTAATACATTGAAAATTATGCTATATTTTTTTATATTTGTCACTTCCAAACTTACTTATCGGTAGTAATAATCATTTCATTGAAAATAGCCCTGATGAAAGCCGATTGCAGTGCACATGCACTTGAAAAAGGCTAATATCGCATTTGACGCTGATGTTTCATGTTTTGACGTTCTTGCCTTATCTGGGTAATCTGAAGTAGCGTGATTTACTAGTTAGCATTTTTTTCTACTTTATTTGTAACACTTACGCTGAAATATCACAGTAAATATGAATAATTCATGATTTAAATCAAGAAAGAGGGGTAAACAAGCGTAAAAAGTATAAAAAAAACTTGTTTTTGTACGTTCTTGTGCATAACTCGTGAAATACTCATCTGAGAACAAAACGGAGGGCATTTTTGGAAAGTTCAGGCAATTTGCAATTTGACCATTATTGTCCCGTTGTAATTTTATGATTTCACATACGCGAAAAAGACGGCCAAAAAGTGTACGTAAACTTTTGGGCCACCCTGTATATACATATAACAGTGTTGTCGTTGCAGTAGGCGTCGAAGTTGGATGCTCAGTTGCCAACTTTTAACACGGAAAGCCGGCGCTCGGTTGCAGTAAACTGTCGCCTTAGGAACCTGCTCATATCCTGAAACACACTACAAACATGATGGTGTACTACTGGCGCTACT
Organism: Daptonema setosum; assembly: GCA_964036265.1. Lineage (NCBI taxonomy): Eukaryota > Metazoa > Nematoda > Chromadorea > Monhysterida > Xyalidae > Daptonema > Daptonema setosum. Next base: position 5,008,321 of record OZ038442.1, read on the forward strand.
GCTGAACTTGCGACAGGAGCTACAGTACACCGAGTCCACACTGTCGCCTAAAGAAAGAGCTCAGGTGACTCTGTCCACTGTTGATTTATACCAGGGACAGGAGAGGTAGGTAGTTATTTCATTGAACACTCGTGTCGGAGAGAAGGCCTAAAGATCCGCGAGGTTCACTGATGAGCCAAGGCGATTGAACGTTGCCACGACGAGATGCGAGATGTTCATCCTTGCTGACGTACGAAATCTCAGCGACTCCCACATGTGGAGAGAATATTTTAAGCTGCTCAACCAATTTTTATCAGACTATTCGAACTTGAACCCAGGCCCGCATAGAAGAAACTAGAATTATGGATTGACAGTCATCATCAAAAACTGTCAATGTCCAGTACAGATGTATTAGTGGCAAAACAGAAAGATGAACAGCATAAGGCACCTTTATCCAACATCGCAAGTGGATGACGTTTGTAAAACAGTAGATCGCAACACTCCACAGACATTGCACATCAAGGGCACGCTACAATACGTACCGGCACTAACAACCGCACTCGCTGACTATCGCCACGAGTCAGGTGAGAACGTCAGGTCAGGTGACAACGGAAAAGGGTTCGATTGGTTTGCGCTCGCAGAAATCCTATCGAATATATCGGCGACCAAATTGGGAATCGCCGTGATCGCCCTTATCCTGCTGATGTCAGTCCTCTTGCCCGCTTGTACCACGACCATCGAAGCGTGTCGTGGCATTTCGCTGATCGGCAGTGTCGCTACCGATGTTGCGCGGCGACAGCGCGCACGTTAACGTACATATCATTCTCATCTGATTTGAGAACCTTTTAAACATCAAATCCCCATTTTATCTTACTGTAAATTTATTTTATGTGATAACAAGGTTTTAATCCACATAACTTGAGCTTCTCATCATCTGTCCGGTGAATGAAAGCCTAATCCTCCATTGTTGTGCATCAATTTTACCATACTCACTGGAGGTAAAAAATCAATTTATTAATCTTCGTTCATGAAAATCATGAACAATGTTAACCCAAATATTTATTATGATATGACGTAACAATCGCATCAATCAACGCGACAATCATCACATCGACGATTATCATAATTAAGTTTTATTGTTAATCAATTGTTCATGATAATCAATTTAAAAATTTCCCACTCGATATTAATGTCAATTAATCCTATATTATTTCACAAGTGTTCTCACGAAAAATTATTGATCTTTTGAATACTTTGAAGATTATTTTATATTCGCATTACTATTGACTTAAAATTATCCTATTAGAAAATTTGTGTTCGTTTAACAATCATCATTTGTCTACTTAAAATACAAACTGCATAATCATGTGTCAAGTATGATTTATTGCATAATATTACATCTACATAATAATTGCATACTTATACTTGCACAACCCTTGGGCAAAACACTTAATGAAAAAATGTTGTTGGGAAATTCGTATGGCAAAGCTTGTATCCGAAAACGAAAGAAAACATAAATTACTGAGGACTCAAAAACGAACGAAAAAAATTTGGTGTGAGTCTTATGATATGACGTAACAATGACGTAACAATGCAACGTAGGCAACAAACATCCAGCAAAAGATGTAATCAGGAAAACCAATTATAGATAGAATCTATCCATTCAACCACGAAAGCAAAGGAGTATTCACAAGACCAACTGTTTGTTTCACAACGAGAATTTTTACTTCGTATACTATATATTCCAATTAAGAAAAAAAGATAAATAAAGACACGATTGCATAAAACTAGCGGCGAAAGCTCGGCAAAAACTTATGGAGCATAATGCATGTAATAATGAAGCATAACCGATAATGATAATAAACTGAACAGAGAACGACATTTGAACTTTTCATTAGTGCATCTGAGATTGTGTGATCTCCCACGAAATCGACGTTGGCTGTTTTTCTCGGTTGTTTCAAATGGCGTTGTAGAATTCGAAGCGCCCGCATGTATGTCGCATGAGATACCACATCCGCATGTACGGGAGAAACTGACGTATGTTCTTGCCGTCACATTGTTCCCAGCCCATCAGCTGCTGACTCAGTTCCATGATGTTCCACTGGTCAGCACAGATATCATGCTGCATGTCAGATACTCATGCAGACCCACTTCCACCATTTACAGGGAAGATGTGCATCAATAACGCCAGCGTCTTCGTGTTGACTTCAATGCCTCTGGATGGTAATGTAGTTGGCCTTCATACCAAATATAATTGTTCGCGTCCGATATCCACCTTGGATGTTGATAAACGTTCACTAAGGGCACGAACTGGGCAAATACCTTGTCCTGCCTGCTGACGGTGCCTCAGAAGAACTACTTGGTAACCCGTAATATAATATATTTAGGTACCAAACTGGATGGACTCTCAGTGGACGCGGACTCACCGGTCGGTCCTAGTTGAAACTCGTCTCCAACAGGTGTCAGACGCGAATCATGGCGACTCATAGCTTCTGCGACCATTAAAATGTAAGGAGGCCGCTCCGTTGTCACATTTGGTTTACATGGACGAGTGCCAGCCAGTAAGTCGAGTTATCTGCAATGAACCGAAACTTGGAGCTTTCTGTAGCACAGTCGTACATTGTGAAGGTCATTGAGTCATGCAGTCAAATGGAACATGCACTAAAAGTTGTCCTCACTGTCCACCCAATCAACAATGCATATGGCCGCTTTCTGAAGTCGATCACCTGCAACCAGGATCGACGAAACGTCTTCGCAGTCTCAGACCACCTGAAATATGTTCACTGGAACAGTCTGACAGATGTGCGAAGAAGCCCACAAATCTGACATTGAAAGAGATCACACTGCGCGACGGGACAACATGGGTGGTGAATAAATTGGCGATTCAACTGGAAGATAAAATTGAACCGAACTTCACCTGTCTGGCAGAAGTACGACCAGGTTTATATCCTATAGGTTTATATCATCAGGTTTATATCATCAGGTTTATATCTCATGGACGCCTACTCAATTACGAGAAAATTCATTCAATCCATTTTTTCTAATTCACTTGCTCGCCCCGAGTGTGGTAATCTTCGATTACCAAGAGTTTACATTCACATGGCATTTGGCATGGTTTGACGTTATCGCACTTCATATTTTTAAATTCACAGTTTCCACAGTTTGTTTTGGTTTATCCCACACTTTTATTAACTTTTAAAAGCCATTGGAACTGAGATGGAACTAAACGTTCCTAAATGAAATCATTCCACGGCTAAACGATTTGGAATCGTCTCACAAAAAAAACAAATAATCGCCGATAGATTTTTGAATAGACTCAAACCTCAAACCTTAAAACTCAACCTTCACTGTGGACAATCAAGCTTTGCCAGACACCTTTGATAAAGCAATAGTAAAACGCATAGATTGGTCGTAATCAGTACTGTAAAGTAGTTGGCTTGTCGAACTTTAGTCAGGATAGCCGAGATAATGCATGTAATAATGAAGCATAACCGATAATGATAATAAACTGAACAGAGAACGACATTTGAACTTTTCATTAGTGCATCTGAGATTGTGTGATCTCCCACGAAATCGACGTTGGCTGTTTTTCTCGGTTGTTTCAAATGGCGTTGTAGAATTCGAAGCGCCCGCATGTATGTCGCATGAGATACCACATCCGCATGTACGGGAGAAACTGACGTATGTTCTTGCCGTCACATTGTTCCCAGCCCATCAGCTGCTGACTCAGTTCCATGATGTTCCACTGGTCAGCACAGATATCATGCTGCATGTCAGATACTCATGCAGACCCACTTCCACCATTTACAGGGAAGATGTGCATCAATAACGCCAGCGTCTTCGTGTTGACTTCAATGCCTCTGGATGGTAATGTAGTTGGCCTTCATACCAAATATAATTGTTCGCGTCCGATATCCACCTTGGATGTTGATAAACGTTCACTAAGGGCACGAACTGGGCAAATACCTTGTCCTGCCTGCTGACGGTGCCTCAGAAGAACTACTTGGTAACCCGTAATATAATATATTTAGGTACCAAACTGGATGGACTCTCAGTGGACGCGGACTCACCGGTCGGTCCTAGTTGAAACTCGTCTCCAACAGGTGTCAGACGCGAATCATGGCGACTCATAGCTTCTGCGACCATTAAAATGTAAGGAGGCCGCTCCGTTGTCACATTTGGTTTACATGGACGAGTGCCAGCCAGTAAGTCGAGTTATCTGCAATGAACCGAAACTTGGAGCTTTCTGTAGCACAGTCGTACATTGTGAAGGTCATTGAGTCATGCAGTCAAATGGAACATGCACTAAAAGTTGTCCTCACTGTCCACCCAATCAACAATGCATATGGCCGCTTTCTGAAGTCGATCACCTGCAACCAGGATCGACGAAACGTCTTCGCAGTCTCAGACCACCTGAAATATGTTCACTGGAACAGTCTGACAGATGTGCGAAGAAGCCCACAAATCTGACATTGAAAGAGATCACACTGCGCGACGGGACAACATGGGTGGTGAATAAATTGGCGATTCAACTGGAAGATAAAATTGAACCGAACTTCACCTGTCTGGCAGAAGTACGACCAGGTTTATATCCTATAGGTTTATATCATCAGGTTTATATCATCAGGTTTATATCTCATGGACGCCTACTCAATTACGAGAAAATTCATTCAATCCATTTTTTCTAATTCACTTGCTCGCCCCGAGTGTGGTAATCTTCGATTACCAAGAGTTTACATTCACATGGCATTTGGCATGGTTTGACGTTATCGCACTTCATATTTTTAAATTCACAGTTTCCACAGTTTGTTTTGGTTTATCCCACACTTTTATTAACTTTTAAAAGCCATTGGAACTGAGATGGAACTAAACGTTCCTAAATGAAATCATTCCACGGCTAAACGATTTGGAATCGTCTCACAAAAAAAACAAATAATCGCCGATAGATTTTTGAATAGACTCAAACCTCAAACCTTAAAACTCAACCTTCACTGTGGACAATCAAGCTTTGCCAGACACCTTTGATAAAGCAATAGTAAAACGCATAGATTGGTCGTAATCAGTACTGTAAAGTAGTTGGCTTGTCGAACTTTAGTCAGGATAGCCGAGGTAATGAGATCGGGAGTCAGTTTTATGAGCTCGTTCTGAATGAATTTGGATATGGAAAAATGACGACCGTCGGCGGCTAAGTGATTGGCCCTCGGCACGACCACAGTGGACGGCAGAGCGAATGCCTTCGCGGCAGTTACCATCGCTGAAACGACAACCATGTTTCAAAGCCCTCATTCACTCCTTATTCACTCGTTCTCCTGAATCGATTATGGTACATGAGATGTTTACGGCTATGCAGCGTATATCCAATATTGATGATGTTATTGTTTCGGGTTCTTGTATATAATTGTCGGGTTAAAGCTTTACCGATAGGTGCGACATACTTTTGTTCCATAATAAGACTTACAGTAATAAGATATCAATCAATAGTACATCAACGAGTTCTTGACGCGACTCTTGATCATGAGTTTGTGCAGGTCTTGACATCAGCTGTAGATGACCTCCAGAATCTGCTAAAGATACACCGAGTGAACTGAGGCTTTCCGGTTACACGTCTTCTTTGAGCATCGAAACCAAGGTTTGTTTACGATGAGGCTGGGTAAGAGGTACCCTTGGGGCACAAGTGCAATGCTTCTTCGGCTCGTCCATCAATCGTCTGATGATCGTTGACAGGGTGTCTCAGTGGACGCTGACTCACCGGTCGGTCCTAGTTGAAACTCGTCTCCAACAGGTGTCAGACGCGAATCATGGCGACTCATAGCTTATGCGACCATTAAAATAACCGGGTCTCCGTCTGTAATCGCAGGTTAAAGCGGTCAGGCTGCACTCTCAGCAGCCTGGCCTCTCTGTCCTCCGACACATTGGTGGGATCGACTACTAGAGTCCTTTTCTACCTCAGTTATGGGAGGGAAGACAACCAAGCCAGACACCTTTGATAAAGCAATAGCCTCTGCCAAACGCATTGAAACTATTTATTGGCCGTCAATCAGTACTGCAAAGTAGTCGGCTTGTCGAACTTTAGTCAGTAATGAGATCCGGAGTCAGTTTTATGAGCTCGTTCTGAATGAAATTGGATATGGAAAACTGACGACCGTCGGCGGCTAAGTGATTGGCCACCTCGGCACGACCACAGTGGACGGCAAAGCTAATGACTTCACTGCACTTCGTCCATCAAGCGTCTGATGATCGTTGATAAGCTGTTTCATCAGATGGAGTTTCATCAAAAAGGTTTCATGGATATCATCAAAAAAGTTTCACGAGCATCATCAATTCATGCTTCAATGTTTCAAGACAGGTTGTTGCAACAGAGATGTGGGAAGACCGTTTTTACGTGGTGTAGTCTTGTTACCTTTGCTGAAATGGAACAATCAGTTTATAACTAACATTAAAAACATAAATGAACAGTTTACCAACCTGTTTGGTTATGACTTTTTGTTTATTTGTCTTCATGGCTCGTTCGATATCCATACATGACAATTCAGTGAATAAATAGAATTCATACGCGCCTATTTATACCCTCGTGATTCCATGCACTCATTCTTCAATTGCATAATATAGAGTCATACCTCAACCAAATCAGTCAGTCAGTCAGTCAGTGAGAATCATGTCATGTAACAGACACCCTACCCTAAAAACAAACCAACTCGTATTGCGTAACAGTCAGTCACAACAATCGATGTACACAATGAAGGTTGTAAGAAAGGGTGCTGGCGCAAGAGGCGAGTGAGGGAGTGAGTGAGTGAGTAAGTGAGTAAGTGAGTAAGTGAGTGAGTAAGTGAGTGAGTGAGTGAGTGAGTGAGTGAGTGAGTGAGTGAGTGAGTGAGTGAGTGAGTGAGTGAGTGAGTGAGTGAGTGAGTGAGTGAGAAAGTGGGTGAGCGAGTGAGAAAGTGAGTGAGTGAGTGAGTGAGTGAGTGAGTGAGTGAGTGAGTGAGTGAGTCTGACGGATGTGTGAAGAAGCCCACAAATCTGACATTGAAAGAGATCACACTGCGCGACGGGACAACATGGGTGGTGAATAAATTGGCGATTCAACTGGAAGATAAACTTGAACCAAACTTCACCTGTCTGGCAGAAGTACAACCAGGTTTATATCCTATAGGTTTATATCATCAGGTTTATATCATCAGGTTTATATCTCATGGACGCCTACTCAATTACGAGAAAATTCATTCAATCCATTTTTTCTAATTCACTTGCTCGCCCCGAGTGTGGTAATCTTCGATTACCAAGAGTTTACATTCACATGGCATTTGGCATGGTTTGACGTTATCGCATTTCATATTTTGAAATTCACAGTTTCCACAGTTTGTTTTGGTTTATCCCACACTTTTATCAACTTTTAAAAGCCATTGGAACTGAGATGGAACTAAACGTTCCTAAATGAAATCATTCCACGGCTAAACGATTTGGAATCGTCTCACAAAAAAACAAATAATCACCGACAGATTTTTGAATGGACTCAAACCTCAAACCTCAAAACTCAACCTTCACTGTGGACAATCAAGCTTTGCCAGACAGTTTTGATAAAGCAATAGTCCAACGCATAGATTGGTCGTCAATCAGTACTGTAAAGTAGTTGGCTTGTCGAACTTTAGGATAGCCGAGGTAATGAGATCGGGAGTCAGTTTTATGAGCTCGTTCTGAATGAATTTGGATATGGAAAAATGACGACCGTCGGCGGCTAAGTGATTGGCCCTCGGCACGACCACAGTGGACGGCAGAGCGAATGCCTTCGCGGCAGTTACCATCGCTGAAACGACAACCATGTTTCAAAGCCCTCATTCACTCCTTATTCACTCGTTCTCCTGAATCGATTATGGTACATGAGATGTTTACGGCTATGCAGCGTATATCCAATATTGATGATGTTATTGTTTCGGGTTCTTGTATATAATTGTCGGGTTAAAGCTTTACCGATAGGTGCGACATACTTTTGTTCCATAATAAGACTTACAGTAATAAGATATCAATCAATAGTACATCAACGAGTTCTTGACGCGACTCTTGATCATGAGTTTGTGCAGGTCTTGACATCAGCTGTAGATGACCTCCAGAATCTGCTAAAGATACACCGAGTGAACTGAGGCTTTCCGGTTACACGTCTTCTTTGAGCATCGAAACCAAGGTTCTCGGCTCGTCCATCAATCGTCTGATGATCGTTGACAGGGTGTCTCAGTGGACGCTGACTCACCGGTCGGTCCTAGTTGAAACTCGTCTCCAACAGGTGTCAGACGCGAATCATGGCGACTCATAGCTTATGCGACCATTAAAATAACCGGGTCTCCGTCTGTAATCGCAGGTTAAAGCGGTCAGGCTGCACTCTCAGCAGCCTGGCCTCTCTGTCCTCCGACACATTGGTGGGATCGACTACTAGAGTCCTTTTCTACCTCAGTTATGGGAGGGAAGACAACCAAGCCAGACACCTTTGATAAAGCAATAGCCTCTGCCAAACGCATTGAAACTATTTATTGGCCGTCAATCAGTACTGCAAAGTAGTCGGCTTGTCGAACTTTAGTCAATAATGAGATCCGGAGTCAGTTTTATGAGCTCGTTCTGAATGAAATTGGATATGGAAAACTGACGACCGTCGGCGGCTAAGTGATTGGCCACCTCGGCACGACCACAGTGGACGGCAAAGCTAATGACTTCACTGCACTTCGTCCATCAAGCGTCTGATGATCGTTGATAAGCTGTTTCATCAGATGGAGTTTCATCAAAAAGGTTTCATGGATATCATCAAAAAAGTTTCACGAGCATCATCAATTCATGCTTCAATGTTTCAAGACAGGTTGTTGCAACAGAGATGTGGGAAGACCGTTTTTACGTGGTGTAGTCTTGTTACCTTTTCTGAAATGGAACAATCAGTTTATAACTAACATTAAAAACATAAATGAACAGTTTACCAACCTGTTTGGTTATGACTTTTTGTTTATTTGTCTTCATGGCTCGTTCGATATCCATACATAACAATTCAGTGAATAAATAGAATTCATACGCGCCTATTTATACCCTCGTGATTCCATGCACTCATTCTTCAATTGCATAATATAGAGTCATACCTCAACCAAATCAGTCAGTCAGTCAGTCAGTGAGAATCATGTCATGTAACAGACACCCTACCCTAAAAACAAACCAACTCGTATTGCGTAACAGTCAGTCAATCACAACAATCGATGTACACAATGAAGGTTGTAAGAAAGGGTGCTGGCGCAAGAGGCGAGTGAGGGAGTGAGTGAGTGAGTAAGTGAGTAAGTGAGTAAGTGAGTGAGTAAGTGAGAGAGCGATCGAGTGAGTGAGTGAATGAGTGAGTGAGTGAGTGAGTGAGTGAGTGAGTGAGTGAGTGAGTGAGTGAGTGAGTGAGTGAGTGAGTGAGTGAGTGAGTGAGTGAGTGAGTGAGTGAGTGAGTGAGTGAGTGAGTGAGTGAGTGAGTGAGTGAGTGAAAGAGTGAGTGAGTGAAAGAGTGAGTGAGTGAATGAGTGAGTGAGTGAAAGAGTGAGTGAGTGAGTGAGTGAGTGAGTGAGTGAGTGAGTGAGTGAGTGAGTGAGTGAGTGAGTGAGTGAGTGAGTGAGTGAGTGAGTGAGTGAGTGAGTGAGTGAGTGAGTGAGTGAGTGAGTGAGTGAGAAAGTGGGTGAGCGAGTGAGAAAGTGAGTGAGTGAGTGAGTGAGTGAGTGAGTGAGTGAGTGAGTGAGTGAGTGAGTGAGTGAGTGAGTGAGTGAGTGAGTGAGTGAGTGAGTGAGTGAGTGAGTGAGTGAAAGAGTGAATGAGTTAGTGAGTGGGTGAGTGAGTGAGTGAGTGAGTGAATGAGTGAGAGAGTGAGTGAGTGAGTGAGTGAGTGAGCGAGTGAGTGAGTGAGTGAGTGAGTGAGTGAGTGACTGAGTGAGTGAGTGAGTGAGTGAGTGAGTGAGTGAGTGAGTGAGTGAGTGAGTGAGTGAGTGAGTGAGTGAGTGAGTGAGTGAGAGAGTGAGTGAGTGAGTGATTCAGTGAGTGAGTGATTCAATGAGTGAATCAGTGAGTGAGAGAGGGAGTGAGTGAGTGTGTACGAGTGGGTGAGTAAGTGAGCGATTGAGTGAGTGAGTGAGTTAGTAACTTTGCTATACCGTTATACGAAAATGATTGGCATTCAATTTGCAGGCTCCTAATCAGTGGATAATGTTTCAAAATTTCCTCTCCGACTCCTAACGGCTCACTATAGACTATTGAGAAAAGTAAATTTTGACAAGTTAAACTGTAAAGCGAACCATTAGTTGTCATGACATGACATAAACTGGATCAAGAATAAAGTAATTGACCATACTGAATAATAAGATGAATGTGTGTGAGGATAGACCAAGTGAGTAAGTAGGTTAGCCAGTGAGTCCGTGAGTGAGTGAGTGAGTGAATGAGTTATTGAGTTAGTGAGTGAGAGAGTGCGTTGATGATCTATTGAACGAGCGCGTTATTAAGCGAGTGATTGCGTGAGTAAGTGAGTGAGTCAGTGAGTTATTGATTGATTGAGAAGTGAGTGAGTGCGTGAGTAAGTGAGTGCGTATTCAGTGAGTAAGTTTGGAAGTCTTTGGCATCCCTCAATTGGACTATCTTAGTTATGTGTCAGATGTCTTTTTGTTATGTCCTATATTCCACAACCTTCTAGTTACCAGTTCATTCATATATAATGTACGATCAATATAGAGTATCCTGTAAATACATAGGGTGTCCATCCGACAGATCCAGACGACAGACAATGGGGGGATTATTAACTCATGTATACCTTTGCATCTCTGATGAACTGCCCTTAACCAGAAGTGGGTGTCAGCTAGATTTACTGGGTGTCTGAAAGCCACTGTCGATGTACATATGTGATTGTAAATCTGAATCACTGACTGACTGTTAGCGTTCGGAACGCTGGGGAGCCGAAGTCTGACTCCGATTCATCGGGGTGGGACAACTCCGAGGAGAGATAATCCCCATTCCGTTTTTCTGTATGAGAAACGCGATCGTTTCTGGTACATTGTATTTCAAAAACATATGATATTGGTGAACATACTAGAGAGTGTGGCACAACCAGCAAATGAAACAAACAAGACAAAATGAAAAAATGTAATCACGAATTGAGAGTGTTACGGGGCTTCCTTATTTATCTGTTGGGGCCCATCGTAACATCGCAAGTTAATCCTAGTTGTATAACTTAATCTTATGAGTGTAGTATCACAAATAACCGGAGTACCTAGTGAATATACTAAAATGAGCCTTGACGGTTTATATCTCAAAGTGCATACCGGTTTCCACATCATTGAAGTTACGAGTAATATAAGATAGTTGTAATATATTACTTAATATTATGAATAAGTATTTATATTACAAATTAAGTTGATAAAATCATACGAGAGAGAATAAATCACTTACGTTAAGAATAAATCATTTACGTTAAGAATAAGGATAATTCGAATAATAAGACAGACTTGATTAACGTATATCTACTCAGCGTAGTTGCTATGCGTGCTTTTACATGCTGAATATTCTCTGTGTTCAGTGCCGTGCTATCTGTTGCATATAACGTGCCGCTGCGTTGCCGTTGCATAGTTGCTCCGTATCAAGAGTGCAAGTTACATGTATTGGTGTTGTCGGATCGGGTTGGGAAGTTGACCTTGTGGCGCAGCATGGCAGGGATTTGGGACGGGTAGACCGTTGAGTAGAGGGTGGCGTTGGCGATGCGGTTGTTGGCGAAGTTGCGGTACCCCGGGGGGGGGGGGGGGTTAAAGGTCGAGTCTATCTGCGGCGGACGGCACCACTCTTCATCGAAGTCTGGCAAAACCGTCCGAACTTGGATCCGGATGTTCATAGCAAACTGGACTTCCCAGAACACATGCGCCGCCCACTTTTTGTTGACAAATAGTGGGGAAGGGCAGTCGCCGAGCCGATGGCCGTACAGCCAACACCGTTGGCACTGGTTGGGTAAGTGGTGGCGTTAGAAATGATGGGTGCGTTGAGTAGGGTTGGGGAGGGTCGAGACTGAACCAAACTTGCTGACGTAGTTGACGGTTTTAGTGGCACAGTGCTGTTGACAACAGTAGGAAAATTCAACTTTCTTTTATTGGTGCCCCGCCAGTCCATATTTGATGCAAGTCGATGCAACGTGATATTTGTAGGGGGGATGAGACAGGTGGTGTGATTGAGTAATGAGCATTTTTGAAATGTTTGAGCGAGCATATAACAGTCGGGTGTGGGGACGGGAGTGAAAGTGATGGAGTGATTCAGAACTGACTTACCAGCCACGATGCTTGTGTATGTACAGATGAGGTGAGTTTCGATACTGCAGCTAAAAGCTTGCATGATAATGGGATCGCGCGCTGGGGCCCAAATAGTCAAATCAGTTTTCATAGTAGAGCTGGAGATGGGGATGGTGCAGTCGATAGTGCGGGGTAAGATGATTGGATATGCCAGCGTCGTTTGTAGGCAGTGATAAAAAGTGGGCGGGGCAGACGGGTGAGTGGGTGGGGCGGACGGGTGAGTGGGTGGGGCGGACGGGTGAGTGAGTGCGGTAGTGTTTGAGCACATGGCGATCAGAGACAGAGAGTTGTGAAAAACAGAACGCTGCTGGACACAGTTGGAGTTGAACGGGTGTGTGGTTGGAAAGAGTGTGTTTGCGCGTCAGCGTAAGGATCAGGATTGACTGAGTTGGCTGGTGTTTCGGCGGTGTATTGTGGAACGGCCGCAAATGAGCACTCATGCTGACGGACAGGTGATCGTGAAGGAGTTCGTGGTGTAGTATTGGTTGGTGGTATTGGGATAGGGGGAGCCACTGCGCTGGTACGAGCGACCGTAATTATTGCTGGGTGAGTGGCTGCGTGCATTAAGTGGGTTAGGGTTACGGTATGAATTACGGTTGGGCGCCTAATTGTCAATTGCCATTGTCCAATTTGCTGATCAGCGAGATCAGCTTGCAGGACTGTGTGACGTGACTCGAGACGTTCGCACAGTTTGACCACATCATTCATGACGTGTGGTATGTCATGTATGTACATGACTGATTGACGATAACGGGGTAGCAGGCCTCGGAGGAAACAGTCAATGAGAATGGTTTCGCCTTGGTTCTGACCGTACGCGCGTTTGTAAAATTTTTTGAGTTCATAGGCTGGAGACTTTTCATGAGTTGAGCCCGCATCGGACTCGGAGTCAAAGCCACGTTCATTCTTCGATCGTCTGCCACGAAACCGGTTTTTTGACTCTCACTAAAATTGCATCCACGGACCGTGATATGATCACGACTTCACTGTCCCGCCCGAGCATTGCATCCGTGATTAACATTTTATTATTTTTTCATTAATAATTATACGTTCATTAGTGTTACACACGGTTTTAACGACTATATCGAGGACGGTTATAATGATCCATGGCTTAGAAGGTCTGCCAAACGCCCAAGTATTGAAGATACTTTCGACGAACCGAAACAGAATCGTGACAGCGCAGTTACTGAATAAGCTGTCTAGTGCATGTACATCGATGTCGTTTGGCGGGTCCATAGCGACGCTGTGGAGTACGATATCCTCGTGTATAGCGTTGGGCAAGCGTTCCCAATGACGGTGCCATGACCACCAATATGTACAGTGTCGGCAGGTGTGCCTTCAATCTTTTTATATTCGACGCCAGCTGACCGGATTCGACGCCAGCTGACCGGTTACGGCAACGACCTGTATCTTACCGACGCCTGACGGGAACACGTTCAACTCAGTGTTGCGAGTGACGTCGTGGTCTCAACTTATGTAATCAGGTATTGTTTTACAATACGCGATAATCACCTTTCTCGAGTTTCTCATCATTTGTCGATTTTTCTTGATGACAAAGCGAATCATCATGTGGCCATAAACTCATCCTCGTCAAAACTTTCGAACTATCGCCCAACTCACAACAACTTAATTATCCAGCTGAAACATTACCTTTCTTGATATATACAACTCACAAGATTCAACTTTATCAATAGTTATCAAAGTGAGAAACTGTCAGGGAATGTATGTTGGCGAGTTAGTTTCGTAGGCGGTGAGCTCTCTTTCTAATGAACATTAACGAGCTCGTAGCTCGCGCAACTCAACGAAACAGTTCTTGAGTTTAGTTTTTAGAGCCTCTCTATGCGCTAGCATAGAGGGTTATTACCACTGAAGTTCGCAAAACTACGGGGGAAGAAGGAAAACAAGAAAAACTTGGAAAAAAAGTTCAAACTCAGATAAACTAACTTCGTTGCGCGTGAGTCGTGCGGTGTTCGTTCGCGAGACTCGTTCGAAAAAAATGTAGCGCTTTAAAAATACGGTTATGATTTGGAAAACCTCTGCCGAACGCAGGGGATCGCCGGATGAAATAAAAAAAAACAAGTGCTCCATACAACGAATGAAATTTGTTCCGAGAAGAGTTCATCTTTTTAACTGCACTGCCACCTTTTGGTCTTTTCAATGTTATATTCGAAAGGTTGCGAACGACCTGTTGTTGTGCATCCGTCGCTGAAATGAAAAAAACCGTCCATTAATAAATCGCATTTGAAACATCACTGAACAGTTTACTAACCTGCTTCTTTATTAAAAAAACTAGGGTAAACCCGTTGCTACGCAACTGTGTGTTAAATTAGCAAAAAATACTATTGAAGAAAACCCGTCAATATATGAAATTAGCTTCGAAATATTTAACATGAACCCGTTGCTATGCAACTCAATTCATCATTGGTCCATATTCGAAAGAGAACTTCTAAAATTACTTCTAGTAGTAATATCCTCTCGTTTATAACAGTAGGATTTTTCTTACGCAGTATATGTCAATAACTGAACCGATATGTCAATACGTTAAACTTACTTCCCAGACACGCAAACTTACCCGAGTTTATTATTCAAATATTAATTGTTTCAAGATTAGTTCAACTGTGGGATCACACTTAGAAGAACCCGTGGAAATAATATTATCCGACCAGCATGTTAAACTTACCCGACAAATGAGATTCGGAGTTTATTGCCCATTGTTCAATTTTCAAAAAATGCAATTCATTTTGAGCATAACTCTTCCAAATCTCTACTATCCTACATAATTAGTCTCAGTCAAAATCTCAAAAATCATGATTTCATTTGTTAGCTTCTCTTCAGCCTCACCTGGAAACTCAATAAAAGGAACCCAATTTTATTGTTAAAACAGTTACTAAAAACTCAAGTGAAGAAGACAATACTCTAAACCGTTTGGCCTAATTTATTCTGAGAGTAATTTTTTTGTTACCAACTGAATGATTTAAAATAACCTTTTATCACATGGCATATCGCTACATCTATATAACCGGTGTAATGGAATCTTCGAATCCAAAGAGCTTGAACTTTTCCAGAAAGTTTTTCATAAAGTTTACTTGAATGTTCTGTGGTCGGTAAGTTCAGTCATTTGATGAGGGTGCTGATGATTGCCCCCTTTTTGAGAAGATCTTTTTCAGTGATTGAAATAAAATAAGATTATTGATTGCAATTATCATGACCTTACCGAATTATCATGGCCTTCGGTTGAGGTACATACATTCTGGTCAGGTTTAAGAGCAGGTGATGATTTATTTCATTGTCTTCATCAAGTAATAAAATGTGTTTTAGTGTTCTTTCGTGATATTTATACTCAAAGTGTGACAGACAGACAGACATACATACATACATCGTCTAATTAATATATAGATTTTCTTGGTTAATTCTCTTGACTCGTTTGTTATCCATATTAAAGGACATGAATGATTATTAGGTACATACATACGAGCCTATTTATACCATAGTGTTTCATGTTATTCGTCTACAATACCATAACATATTGCATCATGAGTCAATCATATCAGTCAGTCAGCCACATAAACAAAGAACATTGTACATGTTTATGCCCAAATGACATGCAACCACGCATAATCACACTCGTGAAGCATGTAAAGCATTATTGAAGTAACAATTATCAGTCAGTCAGTCAGTCAGTCAATCTTACAACAGGCAGACAATGAGCCTACCCTTAAAACAAGTAGATTTACATAACAGTCCCGTCAATCAGTCAGTCTGTCAGTCAGTCCGTCAGTCAGTCAGTCAGTCAGGCAGGCAGTCAGTCTATCAAAACAAACGACATACACTATGAAGGTCGTGAGTGACGGGGCATGAGTGAAAGAGTGACTGAATGAGTGAATGAGTGAGTGAGTGAGTGAGTGAGTGAGTGAGTGAGTGAGTGAGTGAGTGAGTGAGTGAGTGAGTGAGTGAGTGAGTGAGTGAGTGAGTGAGTGAGTGAGTGAGTGAGTGAGTGAGTGAGTGAGTGAGTGAGTGAGTGAGTGAGTGAGTGAGTGAGTGAGTGAGTGAGTGAGTGAGTAAGTGAGTGAGTGAGTGAGTTTGGGAGTTTGTGAGTCAGTCAGTCAGTCAGTCAGTACTTAAGTGATTGAGTAAGCAACACCATAAAAACGTTTGGATTTCCCTGACTTTTTTCGCATCTTTTAAAGTACATTGTTTAAATCGCGTTGCCTGAGAGAATCTACGGTTAGCGGTCCAAATAACAACTTTCCAGTTTATTGCAGTTTTTGATACATCTATGGGTGATTATTAACCATATACGACGATTTTTTGATTAAAGCATTATTTAAGTGAAAAATGAGTCCTCAAAGTTAGAAAATTTCGAAAAAATCAGTTTTTTCACTTTTTGATGTTTTTTGCGGAAATCGGTTTATAACTTATTATTAGCTTATTCCATAGACCTGAAATTTTATATACTAATTTTGGGCGTCACTGCGGTCATTTTGAGCTATAGTTGAAGTTGATTCACAAAAATTTCATTTTTGAAAAAATCACTTGAACATTGGTAGTCGAGCACTGATGGTGTCAACTTTAGCTCAAAATTCCAAGAAAGCCGAGACACGGCGGGATTAGCGGTATACGGGGTTTTATACCTTATATCATCATCATAAACGCCTGACGAATGCACCCCCCCCGCATCGCCTTATTTTTCGGTGAAAAATTCGATTTTGTGAAAAAATTGCCTAAAAATCACGAAATTTTCGGTTTTTCAGCACTTCGTCGTAGTGCTGCTGACACACTAATTGAGGAATACTTCTCAGACTCTAGATGTATATTACCCTATTAAGTAGCTTTCTTTTGAGCCCTAAACGAAGAGTTTTTGTGGTTTTTTCATAAACGAAAAGACGTGAAGAAGTCTTCTGATTTGATATTTTTTCTGTTGTTTGATGTTGAATGAAATGTTGTTGAACGGGTGAGGATCCTAAGGCTTCGTTGACGTGACTGGGGGATCGAAAAAGTTTATTTCACTCCTATTTTATTTTATACATTGACTTTAAAGAAAATGAAACATGAATGTACTAGTAATTTATCACATTATTTCATCTAAATTGGGCGTTTCTCGCATGATTTTTACAATACATCGCCCGTAAGCGTACTCCTGAAGTACTCAGCTGTTCCATACATTGTTCATTACGAATTTGTAATCTCTTTACAATAATTTACTAAAATATGGTTTTATTTTATTTTTTAATTAGGTTTCTTACACACTCAATCAGTCATTTTTTCTCGGTGATACCTTACTTGGCGGTGCAAATAGCATACTTATTGGTTATTGCACATATTTTCGCGTTAACTAAGATTTTCTGGTCATCTGTCATAATCGACAGATAACAACTAAATTATTTTTATTGCGTGTTTTACATTCCGATTAAATTGTTATGCATGAGTAAGAACGATTGTGCATCGTAAATTAGGGAGAACTTTTAGGAGGGCACAACAATTTTAATCAGAGCTGGGGTTAGCGGTTGGAGAGGCAATATTGCAATCCCAGAAACTTTTCTAGAACTTTTTCTAAACTTAGAACTTTTTGTCACCAAAAATATATTCCATATGATGTTTTACTGTCCGTTGACCCCGATTACCTGTCGTAAGGCTGGCCGAGCGAGAGCGAGGACAAGCGCGTTGGGCCCTGTTATTTCAGTGGTTAGCCACCTCAATATGCGCCTATAAAATGTCGTGTTTGGAAAAATTATAGGAAAAGTTTCGGGTTTAGAAATACACTTAGGGGAGGGAGCCGTTTGAAAAGTGACCTGCGTCCCCAAAAAACCCCGAAAAAAATTCTCATACCCCTTAGTGAATGGCGCAGCCAAAATTTCAGCCCGCCCTTGATTTTGATCTATGGAAACTTTTGCAAAGAAAGACTTGTGCTAGATTAGTAATTAAACTTCTTAATACACGTGGTGACGTTTGTAATTGCTTGCTGATATTGTTTGCAAGACGTCTGTTGACACTATACTAAGTACATACAAAATTGTATGTCTGATATACTATGATTCCGCAAACCAAATATTAGAATCCTATCATATTTATATTACAACAAATATTGTATACCAGTGCACCAGTGGCTGAATGGCTTGCCCACTAGATCAAGCCAGTCTACCAAACCCATACCAGCAAAACTACCAGCGTGCAGCGCATCCTGTAGCATGATGCTGTTGCATATACAAGGTGTCTCATCTAAAAGTAAAATTTCGTTTTCGTTTTATTCTCGTTTTTTTTCAACTGATTTTTTTCATTTGCGGTTTATAAAGGACAATCTATGATAACTTTTTGGGCAATTTAGATGACAAAATCGGTGACTATCAAAATCAATCAAATTACATGTCGAACCTACGTAAATTCCGTTTTTTTCTGAAAAATCGGCGTTTTATTCATGTTTATCGCACATAAATAAGAAAATGGACTACCATAATTAATGCCTTAACAGACAGGCAACCACAGCTCGAAATAGAAGGGAACCCTATCGAAATAAGCTTGTCAAATTCTTAGCATGATCACTACCCTTTAAGTGCACAGTACCCAACGCATGCTCTGGACGTGATTCCTCAGAACTGTCATCGGCTCAAGAGGTCAAATGAAGCATGAGCTTATAGAAACTACTAAATCTCAGCTCCACTACTCCAACAACATTGATATTAATCTATGATGGCACTAGCGAACGAGAAGGGGTGAGAATCCCCGCCTCTTAGGTGGGTTCAAAAAGTGAATTTCGTCCCTTAAGGATTGTACTACCATCGGACGATGGGTTCGTCCGCCATTGTATAAAGGGTCTACATAATAGGCCCGGTTATCTTGCAGAAAATAAAGGACTAAATACAAGTTGTGTTTAACTGATTATGATGGCTATGGTCAACATATGCAAATAAGTTCTTAATAGTGTGCGATAAACAGGAATGAAACGCCGAATAAGTGTGGTAAGAGAAAATCGTAGATTTGACAAAAAAAGTCCCAATTAAGAAATTTCAGTGGCCCAAACAACCGTCTTAAATTGTACTTTATATGCCGCAAAAAACTTTGATATTGGTTGTACATAACGATAATAAAAGCGAAAACAAAACTTAACTAGCAGATGGAAAACCATGTACATTCAAAATCATCATAATGAATGCGTTGCAGGCTGGTAGTTTTTCAGGTATGGTGGTGGACTCGCCTGCCATCCATCATCATCATCAAATTCTTATTCAATTAAACCATGCTGAAGACATGAGTAGACCCAAAGTAAATCATGAAGAGAAACTCACAGCCGTAAACTGGCGCACTGTATTTATAGTGGCATGGTACGTTGGTGTGACTTTGTAACTGTGCACTGGTATATGCAGCCAATCACCACTAGTGGCATGATACTTGGGCGTAAAACACGTCTCTTAATACATCTTACTTAAATTATTCGTTGTCATGTAAAAAATAGTGTGTTGCTCACTCTTGTATTCAGAATCTCAGTATCTCAGGCACGCAATTTTTGTGTATTTAGTAGACCCAATAGACGGTAAGTGCAAACGTCACTGACAGTATTACTAAGTTTATGTACTTATCTAGCACAAGTCATTATTTTAACATTTTCCATCTATTAAAATCAAGGGTGGGCTAAGGTTTTAGCCGCGGGGATTTTTGTCAGAGGGGCAAGCAGATTACGCATGTCATTTTTCAAACCCCTACCGCCATCCTCTGAATAAGATTTTTGTGCCCTCCAATTCAATAAGTTCTTCCTAATTCACAAAGGACATAAAACGTCGTTCTTACTCATGCATAACATACAATCGGAGTGTAAAACATGCAATAAAATTAATTTAGTTGTTATCTGTCGGTTATGATAGTTAACGCGATAATATGTACAAGGAGCATGCTATTTGAATCGCCAAATAAAGTATCACCGAGAAAAAATGGCTGATTGAGTGTGTTAGAAACCTAATACAAGAATAAAATAAACCCCTAATTTATTAAATAATTGTAGAGAGTTGAAAAAATCGTAATGAACAATGTATGGAACAGCTGAGTACTTTGGGAGTACGCTTCCGCGCGATTTATGGTAAAAATATTGCGATATACGTCCAATTTTGATGAAATAATGTGATAAAATACTAGTACATTCATGTTTCATTTTCTTCAAAGTCAATGTAAAAAATAAAATAAGAGTGAAATAAAAGTTCTCGATCCTCCAGTTACGTCTACGAAGCCTCATGATCATCACCCGTTCAACAACATCTCATTTAACATCAAACAACAGAAAAAACATCAAATCAGAAGACTTCTTCACGTCTTTTCGTTTATGAAAAATCCACAAAAACTCTTCGTTTAGGGCTAAAAAGAAAGCTAATTAATAGGGTAATATACATCTAGAGTCTGAGAAGTATTCCTCAATCAGTGTGTCAGCAGCACTGCGACAAAGTGCTGAAAAACCAAAAATTTCGTGATTTTTAGGCAATTTTTTCACAAAATCGATTTTTTCACCAAAAAATAAGGCGATGCGGGGGGGGTGCATTCATCAGGCGTTTATGATGATGATATAAGGTATAAAACCCCGTATACCGCTAATCCCGCCGTGTCTCGGCTTCCTTGGAATTTTGAGCTAAAGTTGACACCATCAGTGCTCGACTACCAATGTTGAAGTAATTTTTTCATAAACGAAATTTTTGAGAATCAACTTCAACTATAGCTCAAAATGACCGCAGTGACGCCCAAAATTAGTATATGAAATTTCAGGTCTATGGAATTAGCCAATAAAAAGTTATAAATTGATTTCCGCAAAAAACATCAAAAAGTAAAAAAAATGATTTTTTCGAAATTTTCGAACTTTGAGGACTCATTTTTCACTTAAATAATGCTTTAATCAAAAAATCGTCGTATATGGTTAATAACCACCCATAGATGTATCAAAAACCGCAATAAACTGGAAAGTTGTTATTTGGACCGCTAACCCCATACAAGCCGTAGAATCTCTCAGGCAACGCGATTTAAACTGACGTTTATGCTATTTTGAGTCTGTGAATGAGTGAATGAGTACCCCCTAAACACCATAAAAGTGGACCAGTTTGCGATTCAATCCCACATTTCGATGCAGTCGTTAATTTACTCGGTAAAACTTGAATTTACTATATACCATGAAAAAAAGAGGTCGTACTGGGGATCGAACCCAGAATCTCCTGCTCCGTAGGCAGGCGCCTTATCCATTGGGCCATACGACCGACGGTTGAGTGTATTATGTGGCACTCCTATGTAATGTCGTTCACGGAGGCAATTGAGTGAGTGAGTGAGTGAGTGAGTGAGTGAGTCAGTGAATGAGTGAGTGAGTGAGTGAGTGAGTGAGTGAGTGAGTGAGTGAATGAATGAGTGAGTGAGTGAGAGAGTGAGTGAGTGAGTGAGTGAGTGAGTGAGTGAGTGAGTGAATGAGTGAGTGAGTGAATGAGTGAGTGAGTGAGTGAGTGAGTGAGTGAGTGAGTGAGTTAGTGCGTGAGTGAGTGAGTGAGTGAGTGAGTGAGTGAGTGAGTGAGTGAGTGAGTGAGTGAGTGAGTGAGTGAGTGAGTGAGTGAGTGAGTGAGTGAGTGAGTGAGTGAGTGAGTGAGTGAGTGAGTGAGTGAGTGAGTGAGTGAGTGAGTGAGTGAGTGAGTGAGTGATTGAGTGAGTGAGTGATTGAGTTAACAGATACTTAAGTATTTAATTATAATTGAGCCGACAGACAATTTATCCAAGTCACAACTCATTGGGAAACTGAAAAAAATCGGTTATTTCTATGCAAATGATTTTTCTGAACTATCGCTTGATTAACCATGAAAGGCATATAGCTTGGTCAGGGTTTCTTTTTATCAAACAGTAATTTTGCAGGTCGGTTATGCAGGTACGCAATGAGTGAAGCGCCGTTTTCATGTTGTCCAAATGTGATGTAAAAAAGATTAAATTTTTTTGAAAATTCGGGAGTGCGCCAAAAGCATATTTGAGTTTCGAAATGTTGAACATTTTAACATCCAATTTTACAACTGAGTTACTTACATAACTATACTACATACTGACTGACTGATTGACTGACTGACTAACTGACTGACTGACTGAATGACTGACTGACTGACTGACTGACTGACTGACTGACTGACTGACTGACTGACTGACTGACTGACTGACTGACTGACTGACTGACTGACTGACTGACTGACCTCAATCACTCACTGACTGACGAACTGGCTGGCAAAAGGGACAATACATGACAAGAAAAGACATGAGTGACAAGACTTGGTTGACTGACTATGTACGTATAGCACCCGTATTTCATTATAACAAATGAATAAGATTTTTCCCAGTCTTGATGTGTACATGCCTATGTCACTTCATGCCGTGAAATTGTCTTACGACAAAAAAATTTGTCTCAGATTCGGGACAAAATTCGAATTCGATAGTTTTCGACGTCAAACGTGCTAAATTTATTACATACTTCAATTTTATAATTTTTACAAGAATAATAGAACCGAATTTATTTTTCATAAACACGAAATTAAACATTTCAATCATAAGATTATTGAAAAAAAATTAAGAAAGTATTCAATAGGCAGGGAATGAAAATAATAAAATTTATGCGTGGTAAAAATCTTATTCACTGGAAATCTGTCGGTCGTAATCCGGATTTGGTTTTTCTCATAATGATTTACGGAAGCTATATGTAACGACTGAGTGATGTGAAACTGTTTTGAGACTGACAGTCTCTCAAAGTGACTGATTATGTAACTGACCTATTGGCTGACTGAAAAAACTGACTGACCGACTGACTTAACAGACTAACTATAACTGACTTCGGTTTATATTGCGAAATACCATAACCCGCAGTTTTGCTCTACAGTAGAATTTTTCCTAATCAAAAAGGCGCGCAATTTGAATTTTGCAAGCTGTCAAAAAGTTTTTGGGTCGGCGACCTCGGTTCACATTATTTTAGGGACTTTTTTGGAAATATTATTTCAGATTCGAGTTTTCCATCAAATTTGGGGCCTACTTGAATTTTTCGAGCGTCTAATTTAACCGAATTGACAAACTTTAAATTTCTTCAAGAAACGGGAAGAAGAAAACGAAAACCATTGAAAACTTGAAGTACGTAGCTGAAAACATTCATGCAGGCTCCAAATTTGATGGAAAACCCGAATCTGAAATAAAAATTTCAAAAAAGTTACTAAAATTATGAAAACCAAGGTCATCGAACCGA
>OZ038442.1:5038360-5050860 GCA_964036265.1 Daptonema setosum
TCATTCACGCACTCACTTTTAGGAGTCATTATATCGATCGTATTACTGGTCGCATCACTGGGACCTGACTACCAGTATCAGGGACCCCATTGGAGGCTTGTTGGGCAGAGCCGTTAGGTCAGTCAGTCAGTCAGTCAGTCAGTCAGTCAGTCAGTCAGTTTTTAGTTAGTCAGTCAGTCAGTCAATCACTCAGTCGATCAGTCAGACAGTCAGTTTGCCAATCAGTCAGTCAGTCAGTCAGTCAGTCAGTCAGTCAGTCAGTCAGTCAGTCAGTCAGTCAGTCAGTCATTCAGTCATTCAGTCAGTCAGTCAGTCAGTCAGTCAGTCCGTCAGTCAGTCAGTCAGTCAGTCAGTTCGTCAGTCATTCAGTGTTTGGCGACGCAGCCGCACCGGCGATGACAATCCGTACGATATCTTATTGGCTTGTGATATAATTGGCCTGAGCTCTCACGTCATCTATGAGAAAACCGGTCCAGCCAGACATGATAGCAGTCGTGGCAGATTTAATTATTGATAAAAAATCTCACATTTTCAACAAATATTTTTTCAATAAAAATTAAATTTTTATCATATAAAGTTTGAAAAAAAGAATTTTTTTTGAACCACTTGTGATTATATACATGGGTGAACAATAAATTTAACAATTAATTTTTAACAATATTGATTATAAAATAGAGATACTTGTCTTGCGTTGTTCTCTTGCTGATTTATCAAGATGAATTATTTTTAGAAAATTTTCGTATTTTAAAAGACGTTTCTTCCGCAAACATTCAATTCAACGCCATATCATTTACATTAATTTTGTCAATCACAATCATGTACATTAAAATTTCACCCCTACGGTGTAAGTAAAATGGCCTGAAAACTAACAATTTACTCTTTGGTGACAAAATTCCCCGCCCTTTGGAGGATCAGCTCGTCCCCCAGTGGTGGCACTGGCGGACGAGCGAATCCTCCAAAGGGAGGGGAATTTCGTCAAAGAGTGGGGAATTGACAGAAAATAGGTCATTTTACCTACACCTTAAGGAACAAACTCCACTTTTAGAAACTATCAAAAAGGGGGAATTCCACTTTTTCGTTCTTCAAACGTCCGCTAGTGAGTGGTGGTAACCTACCAGTAGGACACACTGGCGGACGAGCTAATCCTCCAAAGGGAGGGGAATTTTGTCAAAGAGGGGGAATCGGCAGAATTAAGACCATTTAACCTACACCTTGAGGAACAAACTTCACTTTTTGAAACCTCCAAAGAGGGGGGAATTCCACTGTTCCCTTCCCTTCCCGTCCGCTGATGGTATGTACACAAACTACATGGTATGGCCACTAGCGGACGAGAAAGAAAGAGAGAAGTGGAATTCGTCCTCTTTAGCGTTTTCAAAAAATATATGTGGTTCCTTGAGGTAACGACGGTAAAATGGACGGAAAACTGCTAATTCCCCCCTCTTCGACAAAATTTCCCTCCCTTTGGGGATTTAGCTCGTCCGCCAGTGTGTTTGTACACAACCTACCAGACGCGCCTGGCTGAAACATTAGGTTCACGCGTATATTCGTTTCCACTGTTGTTTTCTTGTATAATAGCGAACAGTCATATTTACTGAGGAATGCAATTTAAGAAATAGTTTTTTCATAGGACAAGGAAGAGAAAACTAAAATTATTAATAAAAGTTGATTTTATTTGTAAAAATCCAGTACCTTTTTTGTACCGTTCTCATGTCCACACTGACTGACGAACCAAACCTCCAAAGGGAGGGGAAATTCACCAAAGAGGAGGGATTTCGCAGTTGTGAAGCCGTTTTACCTACACCTTGAGGAACCAACTTTTTGGAATTGCCAAAGAGGCGGGAATTCTACTCTTTCCTCTCATTCTCGTCCGCTAGTGTATGTCCATGTAGTTTGGGTTTTTGGACTTTTTTTGGCTAATCTGCAGGTGAAAGATAAATAATTCGGAAATCTGGACCTGATTTTATTCATAAACAGACCCAGAGCAGAGCTGGTTTTGCTGAATCTGAGAATTCGTTGTAATTCAGAAGTAAATCGTTGTTTCACGGTCTTTGTGATTTCCGACTCTGCTTTTTTGTTCGAGCACTAGCGGACGAGAAGGGGAAGGAAAATAGAATTCCTCCTCTTTGATAAGTGGCAAAGTTTAATTTGTTCCCTGAGGTGTAGGTAAAATGGCCTCGAAATTACTAACCCCCATCCCCCCTTGGTGAAGTTCCCCCCTTTAGCACATCAAAGAAATGAAAATCCCACCTTTAAACTCGCTTATAAAATTACACCTGTTCAAAAATTCTAAGATTTTATTTACTTTTTCTTTCCCCTCGATTTTCTCCCCTAACGGTTAGCTATTTTGATCCTGAAGAGCAGGTTGGTGTTTTTTTTATTACTGGTATTTAAATTAGTATTTTTTTGTTTTTACAGGTTTCATCAAAGAGCCAATGTTGTTGCTGAAAGAATGAACGTCGATCCGTATAGACTACAGGATGAGTTTGGATTTTTCAAGTTTCACCAAAATGATGTGTACCATATTGCATTGTACATAGCTTCTTTGCATTTATTTCTCATCTTGAAATTATGCTAAATTAACCACCAAAATTCGGCGAATTTTTTTTCGCGTTTATGTATGCGTCGTTGTTTTTATGTTAAATTAAAATTTGACCACATAGAAATGAATCGCTTTCATGACGTTGTTTTTTATATTAATAGTTTTCTCTTCGTTATCCGGATGATAATGATAGCTCAAACCGAAAACGACAGCGACCGCATCTCGGTACGATGGTAAATATCTGTTCAGATGGTAAAAAAATAGTTTTATTATTTATCATTTTATTTTATACGGTTGGAATCAATCGAGTCAGTTTTCCGTAATAGACAGCACAGGGAAAGGATGACTCAAATGGCCATTACATCAGGATTATTTCAAAAATTAGGCAACCTTTACTCAGTTATATAACGAATACCCAATATGAGACTCAAATATTAATGCACTTGTGGACTGGTGCAACTTCATGCGCGATATCTATGCTCACTGGGCGCAACAAAATCTCGGTAAGACGTATATCCGAACAAATACACCATTGATGTCTGACCGCGCTCGGTACGATGGTAAATATCTGTTCGTATTGTTTTAGAATGAAAGTTGCGCAAAGCTTCGTTAGAACACATCAGAAAATTTCGTGTTTCCGAACCAAAAGTTCTTCCTGAACTTTTGGTGTTTCCTGAACAACGGCTGAATCACGATCCTGTCGGAAGTGAAACAGAGATACATGATGAGTCGCAAGCACGGCAACCTCCAAGCTTTTTCACTCTGATCAAGGAGCACAACCACGGCGAAACTATAAGGCTCGGTCGTCGATATGGGTGCCGGTTCTTGCGGATGGACTGCTTATGCAGCTCTCTGTGGGGCTGTCAAAGGCGTCTACTCATTTGCTGTGGCCAACCTATCACTTCCACACGTTGATGCCATGATCGCTGGTTGAACGCTTTTTGAAAGCATTTTCAACAGACAAGATTCAGTTCAACACCACTTGAAAATACAAAACCGTACCGCACAGACTGGTTCCTCAGTGACATCGGAGATCTCGGATTTGACGAACTGAAACCCAACCCTGACCACTTTGGCTCTGCCCTGATTAGACTGGAGCACGTTCTGGCTCTGCAAAAAAAAGTGGGTCAAGTTGGCGGACAACTGGGTCGTCAACTTGAGCTTCATCAATTTCAGCATATATGTATGTTAAGAATACGTGAATGGGTTAGGAAGCGTGCTATGATATTTGAGTTCATTCAACATTTTGTTTCAATCATGTTTGTTATCCTTACCTTTAATATAAATGAACATAAAAAGATGATAAATATAAAAGTAAAACAGTACTTAATCTTGGTGTCGTATATTAATTACAAGCTAAAAAAATTACAAACTAAAAATGCCCTGAAGGCATGGGTAGAAACGAATATGGTTCGATCTTGGCAAGTCCAATCGTGAAAAAGTATGAGACAAGAAAGTTTTAGTCTCATACTCGAAATAGTCTGATCGTGAAAAAGCAGAAAACAAGATTTGCGATGAATCACGAAAAAGGTTTGTACTTCATTAACTTAAGAACCAAACCAAATTACACGAACCATATTTGGAACTTTTCGGTAAAAACTAAATCCTCTTTATTTTGTCCAGCTCCTGGTGAGCATGGATCGTTTTCTGTGATAAGTGTGACGGATCTGCCACGAAACTTTTTTTAATTTCCTTTAAGTTCAATAACGATGAACTTTTTTGTAAGACTTATTTTTAAATGAACTCCAGTATTTACTCAAGAGAAATCTTAATGATTACCACAGTACTCGTGAAAAGTTCCAAATATGTTTCGTGTAGTTTGGTTTGGTTCTTAATTTAATGAAGTACATTTTTTGTGATTCATCGCAAATCTTGTTTCCTGCTTTTTCACGATCAGACTATTTAGAGCATGAGACTAAAATTTTCTTGTCTCATACTTTTTCAATATTGGACTTGCCAGGATCGAACCATATGAGTGCCTTCAGGGCATTTTTAGTTGCTTGTCTATAACTTTTTCATGTGTGAACAAATCACATTTAGATTATGTGAAAAGGTCACAAATGCTTAATGAGCTGAAAAAAATGTATATAATATATGAACTTCAACCCTGCAATAACTTAGCCCTTTATTAAGTATGGAAGTAAAGAAAAAATCGTAAGCACCGGGATCGTTTGCGAGCCCTTTTAATTTTCTCTCATATACTGAAGTCATTACATACAAGTTGACAGAATGATGTAAAAAAGTCCCAAATTTGATAATATAGGGAATCAAAAGCTGTCTTATGTTATCTAAAATGTACCTTTTAAGTTCGAAAGCAGTGTATAATATCAAAAATAAAACAATTTATCATTTTCGTTCTTTTTGTTTTGTAGGGGTAATGAACCCAGAACCACTTGTTTAACATGCAAACACGCTATCCACTTGACTACCTTGACCAAAAATATTATTTAAATTGGTTCACATCATCAAACCTAGTTTTCAATCATAAATTTATCATTACATCTAGTGTGAAAGTGAGTAGTAATGGAGGGCTGGATTGCGCGCAACCGTATTCAATAACCCATCAATAGTGTTGTATTCGTTGTGTGACTTTATTATGACTGGTATACATTATATGAAATGAAGCTAAATTCAAGGGCATTATAACTTATTCAAGTCATAGTTATAAAAAAATATTCATATTTTTTATAAATAATCAAAAGCCGTATGGTAATGTAGTATAATCAGGTAAAATACGACACTTTGTGTTTGCTGCGGTAAACTTTTTAGTCGTTTTAGTGGTGAAAACATTATGATCTTTGTCTCTAATAATCTGATTAGCTGTGTAATATGTACCAGGATCGACCCCGTTTTCTACAAGATTCGTTATTTTTTTTATGATGTCAAAGCTTGGACGGCAGTTTCCTCTACCAACCCTGCAAGTTTTATAAAAAATTACAAGTTTTATTGAAAAGAGTGGAACGTACCAGAAGCCTTTCATTATTTTTGATTTACCATCTGATGTCAGATATGCATAACACTTCGGACCCGTTGACACAAAATCGAGTATCGTGGCCCCATCCAACTCATCTTTCATTTCCCTCAAAAAGTCTCCAGTAGGTAATAAAAACCTGGTTTTGCTAAGAAGATGACAGAATCTGAAAATTTAGTATATATACTTTCAGTGTTTTTAGTTTTCACACACATACAAGATACCTGTATCGCAGTAGAGAGCATTCTGCCCTAATCGTTCCAGGTAATGTAGTAACTTGAGACGGGCGTATGTATGTAGTCACGAATGCAGCAATGATCGTGTTCGAGTTGAGTATGTCTTCCACATAATCATCACCTTTTTTATATTGCAAGGCAACCAAATCAGAGTTTATTACCTTCAAAGACTGCACTTCAAACTGTGGATTAGTAATGTATGTAATGAGCTCACTTCTTGTTTTGACATAAGCTGTTTTGGTCAGTATTGTTCGTTGTCCAAATTTTCCCCTGAAAATTTTTAGATGATGATATGTTCAACTGATTTAATATGAATCAGTTTGAACCGTGTTTAGCCAGTGTTCGTAATCCTGGATTATGTGAGATCTTCTCCTTTTCAAGTTCAATACATTCAGTTTCGCGATATACTGATTGATAATGATCCGAATCGATCGTTATATACTCTCACTTTCGTGTGAAAAATCTCATCATGGTTAGTATATTCACTCAAATATGTTCATTTTCACACTATAGTGTTCTTTTACGCATAATAGTACAGGGTGGGCCAAAAAAAACTCTGCGACTTTGTGAGACCATAACTTTTGCTGTGGTTGATGAATTTCTTCGAAATTTTCAGGTTGTTTCAATGACACATTAACGTAATTTTCTCTAGAATTTCAATGAGAAATCTAACACATATCGGCCACACGGTCCGAATACATGAAATTTTTACTTTTGCCTTTAAACGGCGTCATTATTTTGAAGAAGAACCATGTGCATACGCAAGTAATAAGTATTAATTTAGTTATGAGTTGATTGAATAAATTATAAAATAGACCAAAAAAGAAAATGTTAAGTGGTTTATAAGTGAAATAATTTTATTTCATTTAATAACACGATAATTCTGGTGCTGAACTGTTTTCATGTCTGTTACCGGCTGTTACGTGCCTCCTCAGCAACATTTCCATCCAAATACGCTATTTTTTCTCTAAAATTCGTTGAAGAGAAGTTCATGATTTTTGAAACACATGCTCGTTCTGTTCAAACGTGAATACTTTTTCTTGGGAACGAAGGTTGGCGCGATTCAAGCTTGTTAGAGCTGGTTGTGGACAAATGTTAAGTTTTCGACGTACCGTGGTTGTGTGTTTCGCAATTTGCTTGCTTATATGCAATCCATGTCTTTGAAATTTCAAGACGATAAAGAATAATAAACCATTGAGATATTCTGAGACTTTCATTTAAATTCATCAATGAAAACCAACTCTATGGTGATGCCGTGCATCAGACATTGGAACAAAAGCCACAATAGTACTGTTAGAGTTTTCAATTCATATTGAAACTGAATTTAGATTAAATTTATATCTAAACAAGTTCTTTTTACTTCTTGTATTTTATTTTAATCACTCGTTTAGTTTAATATCCGATTAATTTATAAATCTAACTTATACACATGATTTCTCTTCAAAATAATGACGCCGTTTAAAGACAAAAGTGAAAATTTCATGTATTCGGACCGTGTGGCCGGGGTGTGTTAACAATCTCAATGAAATTTTAGATAAAATTAAGTTAATATGTTATTGAAGTAACCTGAGAATTTCAAAGAAATACATCAATCACAGTAAAAGTTATGGTCTCACAAAATCGCAGAGTGGCCCATCCTGTATAATCTTAAGTACTGTAGTTTGCTGGTTTGTCAAAACTAAGTGTTCTAAAGCTCACTAAAATTCACTAAAATCCACTAAAGTTCACTGCAGTGAGATTGCCGTATATTAATCAAATGTTCACGGCGATATCGTTAAAATCGCGTATTTAACGACAGCGCACGAACACAAATTGTATGGTTAATCTGACTTTTTATGAATTTAACACTCGATTTTACCCGTTTATTTTGTTTCGCGTTTTTAAAATCGTCAGCTATAAAAGGACGACAGAGGAAGCTACCTTCATCATTCACCTTTTCACTCTGTTTTCAGTAACTTGACGTTTCGAGCATGGCTTTTACCGGAGAAAGAATCAAAGAGTTGATTAAAGACAACTGCATGGTCATCATGAACAGTGTAGATGTAGACAAGCTGGCTATGTTTATGTATCAAAAGGATGCAATAAGACTGCATCATTTCGAGCGTCTTACCATCCCCGTTGGTTCCATTCCTCGCTCAAATACTTGATTGAATTACTGTAGGAGTGACCGTTTTAGTGTATTGAACGACTTATCAACTGATTCATTGACTTTTTTAATCTCTCCCTTATCTTTTTTCAATATTCACAAGGTAATATCAACCTTTAATTTATCGCTTCCTAAGTGCCTGAATTCTCTTAGACTCTCGCACGTTGTGACAGGGCGATCAACCTTCTCCTGCTGCTCAACCGTCTTTCCGATAGAAGCTTGAAAGTTTTTGCTGAAGGAATGCTGGAGACCCAGCCTGCCCCATTAGGGAAAAATTTTGAACCATATGCCTAATATATAATGTTATGTGATTCATATTTTATGATGTGATTAATCAATCAGTCATTCGTGTTTGTTTTACGTATCAATAACAATTATCAGGCATTTCTAATCAAGCGTCCAGCTCACGTCACGTCCAATCGTTATCAACTATGTCATCTATCGTGAGATTATCTTTTGACGAGTTAGAAAAAATTATCACGACATGATGTCAGAACGACATATTTCTTCAAAAGTTGATCAGACAGATGATTGCATATTTATAACCATGTAAATAAGTAAAACAATTCATGGATTCAGGCCTGTATCCATCTGGTCGATCTACCTCTACAGGTCAATACCATCTCGTTCAATTACGCAGCATCCATACTCGAGGCGAAATTCCTTCAGATATGGATGGTTGGATTTATTATCGTTGTTAGAGTTTTTTTTTTAATCAGTGTTTGCAACATTCCTAATTGTAGTTTTTGATTTCTAATGTTCTTTTTACAGGCATACAAACTTGGAAATTAGATCACAGTTCCTCCGCCGATCACGAACTTCATCAGGATTCTGTCGGGAGGCAAGGCGGAAATAACGTTCAGCCTGTGGCCCATCATGTACTTCAAGGGGATGCGTGAGGTGACAGCCAGTAACTTTCCACGAGCTTTCATGTTTTTCGATACATTACTGCATGTGCCGTACATATCATTATTTTCTACCGTTCGATCTTATGAAACCCATAAAATATGTATGTATTATTTATATGAACATGTTATGTTATGTTACAGATCTGATACTATGCGCCGCCTTCCTGGATTTGAGAATATAAAATAAATGAAATTGTTGTTCGAAAAGAAAATGAAAATGTTGTCAAGGTTCGGAGAATGAAACTACTAGCAGAAAAAAGCTGTCACACACATACAAACACCTTAACTCACTCAACCACTAGTTCACGTACTAAGTGACTCACTTGCTCACCCTCTCAACTTGATCACTCACTCACTCACTCACTCACTCACTCATTCACTCACTCACTCACTCACTCACTCACTCACTCACTCACTCACTCACTCACTCACTCACTCTCTCACTCACTCACTCACTCACTCACTCACTCACTCACTCACTCACTCACTCACTCACTGACTCACTCACTCACTCACTCACTCACTCACTCACTCACTCATTCACTCACTCACTCACTCACTCACTCACTCACTCACTCACTCACTCACTCACTCACTCACTCACTCATTCACTCACTCACTCACTCACTCACTCACTCACTCACTCATTCACTCACTCATTCACTCACTCATTCACTCTTTCACTCACTCACTCACTCACTCACTCACTCATTCACTACCTCAATTACTCGTTGATTTAATTAATCACTCACTATGTACATGAACAAAAGAAATCCGAAAAACACTTAAAATTTTTTTAATTTGTCTCTTATTTTCAAAACATATGTATGTAAACATAACCTATGCATAACCAAAACTATCACTGCATATTATCGTCTGTAGAAAAATTGAAGGTTGAATATTGGTGAGTTGAGTACACCAAATTTGAATCATATGGTTGGTGATATGAAGTTTGGTCTGTGTGGTAATAAGACGGTGCGTAATTATTGACGGTGGTTGACGGTGTGTAATAGCTACATAGTAGATGGTCCGTACTCGATCGCATATTGAGTGGAACATGCGTTGTGTTGCTGTTGTTGTTGTTGCTGTTGTTGTTGTTGTTGTTGTTGTTGTTGTTGTTGTTGTTGTTGTTGTTGTTGTTGTTGTTGTTGTTGTTGTTGTTGTTGTTGTTGTTGTTGTTGTTGTTGTTGTTGTTGTTGTTGTTGTTGTTGTTGTTGTTGTTGTTGTTGTTGTTGTTGTTGCTGTTGTTGTTGACATTGATGTTGTTGTTGTTGTTGTTGTTGTTGTTGTTGTTGTTGTTGTTGTTGTTGTTGTTGTTGTTGTTGTTGTTGTTGTTGTTGTTGTTGTTGTTGTTGTTGTTGTTGCTGCTGTTGTTGTTGTTGTTGTTGTTGTTGTTGTTGTTGTTGTTGTTGTTGTTGTTGTAATTGTTGTTGTTGTTGTTGTTGTTGTTGTTGTTGTTGTTGTTGTTGTTGTTGTTGTTGTTGTTGTTGTTGTTGTTGTTGTTGTTGTTGTTGTTGTTGTTGTTGTTGTTGTTGTTGTTGTTGTTGTTGTTGTTGTTGTTGTTGTTGTTGTTGTTGTGGTTGTGGTTGTTGTTGTTGTTGTTGTTGTTGTTGTTGTTGTTGTTGTTGTTGTTGTTGTTGTTGTTGTTGTTGTTGTTGTTGTTGTTGTTGTTGTTGTTGTTGTTGTTGTTGTTGTTGTTGTTGTTGTTGTTGTTGTTGTTGTTGTTGTTGTTGTTGTTGTTGTTGTTGTTAATTTTGTTGTTTTTGTGGTTGTTGTTGTTGTTGTTGTTGTTGTTGTTGTTGTTGTTGTTGTTGTTGTTGTTGTTGTTGTTGTTGTTGTTGTTGTTGTTGTTGTTGTTGCTGCTGTTGCTCGGTCGGCTGCCTGATTTGAGCTTCGGAAGTACGTGTTACCGAGGCTAAAATTATACTTTATAGTACATATGTACATATACATACCAATACAGCATTCACAGAATTTCACGAGAGTAAGTTCCTTATAAGTCAGACATGACCGTTAGATGATTGATACAATACATGTGCAAATCAATCTACCTTTTTCAATGAGTTCCACGACGTTGAACCCAGTGGCATGAATGGCTAAGCGCTCAATGTCCGCCGAGGGTGGGGATTTAATTACATCCACAGAGAAGTGCTGAAAAGAAAATATGTTAGTTGATTTAATTACAAAGGGTTTATCAAAAAATGGGTCGATATAAGGTCATAATGAAATTTGATTCCGCATCGAATAGGCACAATTTGAGGGTCATTCGAACTTTGGCCATATCAGTAATTTAGCTTTTCTGAAAAATAACCAAGTACCCCCTTGCCAGTTTTGTGTGTTACTTGATAATGAAAAGTTAAAAAGCGGAACATACTTCGACATGTGTGACACACATCCGGTTAAAATTTCAATTCGATCGGACAACCCTATCGCAACAAATCTTTATCCATTTAGCCTGCGATTTTCAACATTTTTTTCTTTAAATTCCTCAAAGATGGTGCAAATAGTGTTCCGATCTCTGTGACAGTCAGGAAATCGTGTTCTGGGCATGAATTTGATCTAGGTACCAATTTTCAGCTTTACAGGTCTTATCCAATTCTCATACAGCGTTTTTGATGAGAAAAAAACGGAAAATCGCATTTCATCATTTTTGGACCGTAAAAATAAAATTCACCCCTGTCGGGTTTAAAATAGCCAAACAGATGTAGAATCGGACGAGAAAACTGATGAAACAGACTAGAAATTGATACGATGAGGCTAGATCGAGATACCCTCAAAAAGCTTATCTTAATCGAACCGTATTAAGAGTTTGGCCTAGCGGCTGACCCTTGTTGAAAAAATAAAGCAGTCTCTAAAATTTTATGGCTGAGAGCCCCGCAACACAAGACTGTGTGTCATCTTTGCCACCGAGACAAGTTTGCCACTCTAAATCAAGACAAGTTTGCCAAAAAGTGGCAAACTTGTCTCGGTATTTCACAAAACATGTTTGCCACTCAAACTTCAGGAAATGAGTGACAAACCTGTCTCAGGATAAAAGTGGCAGACATGTCCCACATCCCACACCGTCACATTCTATGAGACAAGTTTGCCATTCTGACAACCGTAATCCAAGGCGGCATCCCTTTGTCAGTGAGTCTTATCTTA
Organism: Daptonema setosum; assembly: GCA_964036265.1. NCBI lineage: Eukaryota > Metazoa > Nematoda > Chromadorea > Monhysterida > Xyalidae > Daptonema > Daptonema setosum. The sequence goes on from OZ038442.1 coordinate 5,050,305, forward strand.
ACTTTCACCCAATGAGATGACATGGAATATTTAGGTTGCCAACAGCACCTCATTCGAAGCTCAAATTGAAAATCATAAAAAGTGAAAAATTCAATAATTCCGTTATAAAACAATAAAGACAAAGTATATAGACTACATAATTCGAATATGAGGAATGCGATTTTCTCACTTATTCTCCCATGCCAAGACTTGTATACTCACTCACTGAGTGATTATGGTTTATAACTCTTACATTCACTCACTCACCTTCTTGAAATTCACTCGGTCATTCTCTCATTCACTCACTCGCTCACTACTCACCCACTCACTCAGTCACTCACTCATTCACTCATCAGTCACTCACACACTCCCTCACTCACTCATTCACACATTCACTGAATTACTCACTCACTCATTTACTTACTTCCTCACTAACTCACTCACACTGTCAATCACTCACTCACTTGCTCACTCACTCATCAGTCCAAGAAAATCGCGTTCCTCATGTTCGATTTAGTCTATCTACTTTGTTTTTATTGTGAAATGTCAGAATTATTGAAATTTGCAATTTTTGTGA
>OZ038442.1:5055860-5058876 GCA_964036265.1 Daptonema setosum
AAATGATGTGTACCGTATTTCATTGTACATAGCTTCTTTGCATTAATTTCTCCGCTTGAAATTATGCTATTTTAGGCACCATAAATTTGACCACATTAAATGAATCGCGTTCATGTAAGCATGTTAATTGTTACACGTTATCTGGCTGATAGCGACCGCATCTCGGTACGATGGTAAATATCTGTTCAAATGGTTGAGAAAAATACTATTATTATTATTTATTTTTTCACACCCTTGGAATCAATAGACAGCACAGGGAAAAAGATGATACAAATGTCCATTACATCTCACGATAAAACATCTTACTCACGACTATTTCCAAAATAACGACACCTTTACCCAATTATATAACAAATATTCAATATGAGACTCAAATATCAATGCACACCCTTGTGGACTGGTACAACTTCATATGTGATATCTAATCTCACGTCTATGTCTTGCCAACTATAATTTACGCAAGTTGTTCCTGTATTTGAGCGAACTGAACGAACTCGTTGGAACAAGTTACCACTACTACCCTGTTTTGTGATCAAGGATCCAGATCTATATGATGACAAAAGCTACTCATTGCGAGATCTGACGTCATCGGCCACATCGAATCATCTAAAGCTGGACCTATCCCATCAGGGTAAGTTCTAAGAAATGCATTACAGATGGAAGATATCAATGTGCCAGAGTTTCTAAAAACTATCAACGACGTGGGACTTTCTGAGGAAGATCTGGTCATTGGCTTGAAAGCCAAGGAGAGAGAATTTAAGCGCGCAGGAAGACTCTTCTCTCTGATGTCCTGGAAACTCAAACTGTACATCGCCATAACCGAATACTTGCTGAAGCGAGATTTTGTTCCTCTGTTTAAAGGTTTGACAATGGCTGATGATATTACGTCTGTACAAGGGAAGCTGCGTGCTGCGTGCTGCGTGGATCGAGAGAGCATTGAATTGGACATCTACATATGATCGAGTGACCATAGCCAATCATATAGATTATGAAAAGTGGAACAACCACCAGAGGAAAGAGGCCAACGATCATGTGTTCAAAGTCATGGGAAAATTCTATGGACTAGAGATGCTCTTTGCTCAGACGAATCGTTTTTTGAGAAGTCATCGGTGTAAGTAGTCATTGGTCTCATGCAAGTAGTTGATGGCGAAGCACAGAACTCCAATGGCCAGATTGTGTCCTGGAACGACCAACCGGGCGGCATGGAAGGACTGAGACAAAAAGGCTGGAGTATAATGAACATGTTGATTCTAGAGCGAGAGTCAAGAATCAGAAATGCCAAAGTGGAGAAACTAGCTCAGGGTGACAACCAAATAGTGTGCTCCGAGTATCATGTGCTTGACGTCCATGATGATGACAAACTAACTAGGAATCTGGCGAACATGGTACGAACAATGCAGCGATAATGGAAGCTGTCTCGACTGGAAACAAAGGACATCGGATTGAAGAACATCGATGTTTCGATGATCTCATACGATTATTTTCATGATTAAAGCGTGTTACAATGATAATTCAACGATTATTGATTTTATTTTGTGATTCTAATGTTCATTATATTTTGCGATTATAATTTGCTTAATTCATTGCTGCATTTTTTTATGTTTCATGATTCGTCACAGTGTTGGAACACAGTTTTTGTTAAAAAAAAAAGGCAAACGTTTAACGTACCAGTAAAAAGTATAACGTACGTTTGGTTTTTGGAGTATTTTGTTAAGGGAAACGAAAGGGAAATGAACTAGCCAATCAGCTAAAAGGAAAGGCGGAGCTTGCTCCATATATAAAGTTAAATAGCAGTCAGTCAGGCAGTCAGGATGAATGGAATTCAGTTAGTTTTAGCAGAGAGTAAACAGAGAATAAAATTAGTAAACCGTTAGTGAGTGAGCGCAAAAGCGCTATGAGTTTGTTAGTAAGTTTAGTGAGTAGAGTAAAACGTTAAAAGAAGAAACAGATTAAAAGTAAGCAATAACATAAATGAATATATAAAGATGATAAATATAAAAGTAAAACAGTACTTAATCTTGGTGTTGTTTATTAATTATAAAAGAATAAAGCAGTCTCTAAAATGTTACAGCTTAGAGCAACGCAACAGTCCATACGAATTTTTCTGGTTCGGCATGAGTGATTGGGTCATCATTCTTCGAAAAATGTCGAGGTGTTTTTAATCAACTATTAAAGATATTTTTTATGTAAGTATAAGCATTTATCAAAGTTTTTACGAGACAAAATCAATAAGCTTAATAGCAAATTTTCATCATTTATTCGGCTGTTAAATGAGTTAACAAGTAAATTTTTATAAAATGAATTTTTTTAGATGTTTTATAGTAATAAGAATACTAAGATGGTTAAACGATACATTACTTTGTATAACACAATAAAATCACGAATTGGAATGGAAAAAGTTCTCTGAATCGCAAGAAAATCGCAAACATCATAAAGCATGAAAAATTCTAAAATGTTTGACTGTTCGGCGCTATTTACAGTTGGGCCAACAGTCGACAATGTCCCGATATTTTAGGAAGGGCAACATTTCGGTTAAAAGTTTAAAATTAGGTGCGTTTAATATGTGAGATAAATTACCATGGATTAAACATTCGGTTAGATAATTTTCGACAAGTTCAAATTTGGGGAGTAGATTTTCGGTGAGTTCGATTTTCGTGATATGATTTTCTGTTATAAAAAAATTCGGTGAGCTGACATTCGTTGAGTTAAAATTCGGTCAGATTATTTTCGGTGCGATAATTTTTGGTAAGTTGCAAATTGAGGAAAAAAGATTTTCGGTAAGATCAAATTCGGTAACATAATTTTCGGTGAGTTCAAATTTGGGGAAAATATTTTCGATAAGATTATTTTCGGTGCGATAATTTTCGGTAAGTTTCAAATAGGGGAAAAAAGATATTCGGTAAAATCAACTTCCGTATCATGATTTTCGGTGAGTTGACTTTCGGCGAAATCAGTTTCGGTGAGTTGGCTGTTCGGCGCTATCTACAGTTGGGCCAACAGTCGGCGATGTCTGGAT
>OZ038442.1:5059076-5064076 GCA_964036265.1 Daptonema setosum
AGTCGTCCCTTGAAAAGTTTTGGTGGAGGTTCTTTGTTATCAGATTTGTCGTGATTGTTTTCTACCCGTTCATTATCACTCGGTGGTGATTGTTCTTCTTCTTCTTCATCTTCATCTTCCTCTCCAATCGGCTCATCGAGTTCCGACAGCACACCGTATTCCTGTAAAATTATGCACATTCATGGAATAATTGAGAAAGTGAAAAAGGAAATGAGTGGGGTGAGTTAGGTGTGGGTTAAAGTTTGTTATTAGTGAATACTTACCGGGGAGCTTGGTACCTCGCATGAAGAAGACGTCGACGGAGTCGACGGACTCGATGGGGCCGACGAATCGAGCTCCGACAGCTCACCGTATTCCTGTAAAATGATATGACCGTTCATGGACTAATTGAGCATGGGAAAGTGGAAAGGAGTGAGTGAGTGAATGAGTGAGTGAGTGAGTGAGTGAGTGAGTGAGTGAGTGAGTGAGTGAGTGAGTGAGTGAGTGAGTGCGTGAGTGAGTGAGTGAGTGAGTGAGTGAGTGAGTGAGTGAGTGAGTGAGTGAGTGAGTGAGTGAGTGAGTGAGTGAGTGAGTGAGTGAGTGAGTGAGTGAGTGAGTGAGTGAGTGAGTGAGTGAGTGAGTGAGTGAGTGAGTGAGTGAGTGAGTGAGTGAGTGAGCAAGTGAGTGAGTGAGTGAGTGAGTGAGTGAGTGAGTGAGTGATTCTAGTTCTACCAAAAACTGAAAAATTTCAATTACCCTGGTTGGATTCGATTCCACGACTTTCTCCTGTTCAGTACACAGACGTGATAACCGCTACACCACAGGTACTCCTGTGTACGAGTGATCGAAGAGATGGTCGGTTCTCAAGCATATGTTGCAAAGTTATTAAGGAAAGTGGGTAAGAAGAACAGTGTAATCAAACTTACCTTGTTATCCTATATGGTTTCTGGATGAATATACGCCTTTTTGATTCCACCGGCTGAAAAAGTTGTTCTCAACTTATTCATTTTTATTTGATACTGACTGCATTGTTAGGAAATCATGTTATGAAGGTAACCATTAATTATGGAAAGCAGACTGCGGCTCATTGCACTGGCAGACGGGACGGGCTAACCATCCCAACGGAGGGGTATTTTGTCAAAGAAAGGGGTAATTGGCAGTTTTCAAGGCATTTTTCCTACACCTTAAGGAACTAGTTCTACCTTTTTGAAACAAATCCTTTCAACAAAACAAAACCTTTCCAAATAGAGGGAAATTCCATTCTTTATTCTTCTCCGAGAAAGTGGAGTTTGGGTTCAGTGGACAGCGTGGAGGAACGGCAAAATGAAACTCTCCCTCCTTTTTGGGCAGTTCCAAATCGTAGAATTTGTATCCAAAAGTATGAATAAAATTGCCTGGAAACTGCTAATTCCCCTACTTTCAAAAAAAATCTCCAATCTTCAGCGGATTGGCTCGTCCGCCAGCACCAGGTCTAAAACGAAGGTAAGATTACCTAAAATGAAGGTAAGATTACCTAAAATGAAGGTAAGATTATGTACCTAAAATGAAGGTAAGATTACCTAAAATGAAGGTAAGATTACCTAAAATGAAGGTAAGATTACCTAAAATGAAAATAAGATTACCTAAAATGAAGGTAAGATTACCTGAAATGAAAATAAGATTACCTAAAATGAAGGTAAGATTACCAAAAATGAAGGTAAGATTACCTAAAAAAGCTCCATTCCACGTTCACCACTTGGAGAGAAATTCTCCTGCCCTTGAAGTGCTCAATGGTTAAGGATCGCTGGTCAAGTGGTTAAGGTGCTGGACTCATAAACCGCCTGGCCGGCCGCACACGGGTTCGAATCCCGTTACCGTCCCAAAAAAAAGTTATGGCAGTCAAACAGATGGTCATGAAAGAATACGTCTTGAACATCCGATGGTGTGGCTTGGAACTTGGTTCCATGATATGCCTATGGCAAGCACCAATCGTGATTAGGACCCGGCGAATTCTTGAACCGAGTGAGACAACCAAACAACAAAAAAGAAAAGAAAAAAGGAACATTTCCAAAGAGGGGGAATTGACAGAAATCAAGCCATTTTACCTACACCGTAAGGAAGAACTCTATTTTTAGATTTTGTCAAAGAGAGGGAATGGGCAGAGATTAGGCCATTTTACCTTTCTACACCTTGAAGAATACTTCCACGTTTCTGTTCCCTTCTCGTCCGCTAGTGGCTCGGCCGCTAGTGCTAACACCGGCAGGCAAGTTAATCCTTTAAATGGTGGGGAATTTCCCCAAAGAGGGTGTGATTAACAATTATAAGGCCTAAATAGATTTCGTTCCCTAAGGTGTAGGAAAATTGGTCTGAAAACTGACAGTCCTACTTTTGACAAAATTCCCCTCTCGTTGGAGGATCAGCTCATCCGCTAGTGGTGGTAAGACAGTGTGTAAACTGGCGGATGAGCCAGCCCTCCAAAAGGAGGGGAACTTCTCCAGAGAGGGGAATGCCCAGTTTTGAGGCCATTTTACATATAGGGAACAAATCCAATTTTTTGAAAATGTCAAAGAGAGGGGAATTCCACTTTTCCCACCCCATTTCGTCCGCTAGTGAGTCTGTATGTACACAACTTACTGGACGCGCCTGGCTGCAACATTAGGTTAACGGGTATATTCGTTTCCAATGTTGTTTTCTTGTACGTATGTTCCTAGTAGGAAAAAACCTACTTTTTGGAATTACCAAAAAGGAGGGAATTCCACTTTTCCCTCTCCTTCTCGTCCGCTAGTGCGTGTCTATCTACGGCAAAATAAAACGTTTCCAGTTGAGTTCAGGTTTTCAGACTTTTTCGGCTAACCTGCAGGTGAAAGAGAATTTTTTCGGAAATCAGGACATTATTTTACTTGTGAACAGACCCAGAGCAGAGCTGGTTTTATTGAATCTAAGAATTCGTTGTAATTCAGTAGTAAATCATTGTTTCACGGTCTATGGGACTTGATTTCGACTCTGCTTTTATGATCGAGCATTAGCGGACGAGAAGGGGATTGAAAAATGGAATTCATCCCTCTTTTAAAAGTTGCAAAGTTTAATTTGTTCCTTGAGGTGTAGGTAAAATGGCCTAGAAACTACCAAACCCCACCCCGCTTTGACGAAAAGCCCACGTCTCAACTAGCTTTAAAAAATTACCCTAGTTCAAAGATTCCAAGATTTTATTTACCTTTTTTCTCCTCGATTCTCTCCCCTAACGGTTAGCTATTTTGATCCTGAAGACCAGGTTGGTGGTTGTTTTAATAACTGTTATTAAACTGAAGGATTTTTTTGTTTTTTACAGGTTTCATCAAAGAGCCAATGATGTTGCTGAAAGAAGGAACGTCGATCCGTATGAAAAAAAAACGGTTACAGGATGAGTTTGGTTTTCGAGTAAGTTTTACCAAAATGAGGTGTACCGTATTTCATTGTACATAGCTTCTTTGCATTAATTTCTCAGCTTGAAATTATGCTATTTTAGGCACCATAAATTTGACCACATTAAATGAATCGCGTCCATGTAGGCATGTTAATTGTTCCACGTTATCTGGCTGATAACGACCGTACGATGGTAAATATCTATTCGAATGGTTGAGAAAAATACTATTATTATTATATATTTTTTTACACCCTTGGAATCAATAGACAGCACAGGGAAAAAGATGATACAAATGTCCATTACATCTTACGATAAAACAGATACTCACGATTATTTCCAAAATTTCGACACCTTTACCCAATTATGTAACAAATATTCGATGAGACTCAAATATCAATGCACACACTTGTGGACTGGTACAACTTCATATGTGATATCTAATCTCACGTCTATGTCTTGCCAACTATACTTTACGCGTTGTTCCTGTAATTGAGCGAACTGAACGAACTCGTTGGAACAAGTTGCCGCTACTACCCTGTTTTGAGATCCAGGAATGCCTTAATCCGACGGATCTATATGATGACAAAAGCTACCCTAAAAAAGGTTTGACCATAGCTGATATTACGTCTGTACAAGGGAAGCTGCGTGTTGGATCGAGAGGGCATGGACTTGGGCATCTACATATGATCGAGTGACCATAGCCAATCATATAGGTTATGAAAAGTGGAACAACCACCAGAGGAAAGAGGCCAACGATCCTGTGTTCAAAGTCATGGAACAAGAGATGGTGTTTCTATGGTTTAGAGATGCTGTTTGCTCAGACGCATCGTTTTTTTGAGAAGTCATCGGTGTAAGTAGTCATTGGTCTCATGCAACTAGTTGATGGCGAAGTTCAGAACTCCACTGGCCAGATTGTGTCCTGGAACGACCAACCGGGCGGCATGGAAGGACTGAGACAAGAAGGCTGGAGTATAACAAACATAATGATTCTAGAGCGAGAGTCAAGAATCAGAAATGCAAAAGTGGAGAAACTCGCTCAGGGAGACAACCAAATAGTGTGCTCCGAGTATTATGTGCTTGACGTCCATGATGATGACAAACTAACTAGGAATCTGGCAAACGTGGTGCGAATAATGCAGCGATAATGGAAGCTGTCTCAACTGGTGCAGAGAAACTCGGGCTGATCATCAATCAAGACGAAACTGTCATCGATTACCTGAATTACGGTAAGCAATTCATTCCGAGGAAAGACTCTGCCATTGGAAGAAAAGAGATTCAGCAGGACATCTTCATCGACAAATGATCAAATACCCACGTTCGGATCTGTGTTATCAACAGTCTCCACCAATGCACTGACAGTGAGTCAACAAATCCTGAATGATGTGATGTCATATGGAGTGTTCGAGATGATAAGCGCGAAATTGCTGTTCGAGTACAATCCAATGAGCGAGAGAGAAGAAGCGATCAGCATCATCTGCCCCCGTGTTTAGAGCCTGTCCTATGTCAAGGCAATGTATGTTGATCCGTCTATCGGAGGAGTCAGTAGAATGGCATTGAAAAGATTCTTGATACGACATTTTCCAGATCCAGTGACAGAGTCATTCTGGAAGGTCATTCTATCTGAAACATAGGATAGAAG
>OZ038442.1:5069076-5081576 GCA_964036265.1 Daptonema setosum
ACAGTTAAAAAGTAAATGATGTGTAAAACAGTTAAAAAGTAAATGATGTGTAAGACAGTTAAAAAGTAAATGATGTGTTGTAATAGTAAACGAATTCTAGCCCTACCAAGAAACTGAAAAATTTCAAGTATCCTGGTAGGATTCGAACCCACGACCTTCCGTTCGTGTAAAACAGTTAAAAAGTAAATGATGTGTAAAACAGTTGAAAAGTAAATGATGTCTATATAACAGAAAAGTATGTCATATGTCACTCACTCACTCACTGGTGCAAGGAAATCTTTGCATTTTACAAGTATTTCACACTGGAGAAACTCATCATTAATTCTTTTATTTTTGACATGTAAGCAAACTAAAGAGCTTCTTGAGATTCAAGTGAACAAATAACACGTTGAATTGTCCAACGCCCACTGAACATGATGATTGCATGTTATAGCATACGACTGTTGGGTTGAGTTGAGTCGGACAGCCGTCTATTATGCATCACCGTCTCTTACAATTGATGCAGCTAACGATTCAAAGTTGGAGTAATTAACACTACAACTTTTCACTTGAATTCCAGGCAGCCCTTTACACTTTATTCCAAGCAGCCCAACTATTAGTACAGGATGAAGGATTCGTTATGGTTAGATACTTTGAATGAATTGATGGGCAACAGCAGAAACCCTAGAAGAACCAATCAGGTACTTTTTACCGGGACTTCTTCATTACCGACGCCAACAGGGCACTTTAATATTCTACCATTCAGGAAAGGTGTGCTCGCAGTGGTCAGAGACACTGGCGAATACGAGCTAATCCTCCAAAGGGAGGGGAATTTTGTCAAAGAGGGGGGAATCAGCAGTTTTCAGGCCATTATACCTACACCTAAGGGAACAAATACTATTTTATGAAAACGTCAAAGAGGTGAGAATTCCACTTTTTCGGTCTTCCATCGTATGCTAGTGGACAGAGAGGTGGGATAAACTGATATTGGCTGAAACCCCAAGGCAACCCCTCAGGTTCAAGTCAGGTTCTGAATCAGTATCGCTCGTGTTCGAGATTGGCGTTCTACGGAATATCGATTCCTCCATACTTGGACTTTTTTATCAACTGAAGTCATCGAGGCACATTAATATCATATCAGAATGGTGTTTTCATAGTAGTCGGAGAGTTGAATGAACTGACGGGCAATGGCAGAAATCCCTGAGCAGCGCGTCAGGATCTGTGTCTCAAGTCAGGTTTCGAACTTAGGACCACCCGTTTTCGAGGCCGGCGTCCTACGCACTAGACTAGACAGGCGACAAGTTATATCTGTTATGTCCAAATTTATTAACCCAACAATGCAAACGAATACAGTTTCAGAATGATGGGCTCTTGGTTGGATTGACTAATGGTCAATGACGTTGGATTAACTGACTGGCCGCGGAGGGATGACCGGCTGAGTTGACCTGACTATTTGTGCGTATATAGTCCTTGTCTTCGACACATATACAGGGTGTCCCAGCGAAGGGTTCACGATTTGTTTTTTGAATAACTTTTGTATGCGTTACGCAATAATCTTAAAAATTGATACTGTAAATACCAATACCTTAAGAATTTTTTGCTTTTTTGAAATTTTTAAATTCGTTGATCACAGCTAAAATTATAGTCGAGTGAAAAAAAATTTAATTTTTTTACGAATTTTCAGGAGAAAATTTTATTTTGAAACATGTTCAAAACTAATTCAATGGTGTTTTACTACAAATATAATCCCAGATTATGCTATAAACGATGCAAAAGAAATGTCTTATTCAATATTCCAACCATATCCTGAAATCACTCAACCCAGGCACGCACCCAAATCAACGTTTGGTGTGCCAATTTGTACGGCGGTTTGATCGGACCGTTTTTCTCTGAAGTCTGATGGAGTTGTAACTTGTGACAAGTACCTGAACAGGCTCAATCATTTTTTACTGCAGCATCTCAAAAATATTAGAAAATTCGTTCATTGACCGATGATCATGCAAGCTGACGGTGCCCCACCACAGAGGAGGGCGCGGATCCTGCGTGCACTATCACTTCACTGAATGGGTCGAACGTGCAGGAACTCCCGATTTAACAGCTACTAATTACTTGTTTCGAAGACATTTCAAGGAACTAGTTTATTCCCACAAAATGATCACAGTGGAAGAACTCATAGAAATGATCTTCTTGGAAATGGCCAACATCACTGCAGAATCACGACCAAACACATTACTCGATCTCAAAACTCGTAAAAATAGTTGTATCGATAAAATCTGGTGGTCATATTAAATGAAGCTTTTCTTTTCTATAGTTTCCCGCATAATTTGCTAATATGTATGTCGTATAATCACCATTGAATTAGTTTTGAACATGTTTCAAAATGAAATTTTCTCCTGAAAATTCGTAAAAAATTACATTTTTTTCACTCGACTATAATTTGAGCTGTAATCAACGAAATTCAAATTTATTAAAAGGCAAAAAATTCTTAATGTATTGGTATTTACAATATCAATTTTTAAGATTATTAATAAACGCATACAAAAGTTATTCAAAAAACAAATCGTGAACCCCTCGCTGGGACACCCTGTACAAGCGCTTCAAGGCTCGAACCCCCATACACAGTTGCCCACTACAGCACTGGCGAGCCTCTTGGCACTGAGCTACGTAGCCCACGAAGCTCATGCTTAGGCTCGGGCTTCTTCGATGCATTTTCATGTGTACATATGTACGGTTTACTAAAACGTACATTGTGTGCTTATCGGGTATATCCTTACTTCATAAGTTCTTTCATATCTCAATGAGTAGAGCTCTTTTCTGGTTTTTAGTAAAAAAACTGATACCCAATAGAATCTCAAATCGGTTGTTAGCTTCTTGCGTATTAGACAGACTCAATATTTGTTTAGAGGCTCACTGGCGGACGAGCCAAACCTCCAAAGGGAGGGGAATCAGAGGAAGTTAGGCCATTTTACCTACACCTTACGAAACAAACTCTACTGTTGAAAACCGCCAAAGAGGGGGAATTCCACTTTTCAATCCCCTTCTCGTCCGTTAGTGTAAACGCTTTATATAAGGATTATTAGAGAGTACTAATATGCACTGGACCGCTGACAATATGACATTTTTATAATATTATTAATATTATAATATTAATATATATAATAATACATAATTATTGATTTTTAATGTAAGAATGAGATTGAAATTGTGGACTCGAAAAATTTTCTTCCGGTAACTTTCAAGATTGTTCCGTTTATACAGTGTGCTCACCGAACTCATTGCATTCATATTGGCTGCCGTGAGTGAGTGAGTGAGTGAGTGAGTGAGTGAGTGAGTGAGTGAGTGAGTGAGTGAGTGAGTGAGTGAGTGAGTGAGTGAGTGAGTGAGTGAGTGAGTGAGTGAGTGAGTGAGTGAGTGAGTGAGTGAGTGAGTGAGTGAGTGAGTGAGTGAGTGAGTGAGTGAGTGAGTGAGTGAGTGAGTGAGTGAGTGAGTGAGTGAGTGAGTGAGTGAGTGAGTGAGTGAGTGAGTGAGTGAGTGAGTGAGTGAGTGAGTGAGTGAGTGAGTGCGTGAGTGAGTGAGTGAGTGAGTGAGTGAGTGAGTGAGTGAGTGGGTTAGTGAGTGAGTGAGTGAGTCACTCACTCATCCAATCACTTGTTCCATCAATCGTATGAAGCATCACTCACCATATCAATTAAATGACCTACATGAATACATTTCCTCAAAAAAAAAAGAATCTTCGGGTTACGGTACATATGTACATACGCAATTACAGCACACTGACGGACAACTGGACAAGCTGATTCTTCAAGGGGATGGGAATTTCCTCAAAGAGGGAGATTTGGTGATTCTTAGGACATTTTACCTACACCTTAGAAAACGAAACGCATTCCCGAAGGAGGGGGGATTTCACTATTCCTTTCTCTTCTCGTCCTCTAGTGGTAACGCAGAACAGACACTGTAGAGAAATCCTAACTTTTCCTTCTCGTTCATTCCCTCATCCAAGAAAACAAACGTGTGCGATATACGATTGTCGTGGTTAATGAAACAAAATTAATAAACCATTATTGTTGCATGCCTAGCGCAGTGGTTTGGCCTTAGTTTTGTGAACAAGCGGTCACGGGTTCGGAACCTTGCTTGTGACACAAAAACGTGCAACCCTCTCTTCACTACAAACACACATTTCTAGTAAGGTATTGGTGTGGCCTAAGCCTAAATCTAAGCTTTAGTCCGATCTTCTATCGAACTATTGCTCAATGTGAATAGACAAAATCAATTCGATTATTAATAGCGGCGCGTAAATTCAATGAACTATTAAACTAAGTGCGATATTCGGTAGAATTTAAATTGCGATAGTCGGTGAGAGGGTGAGTGAGTTAGTGAGTGAGTGAGTGAGTGAGTGAGTGAGTGAGTGAGTGCGTGAGTGAAAACTCCAACCATGGTCATTGGTTGGTGAGTGGATCTGCATGATCTGACTACTAGAATATTGCATTTTATAAACGTTTATTACGCATAACCATGTTGTTACCACCAATAGCGCAACATACTGCAAACGGTCTCGTACGCGCATGTTTCGTTGTCTGAGTGAGTGAGTGAGTGAGTGAGTGAGTTAGTGAGTGAGTGAGTGAGTGAGTGAGTGAGTGAGTGAGTGAGTGAGTGAGTGAGTGAGTGAGTGAGTGAGTGAGTGAGTGAGTGAGTGAGTGAGTGAGTGAGTGAGTGAGTGAGTGAGTGAGTGAGTGAGTGAGTGAGTGAGTGAGTGAGTGAGTGAGTGAGTGAGTGAGTGAGTGAAGGGAGTGAGTGAGTGAGTGAGTGAGTGAGTGAGTGAGTGAGTGAGTGAGTGAGTGAGTGAGTGAGTGAGTGAGTGAGTGAGTGAGTGAGTGAGTGAGTGAGTCAGTGAGTGAGTGAGTGTACGGCTCATAAAATTTAACAGCCACAGTACAACACCACTGGTGAAAATGAACCGATCCGTATAGGTCGACCGGACCCACCTACCGTAATATCCCAGTACGGTATTATCCCAGGAAAAAAAACAGAATTCAAAATGATTCCATGAGATTCAACTATTTATTTATTCAGCCAGGTTTTTCGTAATATTAACCCGCACACACCCTTTTCATCACTTTAGTGGCGGACGGGGGAGAAACGAAGAGTGGAAATTCCCCCTTGTTTGGCAGTTCCAAAAATAAAAAATTTCTTCAATATGTAGGTAAAAGGCTTCAAAACTGCTGATCCCGTTTCTTCAAAAGAAAATCCTCCCTGTGACGGTTTTGTTTTCCGCCGGTGTCCTACTGGTTTTTTATGATGAATTCAGCAATGGGTTTTCCATTATACGCACTAGCGGACGAGAAGGGGAGGGAAAAGTGGAATTCCCCCCTCTTTGTCATTTCCTAAAAGTAGAGTTTGTTCCCTAAGGTGTAGGTAAAAGGGCATTAAACCTCCCAATTCCCCCCTCTTTGGGAAAATTCCCCTCCCTTTGGAGGTTTGGCTCGTCCGCCAGTGCATGATACGCATATCATTAGTGTGTTATCCAGTGCAGAATTGCTTTTTTACTTATCATTAATTCGTGTTTGATCAGAAGCAACAACTGATTTGCATATTTGCTGAACATTAGTTTTTTTTTCAGAAAGCCCACTGCGATGTTGAATAAACTTGTCAGTTTTTTTTCAAATGGCTTCGTACGTGTAGAGAGCATCCACGAAACGGACTGTTCAAATAGCAGTCAATCAAGTATTCAAATAACAGTCAATCAACTATTCAGTGAACGAAGTGATTAGTAATTCAGATGAGAGGCGTTTGGCGTCCAGGCGTGCTCAAATCCATATTAACACGTTTTTTTGAGCACGTATGTTTGAAAACCTGTTCAAATACAGCACCGGTATTCACGTAAATATTTATAGCATATCCAGTTAAGCTTGTTATTCTGAAATTATTTGCGCGCGCAATTTGAATTCAAATCATCTTTTGAGGCGCGTTGGCAAACTTTCGAGACATCTGAATATTATCGTCTACTACGGTATTGTTGAAGAAACATGAACGGAATTCCGGTGGCGGATCATAAAAGACCTGAATCGCGTTTCGGATCCAGCATAGACGCATAAAAGGAAATCAAAGTTCGAAAAGGGTTATATTGTTTGTGTTATATAATATGTTTTGTAAAATACATATGTATATTAGGTCTGATTTATCGCATAGTGAGTGAGTGAGTGAGTGAGTGAGTGAGTGAGTGAGTGAGTGAGTGAGTGAGTGAGTGGTTGATTTTTTTAGTGCATGCTTATGGGGCTCCCACATTAGCCAATGATTCAAAGTATAAAACAGGGACGTAATAGGGAGGGAATCATGGAATTTCGTTTTCGTCTCAAAAAGGTGAAATTGCTTTTCAGGTGCGGGTAGAACTGACTTAAAAATATCAAATGCCATTTGTTTGAAGAAATACAAATGTGCGTTATGGACGATTTTCTCGCATGTATGTATGTTAATGTGGGTAAAACATATGTACACACACATACATACACATACATACATACAGTATGTACATACTTACACATACATACATACATACATACATACATATTGTATGTACAGTACATACATACATACATGCATACATACATACACATAGAGGGTACTTAGTGGTTGCCATGACCTGAAATTATACCATTGTTCATACATATGTACATACATACTTACATTTGTACCTCTAGCGAACGAGAACAGAATGTTAAAGGGGAATTCCCCCCCCCCTCTTCCGCTTTCTTTGACAGTTCCCAAAGTGAAATGTGTTCCGTAAGGTAACCTAAAAACTGTTAATTCCCTTCTCTTGTGATAAATTCCCCTCTGTTTCGAGGATTGGCTCGTCCGTCAGGCATTTTTGTACATATGTACGCAGACATCAATAGCTCACAGTAGCGGTCGAGAAGGGGTCGGAAAAATGAAATTCCCCTCTCTTTGGCGTTTTCCAAACAGTAGAACTTTTCTCCTAAGGTGTAGATGAGTGGCCTGAAAACAGACAATTACCACCTCTTTGGCAAAAAACCCCCTTCGTTTGGAAGATGGGATCGTCCACAAGTGTAAGCAGACATCAATGGCTCAATTATGTAAGTGTGTCACATAATGAAACTTGGTCATTGTTCCGTTCTTGAGACTGGTAATTTGTGTTGGCTGGAATTACAAGTTCCAAGATTTTTTGAGAAGTCTTTCTCCTACCTTTTCACGTATATAATACATATTTTCAGTCTGTCGGTTGGATCTTTCTGTTGGTCAGTCAGTCAGTCAGCCAGTCAGTCAGTCATGTAGTCAGTCAGTCAGTCATTCAGTAAGTCAGACAGTCAGTAAGTCAGTCAGTCAGTCAGTCACTCATGTAGTCAGTCAGTCAGTCAGTCAGTCAGTCAGTCAGTCAGTCAGTCAGTCAGTCAGTCAGTCAGTCAGTCAGTCAGTCAGTCAGCAAGTCAGTCAGTCAGTCAGTCAGGCAGATTTACAAAAGCGACCCCATTTTCAACCAAAACGTGTACCATGCACCATTTTTTCCTTTTCGACGAAATGACCACATTTACATGAAAATTCAAAGGAATCGCTTCGGTTGTCAATAAACATGTTAAAATATGAGACCGTCATAGTATAATAGTCACAATAGTCAAAAACTATTAATAGGTAAATGGACTCAACTGACGTAATAACAAATATAGAATTAGGCTCAAAACTCAAACTTAGCGGGGAATCCCAATATATCAACTTTTTAGGTTCAAGCACACACATTTAAAATGGCTTTCGAGCCTTATATTTTCTCTAAATTCCGGGTAGTTTGAGACTTTCTGACGTCTGAAAAAATCAGAAATCTTCTCACCTCTGTTGGAAACCCACTATTAAGCCCCGTTCGTAATCACACCGAAACAACAACCGAAACAGAGACTGCAATCTAACCGAAAAACCGTTGAATTCATTTTTTCTGGGCCCACTCGGCTCGTTTCACTACTGTTGATTGTTTTGAACACTAGCGCGTGTTATAATGCATGCGCGTGTATAAGCCCCCGTGTTATAGTGCACGCAGTCCACTCGAGCTATTGACGTCGGTGGCCGACTATGCGATAACTTAAACTTTATGAAAACTTTTCAGAGGGTTTATTGACTTCCTGTAAACATCAGATTTTTTTTAATTTTGAGAAACGGTTTATTTTGGGTCGAATTTAGCTCGGCGGCCGGGCGGCGTAATGCTTGTTTTTTCATATGCTTTCTTCAGAATTTTGCACGGTGGAGGGACCGAAATTAATCAATTTCTGGAGTAGAAAAACTCACAGACGATTTCAGGGGACCAATGAACCTCTAACGACTAGTTTTTCGTCAATTAGGGTTTTTGTGTAGTCTGCCCCCGACGTGATTGGCCCAAAAAAACCGAGCTCGCACGAAAATAGAAAAATAAGCAGACACGCATTATAACACGGGCTAGATCGTAATATCACATGGAGACAAACAAAAGAAAATTATTATATAGTTCCAACATTGCTGAAACTTTCATTCTTTTCCCTTGAATCAGTTTCCCCGAATTTTTTATTCAATTTATTTCTTCAAGTTGTTTTTGAAGTGGCTCACATTCTCAATCCAAATTCAAACTGGCGCCCAAAATAAAAATCTGTGGTCATTTTGTCAAAAAGAACAATGGTGCATGGTACGCGTTTTGGTTGAAAATGGGGTCGCTTTTGTAAATCTGCGTCAGTCAGTCAGTCAGTCAGTCATTCTGTCAGTCAGTCAGTCAGTTAGTCAGTCAGTCAGTAAGTCAGACAGTCATTCTGTCAGTCAATCAGTCAGTCAGTCAGACACCAAACACCATGAACAGCTCTTAGATCAAAGTTTTCGTAATTCTGAAAGGGATGGGAATTTCTTCAAAGAGGAGGAATCGGCAAAAATTAGGTCATTTTACCTACCAATTAGGGAACAAACTATACTTTTTGAAACAGCCAAAGAGGGGGAATTCCACTTTCCCTCCCCTTCTCGTCCGCTAGTGTAACAGAGCGTCAGCTCCACCAACCTACCTTTCCTCACGCGAAATTTCAGCGTATTTCGAAATTCCCTGTAAATTTTCTCCAACGAACACGTGTATATGTACAGGGTGTCCCATTTAAAAGTCCGGATTTTTATTTTGAATAACAATCGTAATTTTCTGTCGATTTCAAAAATTTTTGCGCCAAGTTATAGACAATTTTTGGCTATTTTGTTAATTTTTTTATTTTCCGAAATCAACTCAACGAATTGATTTTTATGACAAAATTCCCGACACTCCCCTTTTTTCATGTTTTTGCACTGTAGTAGGTGGCTTCTTAAACGATAGCGTGAGCGTTACAAAAGCAATTTTGATAATTTAAGAAATCATTTCACTTGAATAATATAATAAAAACATGTTATAAGACGGATAACAATCAAATAGTAACAATCATCTAACCAACATGCTGCTAAAACTCCGCATCCACAAGCATGCGCTAGCGCGGGGAGCTTGGGTTTCCTTTTGTGAAAGTTTGCACATCAGGTTTATCCATATTCAACACCGACATGATGTGGTGGTTTCCAAAACATAATGTTGTAATTCATTGTGTTTTACCGTTATTTAGCATTTTTTTTCAAGCTGCGTAAGTTAATCTCTCACAGGAAGGAGAAACCACGCTCCCTGCGCAAGTGCATGCTTGCCGATGCGGAGTTTGAGTGCTTTGTGGTTACTGTCAGTAAGCAGCTTGTTAGTTTTGATGAGTGCTAATTATTTATCAGTATTCCGTATTATAACAAGTTTAAAACATTATTGAACTGAAATTATGATTTAAATTATGAATCTTTATTTCAATAAAGGTCACGCTATCGTCTAAAAACCGCCGACTTGAGTATAAAAATGTGAAAAACGGGTATGTTGGGAATTTTTTCATAAAAATCGATTTGCGAACTCGATTTGAAAAAATTAAAAATAAAACAAAATAGCCAGAAATTGTCTATAACCTGGCGCAAATTTTTTTTAAATCGAAAGAAAATTGCGATTGTTATTCAAAATAAAAATCCGGACTTTTAAATGGGACACCCTGTAGTACGCAGTACATGTGCGCATTAGCCGACGAAAAAGGGTGGGAAAACTGAAATTCCCCCCTCTTTGGCGTTTTCCAAAAGCAGAGTCTGTTTCCTAAGGTAAAGGTAACTTGGCCTGAAACTGCCTATTCCCCGTCTTTGACGAAATTCCCCTACCTTTGGAGGTTTAGCTCATCCGCCAATGATTGTATGACGCCCAATACAACATACAACATACATGCAATAGCGGACGAGAAGGATGTGGGAAAAGTGAAATTCCCCCTCTTTATCGATTTCGAAAGGGAATGTGTTTTCCTTAAGGTGTAGTTCTTAAAAAATATTGAATTCTCCCCTCTTTGGTGAATTTCCCCTCCCTTTCGAGGTTTGACTCGTCCGTCAGTGCATGTTGACATAATTTACTCAGAGTTTTCCATATTAAGTTCTCACGATTTACTCGATGTCGAGAAGGGGAGGGAAAAGTGGAATTCCCCCTCTTTGGCATTTTCATAAAGCAGAGTTTGTTCCTTAGGGTCTAGGTAAAATGACGTAATTTCTGCCGATTCCCCCCTCTTTGGAGCTCGATGTTATGCGTATAGGCCTCATAATTGATTATAAGAAATGGTTTAAAACTGCGAGAACCCATGGCATGGCCAGAACCAGATTCTCAAGTTCAGAACCGGATTCTCAAGTAAGAAATTTTTTGTGCCACTTTTTGAAATTTCTTAGAACCAGATTCTCAAATCCAGAACCGGATTCTAAAAAAATGAATTTTCTGTGCCACGTTTTGAATTTTCTCATAACCAATTACGAGACCTATAATTGAGAAATTCCCCAAGCTCCTCCAGTTGTTCCAATTTGTGGGAATTTATTTCAATAACAGAAAACCTGTTATATATATAAATACAGAAAACCTGTTATATATATAAATACAGAAAACCTGTTATATATATAAATACAGAAAACCTGTTATATATATAAATACAGAAAACCTGTTATATATATAAATACAGAAAACCTGTTATATATATAATTACAGAAAACCTGTTATATATATAAATACAGAAAACCTGTTATATATATAAATACAGAAAACCTGTTATATATATAAATACAGAAAACCTGTTATATATATAAATACAGAAAACCTATATATACTGAAGTTTGGTCAGGGTTTCTTGGTATCTAAAAGGTAATTTTGCAGGTCGGTCACGGGCGGACGAGGGAATATTCCCAAAGAGGAGGGAATCGGCAGAAATTATGCCATATTACCTACACCTTAAGGAACAAACGCTACGTTTTGAAAAGTCCAAAGAGGGGGGCATTCCACTTTTCCCACCCCTTCTGGTCCGCTAGTGAGGTAGGTCACGCACGTACATATGCAATGACTCATCGCAATTTTCGTATGTTGTCCAAATGTTATGTGAAAAAACATTTATTTTTCGAAAATTTAAAAACGCGCCAAAAAATTAGATTTGAATTCAAATTGCGCGCCAAATCGTTTTTGGCTAACACGAAACCTTGAATTGGTTATTCGTGAATGTTTTCGAGAGTTTTGGAAAAGGAGAAATGATTGTAATACAATTGTATAACCGAGCAAAGACATGCGGTTTTTTTCACTCACGTTAATCAAAAAGTTATAAATCCGGTTTATCATAAGAAACCTACTAATTGGGCTTTGACTGAAGAGTTCCCCTAATACAGGCGTCTCGATTAAGGGACGAAACGCCAAAACGTTTTTTGCACTCATTTTTATTTATTACTAGACATTTCAAAAAATTTAAAAAAATAAAAAAATTTATTTTAAGATCAAGATTACGGAGAGTAAATCGAAGAACAAATTCTACTCTCAAACTCGATCGGTATTATGGCAGAGTCGACGAAAATTAACCTAGACAGCATTATCACTCGATTACTGGAAGGTTGGTTCCAGGAACAAAATTAGTGTGTATTAGCGTTATTTTGAACAAATTTAGTGTTTATTAGCGTTATTCTGAACAGAATTTGTGTGTATTAGCGTTATTCTAAACAGAATTTGTGTGTATTAGCGTTTTTCTAATAAAAATTGGAGTGTATTAGCCTTATTCTAAGCAAAATTTGTGTGTAATAGCGTTATTTTAAACAAAATTTGTGTTAATTAGCGATATTTTCACAAATTTAGTGTGTAATACCGTTATTCTGAACAGAATTTGTGTGTATTAGCATTATTCTGAACAAAATTAACGTCTATTAGCGTTATTCCGAACAAAATTAGTGTGTGTTGGCATTATTCTAAGCAAAATTTGTGTGTAATAGCGTTATTTTGAACAAAATTAGTGTTTATTAGCGTTAATTTCACAAATTTAGTGTGTACTACCGTTATTCTGAACAGAATTTGTGTGTATTAGCATTAATCTGAACAAAATTAGCGTCTATTAGCGTTTTTCCGAACAAAACTAGTGTGTGTTGGCGTTATTCTGAATAAAATTCACTTAACTAAACTTATTATTTAATAC
>OZ038442.1:5087948-5095448 GCA_964036265.1 Daptonema setosum
CCTTGAGGGGATTTTCCCATTATAGACAATAGATCAAACTCGTATTAACAATCGAAAAATTGAAGTTATGAATTGTCTACACATGTATAGTAAAATATCCAATAAAAAACACATGAGTTTCAAGAAATTGCATAAAAACAGTTGTAGCTGAAATTTCAGCGAATTCGCCGAAATTCTGCGCAGCCGGCCACATCTTTATGTCCTGTACTGTAGCTTGGTCAAGGTTTCTTGTTATCCAAAACTATTCTACCTGAGCGGCACTGGCGGACGAGAAGTGGTGGGAAAAGTGGAATTCCCCCCTCTTTGGCATTTTCAAAAAGTAAATTCTGTTCCTTAAGGTGTAGGTAAATTGGCATTTAGGCTGCCGATTCCCCTGCTTTGACGAAATTCCCCTGCCTTTGGAGGATTAGCTCGTCCGCCAGTGCTGAGCGGTAACGCACGTATGCAATTAATTGAGCGCAGTTTTCGTATGTTGTCCAAATGTTATGTGAAACAGATTTTTTTCTCGAAAATTTGAAAGGGCGCCAAAAACAGATTTGAATTCAATTTGTACACCAACACTGTTTTCGAGTTACACGAATTTCCGAATAGGTTATAGCTTGGTCAAGGTTTCTTGTTATTCAAAACTACAGTACCTGGGCGGTAACGCACGTATGCAATTAATTGAGCGCAGTTTTCGTATGTTGTCCAAATGTTATGTGAAAAAGACTTTTTTTATCGAAAATTTGAATGCGCGCCAAAAACAGATTTGAATTCAAATTGTGCACCAACACTTTTTTCGAGTTACACGAATTTCCGAATAGACTATAAGCCGGGAAGCCATGCATGACCCATATTTTTTCGTACCACGTAAAAAACGTTTAGTTTCACAAGTGACTATCTGAAATATGAACTTTCGCGAAAGCGGCACATCAAACGAACGTATTATAGAGGGGAAATATGTGGCACCCCGGGGTGTCATAAGCCCCTATCATTGGTCGACGAGCCAACCCTCCAAAAGGAGGGGAATCTTCCCAAAGAGGGGGACTTTTTATCTATACCTATAAGAAAAAATCGCTTTTTGACACTACCAAAGACGGGGAATTCCACTTTCCCCACCCTACTTGTTCGCCAGTGCTATCAACTCCATCCAAGGTTTCTTGTTACTTTTATAAACGTTTTTGTCCCACAGTTTCATTCTAAATCTCGAATCGCGTCCGAAGTCAGTGATTGGAGAAACAAAAAAAAATAGTATAGTTACTTCTATGTACTTCTTTCTAGGTCGAACCACTTAAATGCGAGAAAGGATGGGAAAAGTGGAATTCCCCCCTCTTTAGCGAGTTTGAAAACTGCAGTTTGTTCTCTAAGGCGTAGGTAAAATGACCTGAAAACTGTCAATTCCACCCTCTTTGGCAAAATTCCCCTGCCTTTGGAGAGTTAGCTGGTCCGCCAGTGGCTCGGACATCTGGTTATTGGAAAGAAATCTGTAGTTATTTGACTATGCACCGCTGTGAATAATGGATTCTCAGTATGGGTATTTGGGATCTGGGCGACCAAGACTGTTCGTGAATGCTAATTCATGTTCCGTCGGTATAGGAACATGAACAGTCATTTCATGTTCTCATCAATATGCTGTAAAAACAGCAGAGCCAACTTTTTCCAGTTGATATTTTTCGATACTGTAATTAGTTAGCATAATGAATCAATGGCTGAATCCAAAATTGAAATTTGCAGAATCCAAAATTCGAAAAGGTGGGAAATACTTATCATTTGCATAATTTCTATTAACCTCTCTTGACAATTGCAAAACATACGAGAATAGTGAGGCTATCATTTCAAATCTTCGTAGTATTTATTCTTAAAAGTAAGTGCAATAACCTAACTGTTGTTATCCCGTCGTTTCAAAAAAATTTTGGCTTACATTGTCATTTTCAAGGCTTTGTTGTTATTGTGTTTCTTGGAATTTGTTATTGTATTTTTTTTCTATTACATTATTATTATTGTATTATAATCTTATTGTATTTTTGTTATTTTTGCATCCATTATACAAATATCTACAAAGCCTGCGGTGAGCGCTCTGGCATACGAGCTATGCAACCCTCCAAAGGGAGGGGAAGTTTGTCAAAGAGAGGGGAATAAGCCGTTTTTAGGTTATTTTTACTACACTTTAGAGAGAAAATTATACTTTTCGAGAACGCCAAAGAGTGGGAAATTCCACTTTTCCCACCCCATCTCGTTCGCTACTCAAGTAGACTGTCAACAAATGAAACAAATAAGAAAAACGTACAACGGGTGTAAATAAAGGCTTAACACTTTTATAGCTTGATTAAAGTATCTTGTGATGTTGTGAAGAAAGTTCAACTCTGTAAACAATGAAGCATGCCTAGTATTTCGTGGAATGAAATTTTCCTATGTATAGGTCTCGTAATTGGTTATAAGAAAATCCAAAACGTGGCACAGAAAATTCCTCACTTTAGAATCCGGTTCCAAAAAATTTTAAAACATGGCACAGAAAGTTTGTAACTTGAGAATCCGGTTCTGGCCATGCCATGGGTTCTCCCAGTTTTAAACCATTTCTCATTATTAATTATGAGGCCTATATACGCTCGTAAGGATGCCTCAATTCCTTCAGTCAGGGTCTAAAAGAATGTACAAGGAAAATGAACAACTCCACCTGACCGTGATCCTGCGAAAACTTTTTTCCGGCAAACGCACCTACAAAATGCACCAGTTTTCCTTACTGTTTTCATCTTTTTCGAATTAAATGCCTTTGAACTCTGAATACATCGTAAGGATAAGTTCGTAAAAAAATTATGAACAAGAAACAAAGATTGGACCATAAGTAAACACAAAAAAGAGCAAAAGTTCGTGCCCCAACGGGCACTTGAGACGTGAGAAAAATATCAGTGAATGGCACAGTCATTTTTTCAAGTACTAAATCTGTGGAATTCTCTCTGACTCGTGTTTTTTCAGAAAACTCAAACATAGCTTCGTTTAAAAAAATGTGTTCATTTGATCAACTTAGATCGTTGAACATTTTGGTTGGCATCCACCTACAACTTTTTAATAGAAAAACTTTTTTTAATACGAAAAAAACAAAAGACATAATTACGTTACATACAATGAGATGTATGTGCTGTATGTACCATTAACCTACTTAAGGTAATCGAGTTTCCCCTTACCGTTCTATCAAGCTTCCTCTGGGTGCGTAAATTTCCCTCATTTCACCGTCAGCGCACTGGTGGACGAGCTATATTCCCAAAGGGAGGGGAATTTCGTCTAAGAAGGTGGAATCGGCAGTTTCTAGGCTATTTTGCCTACACCATAGGGAAAAAATTCTTCTTTTTGAAAACGCCAAAGAGGGGGGAATTCCACTTTTTCCACCCCTTCGTGTTCCGCTAGTTGTTCAACGTGTGTGCTTTTGTGCGAAATTGTGTTTGCATAATTGTCGGGCAGGGTGAGAATTGAGATCTGAGTGCACAGTCAGTCAGTCAGTCAGTCAGTCAGTCAGTCAGTCAGTCAGTCAGTCAGTCAGTCAGTCAGTCAGTCAGTCAGTCAGTCAGTCAGTCAGTCAGTCAGTCAGTCAGTCAGTCAGTCAGTCAGACAGTCAGTCAGTCAGTCAGTCGGTCTGTCAGTCTGTCAGTTAGTCAGTCAGTCAATGAGTGAGTGAGTGAGTGAAGTAGTGGGTCAGTCAGTCAGTCAGTCAGTCAGTCAGTCAGTCAGTCAGTCAGTTAGGCAGTCAGCCAGTAAGTCAGTCAGACAGTCAGTCAGTCAGTCAGTCAGTCAGTCAGTCAGGCAGTCAGTCAGGCAGTCAGCCAGTAAGTCAGTCAGTCAGTCAGACAGTCAGTCAGTCAGTCAGTCAGTCAGTCAGTCAGTCAGTCAGTCAGTCAGTCAGTCAGTCAGTCAGTCAGTCAGTCAGTCAGTCAGTCAGTCAGTCACCCGATTATCTCTACCCACCCGTCATGTTCATTTAATCGCTAAACTTCATATTTCCGCTACCCATACTTTCGAAAAGTTCACTTTCCTTCCGTCCCAGATATCCAACCTGAAGAAATACATACCTATAAATATAAACTGTAGTTTGTACAATATAACACAGATCCAGTATATCTTGTTTTGTGCATTTAATAGAGCAATGGATTGAGAACTGGTTTTTTGAACATGATTTCAGATTTCAGAACCACAGCTTTCAAACCTTGTATGTTCTTTCTGCAAGCATAAATATTGCACATAACGTTTCATAATGAAACACCACTAGCTTCTACTCAACTCGTTTGACACCGTAGTTTAACACAGTATACAGTAGCATGGGGTGATGATGATTGATGCGCGTGTTAATACTGATTGTGTGATGTTTCATTATCAGATGTTTTGGGCAATAATTTTGCTTGCAGAAAAAGATACAGATGGGCTCAACTCATTGCTTAGCTTATTATTTAATTATTTCTTGATAACAATATATCTTGATAACAATATATCTTGATAACAATATATCTTGATAACAATATTTCTTGATAACAATATTTTTCGATAACAATATATCTTGACTAAACTATAAACATACATGCTGGTCAGTCACTAGCGGACGAGAAGGGGTGGGAAAAGTGGAATTCCCCTCTCTTTGGCGTTTTCAAAAAGCTAAGTTTGTTCCCTAAGGTGTAGGTTGAATGGCCTGAAAACTGCTAATTCCCCCCATTTTGGTAAAATTCCCCTCCCTTTGGAGGATTAGCTCGTTCGCCAGTGTGGTCAGTTACCTCATATCTTTTAATGTGCGTTTTCCTGGTTGGAGACTCGACCGAGAGACCGTGCGTTGTTGTACTGGCCTGGTATAGTCTGTTCAAAGTTTCTTGTTTTGTAAAATTCGGGTTTTGGCGCGCATTCAAAATTTCAAAAATTTCTTATAACAAAGACATCAAAAAAATTACATACAGTCCCTGACATAATAAACGGCACATTTTCTTGGGCCATCCTGGACCAAGATTTTTTTCTTGGTGCGTGTTATAAGATAGGAGAAACTGCACCATGACGCACCAAGGTTTGCCCATATTTGGGCCAAGATTTGCCAAAATGGTGCCATGGGAGACCATGAAGAACCACGGCGTCACCAAGGATTTTGAAACATCAGGTCACGCTTGTCATCAAATAAACGCATGATTTCATTTCATTTTCCAAATTTTTTAACTGATTTTTTTGTAATATTGAAATGAACTGATTTTTTATGTGGGTCTTTTCGAAAAAAATTATACTGGCGAGTAAGTCCATCGTCAAGAGAGAGGGTAAATTATCCAGAGAGGGGGAAACACAAAAACATACTTCATCTCAGGAGCAAACTGCAAATTTTTTATCGTCAAAGAGCGGCATTCCACCTTCCCTCCGCACAATAACACGTCAGCAACAACCACGACCTCAGTATAAACCGTTCATGAAAATAATTATGTTAACCTACACTTTGAACAGTTAAAGTTCACTCTCAATGAATATCTGACCCGGATGACATGATGTTTCACAAATAGTAGAGAAAAGATAGTATACTGAAGTACCCTCCCGTTCGTTGTGTTTTTGTCAAAAAAATTATCTTTACAACGTTATAAAGTACCCTCCCGTTCGTTGTGTTTTTGTCAAAAAAATTATCTTTACAACGTTATAAGGCCCGTACATACTCCACCATAACACGTAACATGAAAAGGCATCATAAGTCATAACATAGCAAGTTATGCAACGGCAGGCAATGTTATGTTGCGACACATGAAGTATGTTCGGAAATCCACCATAACAAGGCAATTGATTTCTTCAATGTGACCTACCAAAATGAAGTTTCCAATTTTAATTCAAGTAGCCATTTATTTCGAATAAGAAAACTCCAAATCTTGATATTGCTTCCAGAACATTGCTTCCAGATATGAACATAACGTTTTTATGGTTATATTACGGTGTCATGGTAAAGTATGTTTGGGCCTATATTGTTTCGTAAACCGCTTTCGTGAAGTCTCATTACTTTTTTACTGCGTGAAAATTTTGTACTGCCTCTTTCTACCCCACAAATACGCATTTTTCAGCATTAACCAAAAGCTAATTCCGGGTGACCTAATGTTTCATGCCGGATTAATCATGGTCCATCATGGGCGAAACATGGTCCAAAAATGGGCAAAACATGGTGCGTCATGGGCAAAACATGGACCATCTTGGTGAATCCATGGTCGTTTCTTGGTCAGACTTGCCTATGCTTATACACGTAAAACCACCATGGGAGACCATGGTTGAGCAATCCTTGGCCCATGTTTGGGCAGAGATAGGACCAAGATTTTGTGCCGTTTATTATGTCAGGGACTGTATAACACAGTGGAAGACCCCCTCCCCTCTTCGGCGTTTTCAAAAAGCGGAGTTTGGTCTTTTTGGTTTAAGTGAAATGGACCCTCTCCCTTTGAAGGTTTGGCTTGTCCGCGCTTACAGTAAACTTTAGATAGCCTATACCATGTATCGTGAAGTATTCTAGATAGCCATTGACCTGTCGGATAGTTTCTTCCGCATATCGTATCTTCGCACCGAAACAGTCGCGGACGAACCGAATCTCCAAAGGGAGGAGAATCGTTCTAAATAGAGGGAATGGTCAGTTTTCCGGCTATTTTAACTACACCTTAGGAAACAAACAAAACTTTTTGAAACCACCAAAGAGGGGGAATTCCACTTTTCCCTCCCTTTCTCGTCCGCTAGTGGCATACCATTGAATAGCTTTGCACCTGAAACGTGCCTGAAGAGTGACAGATCATTTACGACGACTAGTAAGAACTGGATTACGATGATGGAGTAATTCCAATATTTCGGTCAGTAAAAAACCAGAAAACCATTTTTCCTGAGGAAGCTGGTTATCCAGTTTGCTCTGGATATCATTCTTAGTTCGAAACTTTTCATAGTATATATTATCCCTTAAAAAGTAGTTTCCTAAGAAATGACAAATCATTTTGGTTCTTTGGGCTCTTTTATAGACCATTAAAGACCGGATTAAAGCGTAACGGCCGATAACCAGTCAAAATACTGGTTTAACGACATGGTAACCACTTGGTTAGAGTATCCGAGTTTATGATAAGCGATATACAGTAAGGCTGGTTCAATGTCAGTCAGTCAGTCAGTCAGTCAGTCAGTCAGTCAGTCAGTCAGTCAGTCAGTCAGTCAGTCAGTCAGTCAGTCAGTCAGTAAGTCAGTCAGTCAGTCAGTCAATCAGTCAGTCAGTCAGTCAGTCAGTCAGTCAGTCAGTCAGTCAGCCAGTGTCGGCACGAAATGGACAACACTTGGTTAAAGTATCCGAGTTTATGGTAAGCGATCTACAGTATGGCTGGTTCAATGCTACCGCGTGTCTTTTTGAATTGTCCCTGCGCGCATGTGAAACATTAGTGAAAACTATGGCAGCAGTGCTACAACAATTTTGCGGCGATGAACTAATATAATTTCTTGTTAAGGAAATTTCAAGACGCATTGGTATAACAATTTCTGCAAACTGAATGGGTTCAGTTTTGGAATTGATGA
>OZ038442.1:5100448-5118662 GCA_964036265.1 Daptonema setosum
CTTTGTGTATAACATTTGTTTGTCAAATAAACCTGCAATTAATTTTAATTGTTTTAGACAATAATTCTAACGAAAATTTGAATGTGCGTCAAAAAATCAGAATTGAATATTATTGCATACCAAGTTTTTGAGCAACAATAAACCCGGGATATTATTTACTAGGGAAACAATTTCGAGGATGCCTTTGTGTATAATATTTGTTCGTCATATAAGCAAGCAATTAATTTTCATAGTTTGAGTAAATATTTACCCACTGCACACTCAGCTCAAGCTGTTCGTCCAAAACCACTCGTTTTAACCCAAACACTCGTTTTAATCAAATGTCAGGGAACATGAAGCGATCTTGTTATAGCTTGATTGGGGTTTCCGATTTCTTTTCAATTATTTTATTAACTTATTGCCCATTATTACCCATTACTGATTACTGCAAAACATTTTTGTACTCATTTACTGTAGTTTGATCGGTCTTCCTTGTTTATAAAAAATTATTATCGTGGAATCGACACGCACCGAAAGATGCGAAAGTAAATGGAAGGGAACGAGCTAAAAGCGAATTTGTCGCTTTTGTCGCGAAATATTCGAACCTCAGTTATAGTATACCATGGAAAAATTACTTCTCTCGAACGACGTCATTTTTGACGAGTTAATCGTAATTTTGTTGGGTTTTAGCTTGAATCAATACGGGTAAGCCATATTGGCACAGGCACAGCTGTCAGTTTTTTTCACATTAACTTTTTCATTCACATTTTTGGAACGATTAACAAAAATTTCTCTTCAATTACATTTATTCTGGAAAGAAGATTTTTTCCAAATTGAAACACCATCATCATTATAGCAAAACATGCCAAAAAAGATTCCTTATTTGACGAGTTGGCACAGCTGTCCGTTTTTTTGCATATTTCATGACGGATCACGCATTAGCTATTTTGGGCGAAAACAGCTGATTTCAGTAAATAAACAATTTTTCAATTAATAAATTTTTAAACAATAAATAAAACTTGATAAAATGAAATTCGGTAAATTATGTATTAAAATTCCATCATTTTTGACGGGTTAATTGTAATTTGTTGGGATATATGTAGCTCGAATCAATATGGGTAAGCCAAATTGGCACAGGTGTCCGTTTTCTTCATTTTTCCTCTAACTTTTCTACAATGAAGAATATAAAGATAAATGTGTATAAAAAACTCAAATAAATCCTTGTAAAAAATTATCTCAAGGCTTACGTCAACTGTGACGAGTTAATGGTAAAGCACGAATCAATACGGGTGAGCCAGGTTGGCACAGCTGTCCGTTTTTTGCATATTTCATGATGGATCACGCATTAGCTATTTCGGTGAAAACAGCTGGTTTTCTATTAGCTTTTGTAATCGCGGTTCGGGTTTATGAATAATTGGATGTTTTTCAGATAGCTTTTTTCTTTTTTTAGTCGAAAGGCTCAGATTTTTTTTAAGTATTGGTTTTGTGATGAAAATTGCCATCCTGTAGAATTGTATCTTTCTGAGTCTTATAGGTTTTACTTCTACTTCTAATTAAAATGTTAATTATTTGTTGTATAGCTTATTCCGAAATTCTTGTTACTTAGAAGTTTTTTCTGAGATGCAATTAAACCTGTTTTTTGGCGCGCATTCAAATTTTTAAGGAACAATTCTCTTTTCACATGACATTCTTGCAACGTACGCACAATATGCCTAATTCATTGCATATTTGCATGACGGAATCATAAAATTAATGCAGTTTTTTTAATTAAATCTACTTTTCGCGCAGGTGAAAGTATATATTTTTTATTTTGTTGTTTTTTTCGTAACGGTTTTATGAATATAACTTTCAGTCACAAGAAACCCTAAACGAGCTATAGAGTTTTCTGGATGTTTGTTCAGCTTCAATTATACATTTGTCCATAGTGAACAAAGCGTGCATAAATTCAGAGAAAAACGCTGAAAAAAACGTTCTTTCTTCCTGATTCTTATACCATGTACATAAAGCACGTTAAAGTTTTTTACATTATTTTAATTCTTTGTACTGAGTTCATAAAAACTATTTTCAATCACAAGAAACCCTGAACGAGCTATAGATGTTCTAGATGTTTGTTCAGCTTCAAGAATAAATTTGTTCATAGTGAACAAAGCGTGCATACATCTATTCAGAGAAAAACACTGAAAAAAACAACATGCAATAAAATCAACAAATCGCTCGCGGCTCGTGTAATTTATGCTCGCTTTCTTTGAGGATGATAGTGGGAATTTTACTTATCTCCACTGGCGGCACTAGCGGACGAGAAGGGGAGGGAAAAAAGGATTTCCCCCCCTCTTTGGCCGTTTCAAAAGTATAGTTTGTTCCTCAAGGTGTTGGTAGAATAACATATTTTTTGCTGATTCCCCCTCTTTGGGAAGATCCCCCTCCCTTTAGAGGATAAGCTCGTCCGCCAATGACTGGCGAAGGATTAAAAAAGGAGAGGGGGAATAGAAGAATTGCCCCCTTTTGCGGTAAAAAAGTACTATTCGATTATAAAAACTTTGGTGATATGGCCTGGAAATCATTATTTTCCTCTTCGTTGGAGAGTTTCCCCTCCCTTTGGATTGAGGGTGATTGTGGGCTGTGCACTGTATTTGAATTAAATTTCTGGTTATCTTGGAATTTTTTTTGATACGAGTTAATTTTCAGTAAAACTGTTTTTTAATATCATATGTTACGGAAACACCCAAAACCTTTTTTTGGGATATTTTTGGGGTTTTGTTTGCTCACCATTACGTCTCATCCGCTCTTTAGTCATTTGCATTATTTCATGCATTTTATCATGGTTTCTCCTCATCACACTAGCGGACGAGAAGGGGAGGGAAAAGTGGAATTCCCCCCTCTTTGGCGGTTTCAAAAAGTGGAGTTTGTTCTCTAAGGTGTAGGTAAAATGGCCGGAAATCTGGCAATTCCCCCCTCTTTGACGAAATTCCCCTCCCTTTGGGAAAATAGCTCGTCCGCCTGTGCCTCATCATGAGTTTCAGTGGCGGGTGATAACGTTCGAAAACGTTTCAAGAGAACGGGAAACGTTGCATTTTCAATCTGCTACTTTTTACCCAATTTTTGCGTTTATTTGACGATTTGTATTTTTTAATATGTTGTAGTTTATATTCTACCACCCGCTCTTCAAATAATCCTCTTTCTTGATATGTGATATTCGCGCGTGCAAGCGGATGAACAAGAAAAAATCCATAATTTAATGAAACTCCTGAAAATGAGGACTTTCATTTGGTAATGAATAACTAGAGATACAACAAATTCTCTTCTACAATTCGAAAAATTTCGAAAAATTTCAAAATATTTTGTTAACAGAAACTTTTAGCTCTACATGGCTGCGAGGCTTTTCTTAAGTCAACTGGTGACAAAGGACAAAGACATCTCTAATAAAGACCATTTCAAGAATCTGGCGAGCAGCATACATTATAGCTTGAATTATAAACGAAAAGGTTATGCAATAATAGCATATATAGAGGAATGCAATAAAAATGTTTTATGCATAGGATAAGTATAGCAAAAACTAAAATTACTAACTAAATTTAATTTTATTTGTAAATATCTAGTAATCTCTCTATTTTTGTAAACTTATCTTTGCTAACTTATGAAAGAGAAAAATAGAATAGAGTACACCTGATAAGTTGAGTTGAGTTTGATGCTTGGCACAGTCATCACCGCCTATCCTGTTCTTCACTTCCGAAAAGTTGTTCAACCCGTACATATTTCTCTTAACTGCGACGATTTTCAACCTTTTCTCCATCATGTTGCCATTGCAGCCGTTTCAATTTATATAATGCCTATCCTGTTTTTCTCGTTAGTGAAAACGTCTTTGAATTCAGATCTTTTCTTTCACACATTAAACTTGCGACAACGTAGAAATTTTTGCGCCTATTTCTTTGTACATATTTACGTGGTTAAGGTATTTATGTGGTTAAGGTATTTATGTGGTTAAGGTATTTATGTGGTTAAGGTATTTATGTGGTTAAGGTATTTATGTGGTTAAGGTATTTATGTGGTTAAGGTATTTATGTGGTTAAGGTCTATAGAAACCATTTAAATATAACAGGACACCCGGACCCTGGTCATAATTATTAGACATGTGATTCCACACATTCATATGATTCCTGTTAGTCAAACACCATTTGGCACGCAGTTTGAATTCAAATCTGTTTTTGGCGCGCTTTGAAAAGTTGGAGAATTAAAATCTTTTTCACCTAGCATTTGGAGAACATACGGAAATCACGATTGATTCATTGCATATTATAATAGGTGCCTAACCGACCCGCAAAACACTGGCGGACGAGCTAATATCCCAAAGGGAGGGGAATTTCGTCAAAAAGGGGGAAATCGACAGTTTTCAGGCCATTTTACCTACACCTTAAGGAACAAATTTTACCTTTTGAAAACGCCAAAGAGGGGGGAATTCAACTTTCCCCTCCCCTTCTCGTCTTCTAGATATCAAGAAACCCTGACCAAACTACATATGTACGAGGTGGCTGTAAAGTATTATTTTTTTGAGAAATGGGCGGCCGGAAAACGCGTCGTTATTTTACAGCCACCCTGTACATGTATATTTATTAGCTCACATTTGACATGTGGTTCTGGTTATGGCCGTAAACATTTCAGTTATCTGTAGGGTATACATTTACATACATATTTGAATTCATACACTCGCGAACGAGCCAAACCTTCAAAGGGAGGGGAATCTTTCCAAAGACGGGGGGAAATTGGCAGAAATTTGTCTATTCTACCTACCTAAACCAAGGAACAAACTATCCTATTTGAAACCGTCAGAAAGGGGTGAATTCCACTTTTTTCACCCTTTCTCGTCCGCGTTTGAGTTCATATACGAACATTTATAAACGCTGCATTTCAATTCAAGTACATATGTACGGTTCGATCCCACTACCCCTTGTTCAGCACCCGACCGCTTAACCAGTTGCGCCATGAATGTAAAATGACCGAACGACCCAGTGGTCAGTAGAACCACTGGCGGACGAGCTAATTCTCCACAGGGTGGGGAATCTCTCCAAAGAGGATGGAAATTGGCAGAAAATTGGTAGTTTTTACCTACACATTGAGGAACAAATTGTACTTTTTGAAAGCGCCAAAGAAGGGGGAATTCCACTTTTCCCACCCCTTCACGTCCGCAAGTGAGTAGAACTACGTACATAGCCGACGGTCGAGTTCTGAATGATTTATGAGTTAGTCACTCTATGCAATAGCGAACCAGAAGGGATGGGAAAAGAGGAATTCCCCCCTCTTTGGCGGTTTCGACTGTAAAATTTGTTCTTTAAGGGGTATTTAAACAGCCCAAATTTTCGCCAATTCCCCCCTCTTTGGGAATATTTCCTCGTCCGCCAGTGATATATGTATATGTAGTACTACATACCCAGTAGAAGACTTGGTGGAACTTGCTGAATTTGGCCACATTATTTTAGGGGAGAGGGGGTTGGGGGCGAGGAGGGGTGGAAAAAGTGGAATTCCCCCCTCTTTGGCTGTTTCAAAAAGTAGAGTTTGTTCCCTAAGGTGTAGGTAAATGGCTAGCAAACTGCCAATTCCCCCAACTTTGAGGAAATTCCCCTCCCTTTGGTGCATTAGCTCGTCCGCCAGTGCAGAGAGTTCAGTACAACTTACGCTATCTGAAGTATGACTTAATCTGAATCCAAAGTCTAGATTATGTAACTTGGTCATGGTTTCTTATGAATTTCTTTCTTAACTCATTGTTACATTTACTTTTGACAGGAATATTTAGGTCTAACGAAATTGAACGAATTTGACCAGGCGTTTCGATCATAAATTCAGACGCTAATAGGAAGTAGTCATGATCTCATCAGTTAAATCGTATGTTCGTATGTTGTAGAAGTCACTGTAGAAGTCACGAGCTAATCCTCCAAATGGGAATGTTATCAAAAAGGGGGGAATTAGCAGCTTTCAGATCATTTTACCTACATATGTACACTTTGAGGAACAAACACTGCTTTTTTGAAATCGCCAAAAAGGGGGGAATCCCACTTTTCCCTCCTCGTCTCGTTCGCTAGTGGTCGAAGTGTCAGGTGACTTTTCTCCTCAGAATAAATGATAAAATCATTCGTTGTATAGTCTATCCAATGTTTATTGTAGCTCTGAATTTTTCCGGGTTCAAAAACAATGTTTTCTGTTTTAATAATGAACCAAGCCGTACTTCTTTAGATGAGATTCAAACATAAATCTGTTCCAAGTGTTCCTATTGGTTCTTCATTAAATTAACAGCGCTAACTAAATTCAACATCCACTCAATTAAGTTTCAGTCGCCTGAGCAGTCATTGGTCTTGGAATGTTGCCACTAGTCAACCCCAGACAGCTGTGAGAGTGCCTTCATAATCGAATTGCAGTTTTCGGAACTTTTCATAGAGTTCCGAAATGTTTCGGAACTAAAAAACAGAACCTATTTATAAAACGAAACGTTTTGAAAAAATGCTTCTCGACAATAAACGACGATCCTATTCCTGAGAAATTCTCAGGTTTTTTGTAAAACTTTTGTAACACGGGAGAAAACCATATTCACGGAAGTTTTTTGCACAGTGTTTAGATTAGAAAATGTTCACTCTCTCACTCACTCACTCACTCACTCAGTCACTCACTCACTCACTCACTCACTCACTCACTCACTCACTCACTCACTCACTCACTCACTCACTCACTCACTCACTCACTCACTCACTCACTCACTCACTCACTCACTCACTCACTCACTCACTCACTCACTCACTCACTCACTCACTCACTCACTCACTCACTCACTCACTCACTCACTCACTCACTCACTCACTCACTCACTCACTCACTCACTCACTCACTCACTCACTCACTCACTCACTCACTCACTCACTCACTCACTCACTCTCTCTCTCACTAACTTACTTACTATTATTTACTATACATGCTCCGACAATTTTACATCAAGAACAATTTGGGAATTTTCCAAGTCAACTGTGAACTCGCCTCATACATAAGTATCCAGAACTAAACTCGGTTGCCAGTTGCCAATGTTTCAACAGACGGGAACAGTGACTTTAACTCAAGTGTGTATTCTGGTTCTGGTATGTAATTTCGTTTGGTGGTTCTGATGTATTTTTTTTGTTCGATCGCACTCAAGCAAAAGGATTTTTCTTACTTTATATTCAAACTGTTTTTTTTCTCTAAATTGGACGCCTGCTCCCCAATATTCTTTTTGCGGCAACGATGTAATTTATTTTTGCCATTAATTAGAAATTAAAAAAAAACTTAAAATCATTTCAAAAATTTCATTATATAGAGATTTTTTCTCACTGTGAATAAATAACTTTCTCTTCATACTTTAGAATGTTCGCGAAATTCAGCTATATCCATTTTTTCGCAACTAATTCTGCTGGTGTTTCGAAAACAAAGCACGTCTGGCCAGGTGTGTTTTATCGTGCTTTGTTGCCTGCGTGCGAGCAAACTCGTTGTCCGTTTCAGTACTATTGCTTGACCATATACAGGGTGGCTGTAAAGTAACGACGCGTTATCCGGCCGTCTATTTCTCAAAACTATTGTATTGCATGAATAACTTTTACATGCCAATTATATGTATTCATACCTGAAATTTTATATTATGAGGTTCATTTTAGTGTAGGACTGCTCAAATTAATTTTTTTCCGACAGTTAACGGAAATTTCGTTATTTTTCAACAAAACTGACCGAAATTCCATGAAAACTAACCATAGTAATACGAATTAAGTATCAATTGGTTTCAACCAGGAGTCATAATGATATAAACAAATGGTAAGTTGAGTTTTGTGTTAAAGAATTTGTGAAAGAATCAGAATTTATAGTACTTCACTATCAAAAAGTCTCAATGATTGAAGAAAAAATGCGAAATTCGATAAAGTTTCAAAATTTCGAAAATCAAAGATATAGGTCCTAAGTAGAATTATCATACTTCCATAACTCCTATAATACAAATCTGATGTCATAAGACACCATTAATGGTCATAAAAGCATGATAATTGGTGAAAAATGCAGAAATAAGATTCTGATGTGAGTGAAAAGTGACATGTGAAAGCTGGCTTAATTTTTACCATTAGAAAATACCAATAGTGTTATTTGGCGATGAGATTTTTTTAAATCATTACTAAAATAGTGTGTAAACTTTTAGAATCCTATAACGCTTTTATTTTGGGAAAAAAAGCCGTCTAGGACCCAAGAAGTAAAAAAAATATTGCTTTTTGACAGAAATTCTATAAAATGCCTTCAAATACATTATAATACATCAAATCTGACCACATAATTCGATTTTTCAGGTGTTTTTACGCAAGTTTGACTATAAAAACACTGATCACACAATATAATTTTTTTGAGAAATGGGCGGCCGGAAAACGCGTCGTTACTTTACAGCCACCCTGTATAGGCCTCATACTTGCTTATAAGAAATTTTGTTTAAAACTGCGAGAATCCATGGCATGGCCAGAACCAGATTCTTGAGTCCAGAACCGGATTCTCAAGCAAGAAATTTTCTGTGCCATGTTTTAGTCACTTTTTTTAAATTTCTTAGAACCAGATTCTCAAGTCCAGAACTGGATTCTCGAGTAAGGAATTTTTTGTGCCACGTTTTGGATTTTCTTATAAACAATTACGAGGCCTATAAGTCCGTATTCTCACACATGTGAAACATTAATAAAGTGCTATCTAGGAATCTAGGATTCAAGTAAAAACTTGTAGTGTTAACTACTCCAACCTTTGAATCGTTAGCTGCATCAAATGTAAAAGAAGGTGATCCATTACAGTGGGCTGTTCGACTCAACTCAACCCAATTGCTGTATGCTACAACATGCAATCATCATGTTCAGTTGGTGTTACATATATCCCGGTTGGACAAGTTAACGTGTCATTTGCTCACTTGAATCTCAAGAAGCTCTTAATTTTAGAGTCACTTTGCACTCATTTTGGTTTAACCTGCACCTTGGTTAAAGCAGCTCTGGTGTAAATGCCTCATACCGTCG
This sequence comes from Daptonema setosum, assembly GCA_964036265.1. Lineage (NCBI taxonomy): Eukaryota > Metazoa > Nematoda > Chromadorea > Monhysterida > Xyalidae > Daptonema > Daptonema setosum. The sequence continues at coordinate 5,109,460 of OZ038442.1, forward strand.
AAAACTGCCCGATTTATAGTTTTGTCTCCTGATCAATAGAAAATGCCACGTACATGTAGGTGAAGTGAACACCAACTTCTTAGGATCAACGTGTCACACAGGGTTTTCATCAGAATACCGAATTCGACTTTTTTTATTTTGGATTCACGAAGAGAGTGGGCTGGGCTATCTCATTTACTAACGTACAATCTGTATTCGGAACTAAGCCGAAGCCGTGCAAACAATCAAATGATTATTAGCTGTCGTTAGGTCGCACAAAATACCACAGTTTCCAAATATGCTGCGCCTGGCACATATATGTACAAACACATCCCAGGCAACTCGTATGTAACTGCTCCTTGGACATGTTGTACCTCCGTTCTGTACATATTTACTTGTAACATATCCGCTATGATTCTTATAATATAACCCGATATGATACTTATGACATATTGACACGACATGGAACGTGTCACACATTTCGCACGTGCACGTGGACACACACCCCAGGAAACTCGTACATGTAAATGCTCGTTAGACATGTTGTACCTTCTTTCCGTACATACTTGTAATATATCCGGTATGTCATGCTTTTCACAACTTCTGTTTAACTACTCAAAAGAGCAGAGCTAGAAAATTTTCAATGGTAGACCGAAACACTACCAGTCTACCACACATGATACGTGTCACAAAAATCACATACATACTTACCACTTATGACATGTTGACACGACATGGAACGTGTCACACATTTCGCACGTGCACATATGGCCTGAACAATCCAGGGAACTCGAATGTAAATACTCTTTGGACTTGTTGTACGTCCGTATATACATATAAGCGTACGTATGCTGTATATCCGCTAACCCAACGTGAGTCAAACTTCGTATTCAACACGTGTACTGTATACTCACAAAGCCACGCATGAGCGTACCTATGTATGTATGTACATAAATGTAGAATACGTGCGTACGCTTGTAATCTGGACTCGTAATCGGTTATAAGAAAAAACCAAAGTCGGTTCACGACCATCAAATCGCGCTGACTAAAACTTTCCACAATCATGAAGTTGGTTCTCAAAAAAATTCCAAAACATTGCACTGAAAGTCCGAGATTCGAGAATCCTATTCTGACCATTCTGGTCGCAATTTTGAATCATTTCTTATAATCAATTATGAGGCCTATACATACGTACAGTACTTATATTCTTTATGCCCATTTATCGACGTAATTTTATCGCCTATCTAGCCGAGTGGTTAGATTGCCAGACTCGCGATGCAGAGGTCTTGATCGGGTCTCAGGAATGCTTCGGTCAGGGCTTTCTGGTGTTGTCCATCAGTTTATTCAACATCTCTGGTCATTACGAAACCATCATCCAGACTCCAGATATGGTATTCTACTAGTGTGCCTTGTCGGCTTCAGTAATGTCAGAAGTCATGTATTGCTTCCCTAGTCCATTGGTGGTTAGGGCACTGTTTTTCTTTATCAAGATGAAGAAAAATAAAAACTTGATGTATTGGAAATCAGCATCACTCACTCACTCTCTCACTCACTCACTCTCTCACTCACTCACTCACTCACTCACTCACTCACTCACTCACTCACTCACTCACTCACTCACTCACTCACTCACTCACTCACTCACTCACTCACTCACTCACTCACTCACTCACTCACTCACTCACTCACTCACTCACTCACTCACTCACTCACTCACTCACTCACTCACTCACTCACTCACTCACTCACTCACTCACTCACTCACTCACTCACTCACTCACTCACTCACTCACTCACTCACTCACTCACTCACTCACTCACTCACTCACTCACTCACTCACTCACTCACTCACTCACTCACTCACTCACTCACTCACTCACTCACTCACTCACTCACTCACTCACTCACTCACTCACTCACTCACTCACTCACTCACTCACTCACTCACTCACTCAGTCACCCAGCTGATTCAGACAGTATGTACATAAGTTGGCTTGCATCCCATACATGCACAACGCATCCGAGCCACACTGTATGTAAAGCCCGTAGGTTGTTTCTGCAAGCAAAAATATTGCCCTGATAATGAAACATATCAGTAGCATGAGCATCAACTCAACTCGGTCGCCGCCATACTTCAACACACTATATCATGGGGTGATGATGATTGATATGCGTGTTAACACTGATTGTCTGATGTTTCATTATCAAATATTATGTCAAAATACTTTTGCTTGCAGTAATAACAAACGGGCTTTACGATATGTATGTGTGTACGTACATTACAGTACATGCGTCCAGACTTTGTAATTGATTCTGCAAGAAATCCTAATTCAGAGTACGACCACCAACTTTTGCAGAGTAAGACTTGTTCCCGCCAGTAAATGTATACTGTTGTCATAAATCTGAGTGCATGAAACATCAGGTTATCCGAGTGGTGCTCGTGGTTCTTTTCAACTGGCATGCGCAAATTCAATTGAATTCGCGATATAACTATATCATATCTTCATCAGAATTTATCAACATGTTCCTGTTATTTTCGAAGAAGAGCTTTCAGGAAAGTTTTTTGAATAGTTATGGGAAAAGGCTAACCGGACTGTCAGCTTTTAATGTTATAATTATTTTTATGTTTCCATTACGCGTTATCGTGTTTTCAAATTTTATATAAAATTGTAAACACATGGCCGTAAGCAGATCTAAACTCAAAGTGCGCACCAAAAAGTTTTTGACTAATAGTAATAGTAATAGTTTTTGACTAATAGTAATAGTGATAGTTTTTGACTAATAGTAACAGAAATAGTTTTTGACTAATAGTAATAGTAATAGTTTTTGACTAATAGTAATAGTAATAGTTTTTGACTAATAGTAATAGTAATAGTTTTTGACTAATAGTAATAGTAATAGTTTTTGACTAATAGTAGCAAGAAACCGTGGATGGGCTATACATAAGGAAGAACAGCCACTTGCGGACGAACTAAACTTCCAAAGAGAGGGGAATTTTGTCAAAGTGGGGGAAATTGCCGTTTTTGGCCGTTTTACCAACACCTCGTTAAACAAAACACGTTTTGAAATTTTAAAAGAGTGGAATTCCACTTTTCCCTCCCATTCTCGTCCGCTAGTAGGAACAGCCACTGAAGCCTGCACATCTCTGAAGCCTGCTGGTCTGATGTGTGTGTCTGCAGTCTGCTGCAGCTTGCGATACTGGCTCAAACATGCTGGTCACTTTTCTACAATGTATACAGATTTCTTTGCTGTTTTCATACTTTATGCTCTAGTACGACTTTAGGCTCTATACTCCTTCGCGATTTTTTATGATTCCACATTTACATATTTATTGTTTTCTCAAAGTACATATGTAAGTTACGAAAACTCGATCCATTGTTTTTCATGAGAATTGTTAGAATGACTGAAACGGTTCGAAGAATTGCTCCCGCACGTGTAGCTTGCAGTCTTCGTTAAGCCATGTGAAGCCTGTATGTGATACTGAATCAAACTGTTTTATGTTGGACACTTTTCTACACTGTTTATAGAGTGCTTTGTGGTTTACTTACTTCTTTGAACACCTTTCTTTTATTTTCTCAAAATTAGTTTTCTAGTTTATCCAAAAATAAGTTGCTATAACTCAAATCATTGTTTTCATAGATAACTGTTCGAATAACTGAAATAATTAGAAGAATTGCTCCCGCACGTGTGGCTTGAATTCTTCGATAAGCCGTGTGAGACACACTAGCGGACAAGAAGGGTCGGAACAAATTAAATGCCCCCTTCTTTGCCGTTTTTTTTTGAGTTTTTGTTGATGTATGGAAAAAAAGGCATAAAAACTGACGATTGCCCCTCTTTGGGGAAAATCCCTCCTTTGGAGGATTAGCTCGTGCGCGCTATGGTGAGGCATGCATGAGATATGTACTGACTCAAACTGTCTATGTAAGCGCTTTCTGACAGTGTATATGGTTTTTTTCTTATTTTCTAATGTAGATGTTAGGCAACTGTGCTATAAGCCTCATGATTGATTATAAAAAAATGCGAGAACCCATGGCATGGCCAGAACCAGATTCTTAAGTCCAGATTGTCAAGTAATGAATTTTCTGACCCACGTTTTAAAATTTCTTTGAACCAGATTCTCAAGTACAGAACCGGTTTCTCAAGAAAGGAATTTTCTGTGCCACGTTTTTGATTTTCTTAATAACCAATTACGAGGCTTATAATACTGAAGCAACAAAACTTTTTTGTGAACAACACGTGATTTTTCCCAAAATTCGTGAAGAGATTTTCTATTGGTGATTTTTGACATGTTTACAATCGAAAAAAGTTCACCTGTGTTAATATTAACTGTCCTATGAAGATACATTCTTATTGTGTAATTGCCCATTTTGTTGAAGCTAGTTATGATTGTTATTGGTTATCTTACAAATCAATTTTTTTCCGTCACACTATAGTAGAGTATAATCACTTGAAGTGTTGATTAGTCTAAAAGAACTTCGACAACTCGAAGTGGTGTGTTTTTTGTAATCATTGGACATTGGTTATACATATATCACAGTTGGAGGAGTTTAATGATTTGTAGAAGTAGCTTAGTAGCTTACCCTCCAAAGGGAGGGAAATTTCGTCAAAGAGACTTGGCAGTTTTCAGGCAATTTCACCTACACCTTAGGAAACGAATTCGAAAAACCCCAAAGAGGGGGAATTCAATTTTTTTCACCCCATGTTGTCCGCTGATGGCTGGCATACATGTTATACTGGCACACTTGGTTCATGTTGCTGGCACACTTCTTCAATGTAAATCTAGTTTTTAATGTAATGTAGTTTTTTTACAATAAGCCTATTTTCCATTCGAGAACATATCACTTTATGAACTCATTAAACGTACTTCACATTTACATAGTAGACTTTAATGTTCTGTAGACGTTCTCCCGTTTTTCTCTCGGCCCGCTGTGCATATTACACACTTTTCCACAACTTTCTACGTACATTTCTTGGTAGTTTATCACGATGTATGTATTTAATTCCCTCTAACAAACGTTTTAATTTATGAATCCGTTATATGTACATCAAACTTATATAGTAGAATATATATTAATCTGTAGAAGTTTTCCCTTTTTCTCTCCCGCCTTCTGTTTGTCTGGCCTGGCATGCAATGGCGGACGAACTAATGATCCAAAAGGAGGAGAATTTCACCGAAGAGAGGGGAATTTGCAGTGTTCAGGCCATTTCACCCCACACCTCAGTGATCAATTTCAACTTCTCTGAAAATGCCAACGAGGGGGAACTCCACTTTTCCCACCCCTTCTCGTCCGCTCATGGCACAAACAGTGCCGTGTTGCGGGCAAACTTCGGACTGTGCCAATGCCTGCAGGCACTAGCGGACGAGAAGAGTGGGAAAAGTGGAATTTCCCCTCTTTGGCGTTTTCAAAAAGTAGAATTTGTTCCCTAAGGTGTTGTTAAAATGACCTGAAAACTGGCGATTCCCCCCTTTTTGAGGAAATTCCCCTCCCTTTGGAGAATTAGCTCGTCCGCCAGTGCCTGCAGACACAGGGAAGAGGGGTGGAGTTCCGCTTTTTCCATCTTTTCTCGTCCGCTAGTGGATTCAGTTGCGTATGGCATTTCTGGATGCGGACCACTATTTTACCCCAATTTTACTATACCACTATTTTACCATACCACTATTTTACCATACCACTATTTTACCACATCGAATTTTACTATACCACTATTTTACCATACCACTATTTTACCCCAATTTTACTATACCACTATTTTACCATACCACTATTTTACCATACCACTATTTTACCCCAATTTTACTATACCACTATTTTACCATACCACTATTCTACCATACCACTATTTTACCATACCACTATTTTACCACATCGAATTTCACTATACCACTATTTTACTAAATCGAAGTTTACCATACCACTAATCTTGATTATTCTACAAAGTCTATCCAGGGATTTCGGTTGAGGGAATAGTCTTCGAGATCGTCGAGAAAAAGTTAGGAAATTCAATTTTAGTCTGCCAATCAACCAAGAATGCTCTATCATTCATTTGAAAAAAATACGACGTGGGTGGTCCTCTAAATTCTGTTCGTGACTGACTGACTGACTGACTGACTGACTGACTGACTGATTGACTGACTGACTGACTGACTGACTGACTGACTGACTGACTGACTGACTGACTGACTGACTGACTGTGTACTACGTGGGTGGTCCTCTAAATACTGTCCGTTATCTATGAAAACCTGGTAATCATTTATCGTATTGGTCATAAGTACTGGCGGTGGCGGACGAGCCAAACCTCCAAAGGGAAGAGAATCCTACCAAAGAGAGGGAATAGGCAGCAATTATGTAGGCCATTTAACTAACACTTTATTGAACAATCTATACTTTCTGTAACCACCAAAGTGGGGGGAATTCCACTTTTTCCTTCTCCTCTGTTCCGCTAGTGGTCAGAAAGTACTAAACAACTGAAATCACACATGAAAAAACTCATTTTGCCAGTAAAATTGGGTCAGATGCATCGCATCCTAACTGTCAGGTTCTTTTACTGTCAGTCACTTCGAAAAAGCTACATACATAGTCGTAAATATTTGATTTAATATGTCAAATCATTTAGTTGAAACAAGAATTTCACCTACATGGTGTAAAGTTAATGAAGCACTAAGACATGGCTTGTAAAATTTTGAGAGCTTGGAGCGGATTAGGTTGATAAAATCTTCGTTAAATTTAAGTTGTTATATTTTTGTTAAAACGCTTCTTAACGCGACAAAATCCATTGTTTCAAGAAAAAGTTATTCACGAACTAACTCGTGCCGTTTTTTGGCCCACCGCTGTAGCATTCACTATAGAATTCAATAAATCATTCCATATATGTAGCTTTCAAAATAGCATACAATAAACATACATATACATATGTAGCATTCAAGACAGCATTCAATATAGCACTCAATATATCATTCCATATAGCTTTCAATGCAACATTCAATATAGCATTCAGTATAGCATTCAGTATAGAATTCCATGTGAATTCCATGTAGCATTCAGTATAGAATTCCATTAATTCACTAGGAGAAAATCCAGTGCGTGTTATGCCGTACAATGCTGAACACATTAAAGTTTAATGGCACACATTGTCAGTTTTCGTTGTGGGACCCGTTACCATGGCAACACTGAAAACAAGCATGTGCCCTTGAGGGGATTTTCCCATTATAAACAATAGATCAAACTCGTATTAACAATCGAAAAATTAAAGTTATGAATTGTCTACACATGTATAGTAAAATAACTAATAAAAAATACATGAATTTCAAGATATTGCATAAAAACAGTTGTAGCTGAAATTTCAGCGAATTCGCAGAAATTCTGCGCAGCCGGCCACATCATTTTGTCCTGTACTTTAGATACCCATGCAAAGCCTTTGGTACATATGTACATAGCTCAATGCGCCATTGAAACCCATCAGCTGTTCTGACATACTATTTTAGTTACTGACTGACTGACTGACTGACTGACTGACTGACTGACTGACTGACTGACTGACTGACTGGAGGACTGACTGACTGACTGACTGACTGAAGGATTGACTGACTGAGTGTGGTACAAGTTGTAAATACTCATTTGAAGCCTTGATTTAGTTTAAGGACCCAATGCGCCATTAAAACCCATTAGCTGTTCAGACTCTTTTAGATACTGACTGACTGAGGTACTGACTACTGACTGACTGACTGACTGACTGACTGACTGACTGACTGACTGTTTTAGTAACTTACTAACTTGCTGACTGACTGACTGACTGACTGACTGACTGACTGTTTTAGTAACTTACTAACTTGCTGACTGACTGACTGACTGACTGACTGTTTTAGTTACTTACTATCTTGCTGACCCACTGACTGACTGACTGACTGACTCACTGACTGACTGACTGACTGACTGAATGACTCACTACTTTGTGTACAGGAAGTGAATACCGATATGGTGCCAATGGTACTCTATCTGTGTACTTTCATGGCCCAGTGCGCCTTTAAAACTCATCAGCTATTCATTGTACGTAATATTGTACCACATTTGGTAATAGGGAATTGAATGAGCATGATCGAATTTTCATTTTAGTTACTGACTGACTGACTGACTGACTGACTGGCTGACTTACTGAGTGACTAACGGACTGACTGACTGACTGACTGACTGACTGACTGACTGATTGACTGACTGACTGACTGACTGACTGACTGACTGACTGACTGACTGACTGACTGACTGACTGACTGACTGACTGACTGACTGACTGACTGACTGACTACACTGACTGACGGACGGACTAACTGTCAGTTAGTCAGTCAGTCAGTCGACACAAAAATAAACAGCTGAACGCACCTAACCGCTAACAATCCCTCTTTTCCGGTTGAATAAGTAGCGGAATAAGTTAATGTTCTCTGGACCTTTGTAGAAGCAATCATAGTAAACCGAGAACTCTTCACAGGTTTTGAACTTTCGGTCAGTCAGTCAGTAAGTCTTCACGGGTAACTCAAGTTTGTGTCGAAAAAGATTCATGAACAATATAACGTTTTTAATTATTTTTTTTAATTAAAAAAATTTGAAGAATGTCGGTTCAGTCAGTCAGTCAGTCAGTCAGTCAGTCAGTCAGTCAGTCAGTCAGTCAGTCATTCAGTCAGTTAGTCGGTCAGTCAGTCAGTCAGTCATTCAGTCAGTTATGTAGTCAGTCAGTTAAGTTAGTTAGTTAGTTAGTCGGCCAATTTCAGTTTTAACATTACGATGTATTGGTATCTTAGGTTTTTCAACTTTTGAAACAATGCCGTCTCATGTTGACATGGTCTGTTGTTATTGCAAGAAAACGTACGTATTTTGTCACGTAACGTTATTTATGTACGTCTATTTTTGAGCTAAGAAAACAGTTTTTCAAGCAGAATTTGTCCTGCACTAAACAAGTTTTAACACATGGCTTTTCACTTTTAACCGTTTTGTCTGTAATAATAAGACTATTAATTAATCCTAAAAACAATAAAAATTGTTTTAGGATTACCAACCACATAAAACTTGAAATTTTGAATATAAAAAGTGAATTGTGCTTTGTAGAAATAAAGAGTTTACCTATACAAACGGTGGGTTGGACTGAAGTTTAGTTATTATTCTACTTTCCGGCCATCTATTCTACTTACATATGTAGGTTGCTTGTTAGCCTGTCATTTACCTTTCGTTCTTAA
>OZ038442.1:5118862-5126362 GCA_964036265.1 Daptonema setosum
GAATTTGTTCTCTAAGGTGTAGGTGAAATGACCTGAAAACTGCCGATTCCGCCCTCTTTGACGAAATTCCCCTCCCTTTGGGGATTTAGCTCGTCCACCAGTGCTATCCAGTGTTTCTTGTAACTACGAATTTTTCCGGGTTCATAAAAAATAACTTTTGTTAATTATAAAATAACTTTTGTTAATTATAAAATAACTTTTGTTAATTATAAACCTTGACCAAGCGGTACTTCTTTAGAGGAGACTCAAACATAAATCTGTTTCGAGTGTTTCTATTGGTTCCTCATAAATTTTACAGCGCTAAATTCAACACTCTATCCACTCATAAATTTTAGTCGCCTGAGCAGTCCTGGAACATTGCCACTAGTTAAAACCCCAGACAACTGTGAGAGTGCCTTCATAATCATGTTGCACCTAACGGCAGTTGCATGACGACCTAACGACAGTTAATAACCATTTCATTGTTTGCACGGCTTCGGTTTAGTTCCGAACACAGATTGTACGTTAGTAAAGAAGATAGCCTAGCCCACTCTCTTCGTGAATCCAAAATAAAAAAGTCGAATTCGGTATTTTGATGAAAAACCACCGCAGTTTCCAAATATGCCCACGGGCACGTGCGAAATGTATGACACGTACATACAATGTCATGTCCAATTGTGATATTTGGTGTGACACGTTGATCCTAAGAAGTTGGCGTTCATTTTACGTACATATATGTACGTGGCATATTCAATTGTTTAGGAGAACAAACTATAAATCGGGCAGTTTTCGACGGTAAGAGGCATTTACACCAGAGCTGCTTAAACCAAGGTTGAGGTTGAACCAAGATGAGTGAAAAGTGACTCTAAAATTAAGAGCTTCTTGAGATTCAAGTGAGCAAACGACACGTTAACTTGTCCAACCGGGATATGATGACGCCCACTCAATATAATGATTGCATGTTATAGCATACATCAATTGGGTTGAGTTGAGTCGAACAGCCCACTATAATGGATCACCTTCTTTTACATTTGATGCAGCTAACGATTCACAATTTCGAGTAGTTAACACTAAAACTTTTCACTTGAGTCCCAGGCAGCCCTATATACGCTTCCCTTGTCAAGTTGTTAAAGTTGTATTTTTTAACACTAGTACTTTTTACTTGAATCCTAGGTAGCACTTTATTAATGTTTCACAAGTGTGAGAATACGGACTTACATGGTCTAGCCATAGTACTGAAACTGACAACGAGTTTGCTCGCACGCAGGCAACAAAGCACGATAAAACACACCTGGCCAGCACTAGCGGACGAGAAGGGGAGGGAAAAGTGGAATTCCCCGCTCTTTGGCGGTTTCAAAAAGTAGAATTTGTTCTCTAAGGTGTAGGTAAAATGGCCTGAAAACTGTCGATTCCCCCCTCTTTGACGAAACTCCCCTCCCTTTGGGAAATTAGCTCGTCCGCCAGTGCTGGCCAGACGTGCTTTGTTTTCGAAACACCAGCAGAATTAGTTGCGAAAAATAGATATAGCTGAATTTTTGAAACATTCTTAAGTATGACGAGGAAGTAATTTCACAGTAAGAAAAAATCTTTATATAATGAAATTCTTGAAATGATTTAACTTTTTTAAATTTTTAATTAAAGGCAAAAATAAATTACATCGTTGCCGCAAACACTAGAGAAAAAACCGTTTGAAAATAAGGTAAGATTTTTTTTGCTTGAGTGCGATCGAACAAAATTACATATCAGAACCACCAAACGAAATTACATACCAGAACCAGAATACACACTTGAGTTAAAATCACTGTTCCCGTCTGTTGAAACATTGGCAACCGGCCCGGCAACCGAGTTCAGTTCTGGGTACTTATGTATGTATGAGGCGAGTTCACAGTTGTCTTGGAAAAGTCACAAAATGTTCTTGTTGTAAAACTGTCGGAGCATGTATAGTAAGTAAGTAAGTGAGTGAGTGAGTGAGTGAGTGAGTGAGTGAGTGAGTGAGTGAGTGAGTAACCACCTACCTGTCGAAACTGTTATTAGCCGTCGTCGCACAAAATACCGCAGTTTCCATATATGATGCCCGTGGCACACACACACACATCCCAGGCAACTCGTATGTAACTGCTCTTTGGACATGTTGTATCCCCTTTCCGTACATGTTTACTTGTATTATATCCGCAATAATTCTTATAATAGAATCCGATATAATACTTATGACATGTTGACACGACATGGAACGTGTCACACATTTAGCACGTGCGCGTGGCGCACACAGCCCAGGCACGTACGTACATACATATGTAAATGTTCTTACATACATACTTGTAGTATATCCGCTATCTCATACTTTTCACAACTTCTGTATAACTACTTAAAAATTTCGATGGTTGACAGAATTGCTACATCACATGATATGTAGATGTCACAACATCACATACGTACCACGTATGACATATTGACACGACACCCGACATGGAACATGTCACACATTTCGCACGTGCGCGTGGCCTAAACAACCCAGGGAACTCGAATGTAAATACTCTTTGGACTTGTTGTACGTATAAGCGTACGTACATACATATGCTGTATATCCGCTAACCCAACGTGAGTCAAACTTCGTATTCAACACGTGTACTGTATACTCACAAAGCCACGCATGAGCGTACCTATGTATGTACATGAACGACGTGCGTACGCTTGCAATCTGGACTCGTAATCGGTTATAAGATAAAACCGAAGTCGGCTCACGTCCATCAAATAGCGCCGAATAAGACTTTCCACAATCATGAAGTTGGTTCTCAAAAAAATTCCAAAACATTGCACTGATAGTCCGAGATTTGAAAATCTGGTTCTGGCATGACCAGAACTGAATTCCCAATTTAATGGGTTTTCGCAATTTTAAATCATTTCTTTTAATCAATTAGGAGGTTTATACATTTATACATACGTAAAGTACTTACATTCTTTATGCCCATTTATCGACGTAACTTTTTCGCCTGTCTAACCGAGTGGTTAGATTGCCAGACTCGCGATCCGGTGGTCTTGGGATCGGGTCTCAGAAATGCTTTGGTCCGGGCTTGCTGTTATTGTCCATCCTAGTTTGTTCCACCTCTATGGCCAATACGAAGACGCCATCTGTTTTCCAGATCTGGTGTTTGTGAGCCTTGTCGGCCTTCCGTAATGCAGAAGTCACAGTAAAAGATGATGTATGTTTGAACATACTATATAGCTCTAGTGGTGGTTAGCGCACTGTTTTTTTAAAGATGACGAAAAAGAAAACATGATAAATGGAAATAACCTGTTGGTTGGCATGATCACTCACTTACTTACTTACTCACTCACTCACTCACTCACTCACTCACTCACTCACTCACTCACTCACTCACTCACTCACTCACTCACTCACTCACTCACTCACTCACTCACTCACTCACTCACTCACTCACTCACTCACTCACTCACTCACTCACTCATTCACTCACTCACTCACTCACTCACTCACTCACACACTCACTCACTCACTCACTCACTCACTCACTCACTCACTCACTCACTCACTCACTCACTCACTCACTCACTCACTCACTCACTCACTCACTCACTCACTCACTCACTCACTCACTCACTCACTCACTCATTCACTCACTCACTCACTCACTCACTCACTCACTCACTCACTCATTCACTCACTCTCTCACTCACTCGCTCACTCACTCAGTCACCCAGCTGATTCAGACAGTATGTACATAAGTTGGCTTGCATCCCATACATGCACAATGCATCCGAGCCACACTGTATGTACGATATGTAAAGCCCGTATGTTGTTTCTGCAACCAAAAATATTGCCCAAAACTTCTGATATTGAAACATCAGTAGCCTCAACTCAACTCGGTTAACACAGTGAGGCATGGGGTGATAATGATTGCTGTGCGTGTTAACACTGGTTGTCTGATGTTTCATTATCAGATGGTTTGGGTAATACTTTTGCTGGCAGAATCAGCATACGGGCTTTATGTGTGTACGTACATTACAGTACATGTGTCCCGGCTTTGTAATTGATTCTGCAAGAAATTCTAATTCAGTGTACGACCACCAACTTTTGCAGAGTAAGACTGGTTCCCGTCAGTAAATGTATACTGTTGTCATAAATCATGAGTGTATGAAACATCAGGTAAGCCGAGTTGTGCTCGTGGTTCTTTTCAACTGGCATGCGCAAATTCAATTAAATTCTTGTTATACCTATATCATATCTTCACCAGAATTTTTCAAAATTTTCTTGTTATTTTCAAGAAAAACTTCTAGAAAAGATATTATACATGTTGGTATGAAAAAAGATTTACAAGACAAGCAAGACTTAGCTCGCTAAACTTACTCACTGGCGGACGAGCTGATCCTACAAAGGGAAGGGAATTTCGTCGGGAATCGACAGTTTTAACGCCATTTTACCTACACCTCAGAAAACAAATTTTCCTTTTGAAACCGCCAAAGAGGGGGAATTCCACTTTTCCCTCCCCTTCTCGTCCGCTAGTGCACGGACTGTCTAACTGTCATGGTATATTGTTGTCGAAAAGTTATTTCTGCGTTTTCGTTACGCACAGAATCCTGAGCAAGATTCGTATGTTTTCAAACTTCATGTAAAATTGTAAACACACGCCGAAAGCAGATCTAAACTCAAAGTGCGCACCGAAAATTCCTTGACTAATAGTAATAGTAATAGTTTTTGACTAATAGTAATAGTAATAGTTTTTGACTAATAGTAATAGTAATAGTTTTTGACTAATAGCAATAGTAATAGTTTTTGACTATTAGTAATAGTAATAGTTTTTGACCAATAGTAATAGTAATAGTTTTTGACTAATAGTAATAGTAATAGTTTTTGACCAATAGTAATAGTAATAGTTTTTGACTAATAGTAATAGTAATAGTTTTTGACTAATAGTAGCAAGAAACCGTGGATGGGCTATGCATAAGGAAGAACAGCCACTGGCGGACGAACTAAATAAACTTCCAAAGAGAGGGGAATTTCGTCAAAGTGGGGAAATTTGAATTTTTATACCGTTTTACCAACACCTCGTAAAACAAAACACCTTTTTGAAATCTTAAAAGAGGGGAATTCCAGTTTTCCCTCCCATTCTCGTCCGCTAGTAGGAACAGCCACTGAAGCCTGCACATCTCTGAAGCCTGCTGGCCTGATGTGTGTGTCTGCAGCTTGCGATACTGGCTCAAACATGCTGGTCACTTTTCTACAATGTATACAGATTTCTTTACTGTTTTCATACATTATGCTCTAGTACGACTTTAGGCTCTATACTCCTTCGCGATTTTTTATGATTCCACATTTACATATTTCTAGTTTTCTCAAAGTAAGTTACGAAAAATCGATTGTTAGAATGACTGAAACGGTTCAAAGAATTGCTCCCGAACGTGTGGCTTGAATTCTTCAACAAGCCGTGTGAGGCCTGCATGTGATACTGACTCAAGCTGTGCATGTTGGACACTCTTTTACAATGTTTGTAGATTACTTCGTGGTTTTCATATTTCTTTGAAAACTTTTCTTTTACTATCTCATTAGTTTTCTAGTTTTATCAAAAAACTGTTACTATAACTCGACCCATTGTTTTCAATGAGAACTGTTGGGATAAGTGGAACGGTTGAAAAAACTGATCCTGCACACAGTTCATGTTGTTGGCACACTTTTCAATGTAAATCTATAGATTGCTTCGTAGTTTTTTTACAATAAGATTATTTTCCATTCGAGAACATTTTAATTTATGAATCCATTACACTTACATAGAAGTATTTAGAGGTCTGTAGATGTTCTCCCTTCACTCTCTGGGCCCACTGCATATTAGACACTTTCCACAACTTTCCACGTACATTATATAGATTTCATGATAGTTTATCACGATGTATTTTATTCCCTCTTACGAACGTTTTAATTTATGATACCATTCTATGTACATCAAACTTACATAGTAGAATTGAATAATCTGTAGAAGTTCTCCCGTTTTTCTCTCTCGGCTCCTGTTTGTCTGGGCTGCCATGCAATGGCGGACGAGTTAATGATCCAAAAGGAGGAGAATTTCACCGAAGAGGGGGAAACTGCCAGTTTTCAGACCATTTACCTACTATTTAGAAAACGAATTATACTTTTAGAAAATGCCAACAAGGGGGTAACTCCACTTTTCCCACCCCTTCCCGGCCGCTAATGGCACACGCACAAACAGTGCAGTGTTGCGGGCACACTTCGGACTGTGCCAATGCCTGCAGGCACTAGCGGACGAGAAGGGGAGGGAAAAGTGGAATTCCCCCCTCTTTGGCGATTCCAAAAAATAGAATTTGTTAACTAAGGTGTAGGTAAAATGACAAGAAAACTGGCTATTCCCCCCTTTTTGATGAAATTCTTCTTCCTTTGGAGAATTAGCTCGTCCGCCAGTGCCTGCAGGTGCAGACACAGGAAAGAGGGGTGGAGTTCCACTTTTCTTATCCCTTCTCATCCGCTAGTGGATTCAGTTGAGTATGGCATTTCTTATTGACTATTCTACCAAGGATTCTGGTCTATCCAAGGATGCTGGTCTATTCAAGGATTCTGGTTTATCCAAGATTCTGGTTTATCCAAGGATTCTGATCTAACCAAGGATTCTGGTCAATCCAAGGATTCTGGTCTATCCAAGGATGCTGGTCTATCCAAGGATGCTGGTCTATCCAAGGATTCTGGTCTAACCAAGGATTCTGGTCTATCCAAGGATTCTGGTCTATCCAAGGATTCTGGTCTATCCAAGGATTCTGGTCTATCCAAGGATTCTGGTCTATCCAAGGATTCTGGTCTATCCAAGGATGCTGGTCTATCCAAGGATTCTGGTCTATCCAAGGATTCTGGTCTATCCAAGGATTCTGGTCTATCCAAGGATTCTGGTCTATCCAAGGATTCTGGTCTATCCAATGATTCTGGTTTATCCAAGGATTCTGGTTTAACCAAGGATTCTGGCCTATCCAAGGATTATGGTTGAGGGAATAGTCTTCAAGATCGCCGAGAAAAACTTTGGAATTTATCATTTAAACAATCAACTAAGAATGCTCTATCATTCATTTTAAGAAAAACTACGTGGGTGGTCCTCTAAACCCTGCCCGTGACTGACTTACTGACTGACTGACTGACTGACTGACTGACTGACTGGCTGGCTGGCTGGCTGACTGACTGACTGACTGACTGACTGACTGACTGACTGACTGACTGACTGACTGACTGACTGACTGACTGACTGACTGACTGACTGACTGACTGACTGACTGACTGACTGACTGACTGACTGACTGACTGACTGACTGACTGACTGACTGACTGACTGACTGACTGACTGACTGACTGACTGACTGACTGACTGACTGACTGACGGACTGACTGACTGACTGACTGACTGAGTGACATACTGATTGACTGACTGACTGACTGACTGACTTACTGACTGACTGCCTGACTGACTGACTGACTGACTGACTGACTGACTGACTGACTGACTGACTGAC
>OZ038442.1:5133862-5135188 GCA_964036265.1 Daptonema setosum
AAGAAGTTGTGTGAACTGACAGGAATAAGTCAGACCGAAAACCAAAAGGTCTAGGGATCAAATTTACCTAACATAACATACCATAATTTAACAAAACATAACGGAACACAACTTAACATAACGTAACATAACATAACATAACATAACATAGCATAACGTAACATAACAGAACATAAAACAACATAACATAACATAACATAACATAACATAACATAACATAACATATCATAACATAACATAATATAACATAACGTAACAAAACATAACGAACATGACATTAACATAACATAACATATCATAACATAACATAACATAACATAACATAACATAACATAACGAACATAAAATAACATAACGTAACATAATCTTCAGCCCCTGCCCGATGACGAGGATCTGCTCGGCGATGCCGTTGTAATGGAAGAACCATTTGCTTCGTCTACGGATAAGTTTTTGCCACCTACCGTAACCGATACCGTAACCGATGGCATGGTACTAAATGAAAAAACTGTCGATAAAACTCCCGTTGAATACGGTAATGGAGAACATACAACCATATCTGTGAACGGTGAAATTCAATCCAAAGAATGTTATGTTCTACCGCTAGAAGAAAGTTGGTGGACTGTTTTTCTCTCAGTCAGTCAGAAAGTCATTTGGATAGTCAGTTAATTAGTCAGTCAGTCAGTCAGCCAGTCACTCAATCCATCAGACATTCAGTCTGTAAGTAAGTCGGTCCGTCAGTCATTCAGTAGGAAACAGTCAGTCAGTCAGTCAGTCCGTCAGTCAGTCAGTCAGTCCATCAGTCAACGACCAATTAATCCGACAGTCAACCAAAAGATAGTTCTAATAGTTTTTCATTCCCGTTTCACTCGGCAAACAAGCTAAGTTGGCTCAGAACATAGGGTCAATAGTAACCATCTGATTGGCTAAATCAGTCAGTCAGCCAGTCAGTCAGTCAGTCAGTCAGTCAGTCAGTCAGTCAGTCAGTCAGTCAGTCAGTCAGTCAGTCAGTCAGTCAGTCAGTCGGTCAGTCATATTCTCTATCCAACATGCAGTTCCTTTTTATCAATTAGTCAGTGAGTCGGTTTGTCAGTCAATCAATAATCGTAATGAGTACATAATTCACTCATTTCAGTCTTAACCGAATCATTCCATCATTCAATAGTCTCAATGTTCGTCACATCGGCCACCACCGCCGCTGCGTTTTACACCAATTTGAATTCAAACATCGGTTTGTGAGTGAGTGAGTGAGTAAGTGAGTGAGTGAGTGAGTGAGTCAGTCAGTCAGTCAGTCAGTCAGTCAGTCAGTCAGTCAGTCAGTCAGTCAGT
>OZ038442.1:5137888-5140388 GCA_964036265.1 Daptonema setosum
GAGTGAGTGAGTGAGTGAGTGAGTCAGTCAGTCAGTCAGTCAGTGAGTCAGTCAGTCAGTCACTAAGTCAGTCAGTCAGTCAGTCTGTCAGTTAGTCAGTCAGTCAGTCTGTCAGTCACTCAGTCACTCAATCAGTCAGTCCGTCAGTCCGTCAGTCAGTCAGTCAGTCAGTCAGTAAGTCAGCCAGTCAGTCAGTTAGTCAGTCAGTCAGTCAGTCATTCCGTCAGTCAGTCTTTTTACAGGCCACCTTCTTCTTCTGCTCAATGTTGGCTGTTTTCGGGCCGGAATCCGATCGCTGGCAGTGGAAATTACCGAATCCGCTGAAATTCACCAAAATCCGCCATTTATTCCGGAAATCGCAAAAATCGGAAAAACCGGAACTTTCGTCAAAATCACCGAAAATCGACGAACGAATGCTTGAAAAACTGGATACCAACGGAAAGGAGGAAGTGCCGTAGTTGTAGATTTCAAGGCCATATCGCAACGAAATTCGGCAATCTTTTTGATTAAAAGACTGAGGTAAAGCTCGTTTGAACTTGAAAACCGGAAAGACTTTCACGTTCATCTTCTGTTCTGCCTGGATTTCTTCACCAGAATTTTTTTGAGTTAAGTTTTATCCGATTTCTCTTACAAAACTGAACCTTTCCCAAATGCAAAGTAAAGTTTTGTATGATGGACTCAAAAAACGTTTTTGGTGAAACATTTTAAATTAAATTTTTGTATTGCCGGCACATTTTCTGATACTCATAAAGTTCGGTTTCTAAAAATTGCCACTTTACCTTTACCATTACCGTTCGGTAAATCAAAAAAAATTGACTCCGGACGTGAACAACAACTGGAGAAGTCTTTCGAAATCATGAAGAAAAATCATCGCATGTTCGAAATAGTTTCTTATCTCAATCAATTTAAAGAATGTCATTGTAATTTTCAGGTTTGTTATTTATGGCGTAGATCATCTACATATACTGTATATAGAGCATTCTCTGAAGATTGGGATCCGAATTTGAAAGTGTGCCATTTCTCTTAATGATTTATTTTATTCCTGTACAATATGTATAGGGTGTCCCACATAACTTGCAGCATTCTAATCAACCGCCAAATTTTTTGTGTTGCTGTTAATAAACTGAGTTGTATATCATCTGATAGCATATAGTCTGATGACTGGAGGTTCAAACCTATTATAATGCTTGAGATACAGCCAATTTTCTGAAAGTAGTCATTTTCAACTATATTTTTGTTTTTTAACTGATTTTGAATGCACAAAATTACAATGTTTCATTGAAATAACGGTAATTTACTGATACTAAAATAAATCAGAAGCATAAAGTTACAGTTTATAATACTTGGTTTCACCAATCTCGGCGCATTTCGCACAGCGACTCATCCCAACTGAGCGGCAATCGTGAAACGTGACCAATACGGTTATGTGCACTTTTTTGAAAAAACTTTTCGAAACTTTGTGGTTCGATGCAAAATATCTTTTTATTGTTTATTTTTAGTTATTTCAAATTTTTATAAGTTATTTTAACAATAATTTACATTGAAAAATAATGAAAAAATGCAAAACTCAAACAAGAATATTTTTTGATTTTGACTACTTTCACGTAAAGGGCCATATCTGAAGCTGTGTGATAGGTATGAACCTCCAATATGCGGCAAACAAAACATCAGACTATATGCTATCTGATGATATAACACTCATTATGTTAACATCACAACAAAAAATTTGGTGGTTGCACAAAATGCTGCAAGTTATGTGGGACACCCTATACATACGTTTCAAACATGGTAATCTTATTCTGATAAAACTGTTCATCTTCATGTTTTTTATATTTGCATTTCTCCTTATCTCTGTTGAACCCTCATCATTCTGAGCTTATTGAAATATTATGAAAAATCGATTCTTTCGCATAATTTATTTCATTTTATTGACTAAGTTTTAAGTTGTTTTAAATTGAAGTAGTTTTAATGTTGTATTGATAAGTGTTTTATAAGTTGTATACAGGGTGGCCCAAAAGTTTATGTACACTTTTTGGCCATCTTTTTCGCGTGTGTAAAATCATAATATTACAACGGGACAATTATGGTCGGACTGGAAATTACTTGAAATTTCTAAAAATACCCTCCGTTTTGTTCTCAGGTGAGTATTTCACGAGTTATAAACACAAACGTACAAAAACAGGTATTTTTTACTTTTTAACGCTTATTTCCCTCTTAATCACGATTAAAATCATGTGTTATTCATATTGACTGCGATTATTTCAGTGTAATTACTGCAAATAAAGTAGAAAAAATGATATCTAGTATATAAAGCTACTTCAGATTACCCAGATCAGGCAAAACCGTCAAAACATGAAACATTAGCGTTATACGATACAAGCCCTGTTCAAGTGCACGTGCATTGACTACAATCGGCTTGCATCAGGCTATTTTAGATGAAAACCTTGAAAATTATGCTAAAAATTTATTCATTTATCACTTTCAAAACTACTTTATCGGT
>OZ038442.1:5145388-5152888 GCA_964036265.1 Daptonema setosum
GATGACGGCACTGGCGAACGAGCTAAACCTCCAAAGGGAGGGGAATTTTCCCGTAGAGATGGGAATCGGGAGAAATTAGACCATTTTACCTACACCTTAAGGAACGAACATTAATTTTGGACACCCCCAAAGAGGGGGGAATTCCACTTTTCCCTCCCTTCTCGTCCGCTAGTGCATAACGGTATTGATTATTCTAAGCTTTAACCACCCAACTAAAATTGCAATGAAAATATCGTTCCGACTCGGTTCGTTTTATTGATGACAAATTATGGTCAGTGGATAACGAGTACAACACAGCACGGAACTATGTACGATGGAATATACTGGCAACCATTATAGCTTGGTCAGGGTATCTTGTTACTAAATAATTTTCTAAAAACCTTATACTGGTCAATTAACAAGTGGGGCATGTATAATAATATGTTATAAAAATGTAATGCGGAAAGCTAAAAATTTTGAATAAATTTGAACGCGCGCCGAAATTTGAATGCGCGCCAAAATGATTACGGTAAAAAATTGGAGTAACGAGAAACTGTGACCAGACTTTAATGAGAATCACTAGCGGGCGAGAATCGTTGGGAAAAGTGGAATTCCCCCTCTTTGGCGTTTTCAAAAAGTTGACTTTGTTCCCTAAGGTGTAGGTAAAATGGCCCAAAAACTGTCGATCCCCCCTCTTTGCAGAAATTCGCCCTCCCTTTGGAGGGTTGGCTAGTCCGCCAGTGATGAGAATAATAAAATAGTAAAATGTGTGTAGATTAGTGGATGGTTTGGTACTAAAAAATTTAGGAGATTGATCATAACTTGATGTGAAAAAATTTAACATTAGATGTCAAGGTTGTTAACGATTTTGGATTTGGAATTGTTTATTTGACTCAATATCTTGACAAAACATGATTCAGTGTTAAACAACGACTTGAAAGCGGATTTGAATGTTGAAATAATATGTTGGACAACATATGAAAATTGGGCCTAATTTATTGCATACGTGCGTTACAGGCCCGCAAAGGTTAATTTTGAAAACAAGAAACACCACACCTGTCCCAGCTGTGGGTTTTTAGCCACAGTCCGGGGGGGGTAGACTGTGGATGTGAGTGCTTTTAGGGACAGTCCGATTCCTCTTTAGCCACAGTACCGTTTAGCCACAGTACTATTAAGCACAGTCCGATTCCTCTTTAGCTACAGTACCGTTTAGTCACAGTAAAATTTGAGCACAGTCCGTTTTTTAGCCACAGTCTACCCCCCGGACTGTGGCCAAAAACCCACAGCTGGGACAGGTGTGAGAAACACTGAACAAGCTATAATACCATTACTCGCCAACGTTAACTAGGATGGTTATGACACACTAGCGGACGAGAAGGGGAGGGAAAAGTGGAATTCCCCTTCTTTGGTGATTAAAAAAATGCAGTTTGTTCCCTAAGGTGTAGGTAAAATGGCCCAAAAACTGCCGATTCCCCCTCCTTGACGATGTTCCCCTCCCTTTGGGAATTTAGCTCGTTCGCCAGTGTCATGATGACAAATTGACCCAATGGTCGTATTAGAATATAATGGAGTACGTGGTCGGTCGCTTGTAGACTAATTGTAATTTATAGCTGCCATTGTTCGAAATTTTGCTGAACTGATGAAAATGGCATTTATTTTATAGCTGCTATCGATGAAAATTTTGCTGAACCGAGAAGAGAAGTAAGTATATTTTAGAGCTGATATTGTTGAAAGCTTTGCTGAACCGATGAGAATTGTATTTGAGAATAGAAAGAGTGATGGGAAAATCTAACAACAGAAATAAACACCTCAGTAGATACTAATTGACAGGAACGGTCGGTCTGAGTGAATGATGGGCGAAGGTATAGAAAGCATGACCGGCGTGAACGAGTGAGTCGGGGAATAGAAATTCCTAAAGAGATGGGAATCGGGAGAAAATAGGCCATTTTACCTACACCTTAAGCCCCGTTTATACTTTAGCGCAGACGCAGCGCAGTCATACAAAACTGTCTGCGGCATAGATCTACGGCATGTTTGCATTTATACTCGCTGCACTGGGCTGCACCGTAGATCTATGCTGCAGATCTACGGGTGCAGATTTGTATGGCTGCACCCAATATCAAATTGAATTGATATTGGATGGTGCAGATTGTTGTTTTACATTCAATAAAAATTGTATATTTTTATAAAAAGGTCAAAACACTCTTTCTAGATAGTTTTATGAAATTTTTCCAGTTTATAACCCGTTTTTTCATTGGATTTCGAGCTCCAGAATGTGGTGTAAAACGACAGCCACTATAGCACTAACAAAGCACGCAAAATCAAGCAGAGCCGCGCTACAGAATCGTTCATGTTTCACATGGGGGTGTGTTATATAAAACTGTGCCTGTTTTGCGCGATTTCCCTAAATTAACTTATAAGAGTTTTTGAGTTTCTCTCAACATTTTTAACGGAAAATTCACATTTTATTACGTCAATGACCCTAGCTGATTGAATACTGTCCCCAAGAGCTCTAAAATAACTGTAGTTTTGATTTGATCAACGTTAATCAACCACAGCTCACATAACACGGTATGCATAATCGACCGGATCCGACCCGGATGCCAAAAATCGATCACAATTTTTTCAGCTCCTTTTCGGTTCTTTTTGGTCTCAAAATTCGTGAAAAAAATCAGTGATCAAGAATATGTAAGAGAAGTCACACAAAAATTTTGGTTTTATATCAAATCAGATCGCCCAAAATCTCGACCGAAAAAAAATTCACCTTAGTTTCGGCTCTTTTTGGTCTCAAAATTCATGAAAAAAATCAGTGATCAAGAATATCTAAAAGAAGACACACAAAAACATCGGTTTCATATCAAATAAAATCGCTCAAAAACTGGAATTTTGACTGCGCTCGGCGTTTATAGTCGCTAAACACCTGCGCCCGTAGATCTGCACCCGTAGATCTGCACCCGTAGATTGCACCCAAATCTGCGCTGCGCCTGCGCTCAAGTATAAACGGGGCTTTAAAGAACAAACCATACTTTTTGACAGCGCCATAGAGGGGGGAATTCCACTTTTACCCCCACTTTCTCGTCCGCTAGTGGATGACGGTACTGATTATTGTAAGCTTTAACCACCCAACTAAAATTGCAATGAACATGTCGTTCCGAGTCAGTTCGTTTTATTGATGACAAATTACGGGCAGTGGATATAGGGTGGACAATTGGTTATTAGAATGGCCACAGAAGGTAATCAGTGTTTCCCCTATGAAACTGAATCTTGGATTTTGGGATCAATCAATGGGTGAAGGTAAAGAAAGAATGACCGGCGTGAATGCGTGAGTCGGGGAATAGAAGGTTTATTGAATGAGCGAATGATAGGACCGGTAGGAGGAAATTGTCGGCAGGGTGATTGACCAGTAAAGCGAGTGAATGCTCGGGTAGAGGTATATGACGGATAGAGCGTGGGAATCAAATCAAATTTATTCAGTTGTTATGCCATAATAGCAAAGTAGGATACAAAGTCACAATAGTGAAATAACGGTCATCCGATTTACAATGACAATCACTGATCATCAACAACGTTCTTGAATGCGCTGTGTCTCAACCCGGGGCTCGAGCCAGAAACGTCGACGAGCGAAGCCGGCGCTTTAACCATTTGACGAGGGAAGTGACAAAACAAGGAATGATCAGGTGTGTACTGTAATTGACCGGTAGAGTGAGTGAATGACCGGGGTGGGTGACTGACCGTAAAGTATAAGAGTGATCGGGTGGGGCACTAACCGTAAAGTGAAAGAGTGATAGGGTGGGGGACTGACCGGTAGGAGCAAGTGATTGACTGGGCGGACAATTGATCAAAAGGAGCGAGTGAGTGACCCGACCGGTAGAGAAAGTGAATTGTCGGGCAAATGAATAATCGGGCGGGCAAATGACCGGTAGACTGAGTGATCGGTAGGGGACCTTAATAGATCGTCGAGTTTTAAAAGATTAAAGCTACTCACTCACTCACTCACTCACTCACTCACTCACTAACTCACTCACTCACTCACTCACTCACTCACTCACTCACTCACTCACTCACTCACTCACTCACTCACTCACTCACTCACTAACTCACTCACTCACTCACTCACTCACTCACTCAGTGGATCACTCACTCAGTGACTCACTCACTCACTCACTAACTCACTCACTCACTCACTCACTCACTCGCTCACTCACCCACTTACTCACTCACTAACACACACACACATATTCACTGATTCATTTGCTCAGTCGGTCACGCACTCACGTATTATACTCAATCACTTAACATCACTCGAACTCCCCTTTTCTAGAATCACTTTCAAAATTACTGAATCAATATCTCAAACACCCCTTTTCTAGAGTATGTATGTAGAAAAGCAACACCAAATGAGTGAGTTAGTGAATGAGTGAACGAGTGAGTGAGTGAGTGAGTGAGTGAGTGAGTGAGTGAGTGAGTGAGTGAGTGAGTGAGTGATTGAATGAGTGAGTGAACGAGTGAGTGAGTGAGTGAGTGAGTGATTGAGTGAATGAGTGAGTGAACGAGTGAGTGAGTGCATAATCATTTAGATTTAATTAAAATAAACAGTTGGATTTGCTGGCTCGCTCACTGCATTTTTTGGTTAAATGAACGATTGTCAGACTGATTGATCGACTGACTGACTGACTGACTGACTGACTGACTGACTGACTGACTGACTGACTGACTGACTGACTGACTGACTGACTGACTGACTGACTGACTGAATGGCTGACTGATTTCCATCTCATCCGTGCATGATTGAACTACATACATATTGCTGTAGTTTCTTCTCATGAAACAATTATGGTCAGTATATTCAACGATGTAAATATTTTGGTAACCCGCAATTATGGTTCGATAAACAGGAGCTTCTAGGCTAACATGGCAGTCTGAACGCCGTATTATCTCTTCTTTTTTGGTTTGGTTGCCATACCGGATGTTGGCATCGGGTACAAACGGTATACGATTAGTGGTAGCGTTCGCATAGGAAGTTGCAGCGTTATGTGTCGGTTGTGATAGCCCTCCACGGTGGTACCGACCGCCGCGATGACGCATGTTATGGTAGTTTCGGCATGCGCGGTGGAAATCTCTTTCTTTTTTCCTTAAAGAGAGGAACATTCGAAAAACTTGAAAATTTGTTGCCCTTTGTTACACTAAATTTATATTTTTTTTATACTTTATTTTCACATTTTCCTAACTATAGCTCGACCAAAGTATCTTGTTATCAAACAAAAAATTCGATGAGCCCGCGTTACGCACCTGCAAAGAATTTTAATTCGAATTTTAATTAATTTGATTTTAATTTAATTTTAATTTTGATTTAAATTTTATTTTAAAAGAGCAAAGTTAAATTCGTATGTTTTCCAAATGTTGCGTGGGAAAAAAGTCATTTCATAGAAAAAAATTGATTTTTTAGCCAAAAGCCAAAAGCAGATTTGAATTCAAATGGCGCGCCAAAAACCTGAATACGCTATACTTGGAACACTTCCAGAATGGAGTTCTTGTATCTGAACATGACCACATTTATGACGACTAGGTTTCACACGAAATTGCCCCCCCCCCCTCTGGACTTACCCTACCCCTTCTTCCCTACCCCTACCTAATACCCCCTACCCCGTCCCCCTGCCATTATTCCCTGGTTGTCATGGTCCAGGGATGCCCATTTTACTGTTGGGAGACTTTTTACGCACAGAAGGCCCAATTTTCTACTGCCCCACTGAACACTGACTGGCTGACTGGAGCCAAAATTGGTGTCCACGGGCCAAGAATGCATGTGCCAGAGCACTGGCGGACCAGTCAAACCTCCAAAGGGAGGGGAATTTTGTCAAAGAGGTGGGAATCGACAGTTTTGGGGCGATTTCACCTACATCTTAGGGACCAAACTGCACTATTAAAAATCACCAAAGAGGGGGGAATTCCACTTTTCCCACCCCTTCTCGTCCGCTAGTGTGCCAGAGCCAAATATCCATATATTGGACCACTAGCGGACGAGAGGGTGGGGTGGAATTCCCCCTCTTTGGTGTTTTCAAACAGGAGGTTTGTTTATAAAGGTGTGGGTAAGTAGGCCTGAAAACTGTAAATTCCGCCCTAATTTACTAAATTACCCTCCCTTTAGAGGATGAGCTCATCCGTCCACTAGCGGACGAGAAGGGGTGGGAAAAGTGGAATTCCCCCCTCTTTGGCATTTTCAGAAAGACGAATTTGTTCCTTAAGGTGTAGGTAAAATGACCTTATTTCTGCCGATTCCCCCCTCTTTGGGAAAATTCCCCTGCCTTTGGAGGTTTGGCTCGTTCGCCAGTGCATCAGGTTGGGCCATACATGCATGGTACGACTGGCGGATGAGTGAATTTCCCAAAGGAGGGGAATTTTGCCAAAGAGGGGGGAATGGGCAGTTTACAGGTCACCTCAAGGAACAAATGCTACTTTTGAAACCGCCAAAGAGGGAGGAATTCCAGTTTTCCCTCCACTTCTCGTCCGCTAGTGCATGGTACAAACAACCTATTTATGTAAGTATAACCATTCGGTCCATGTGTCTGAAATCATAGACCATTGTTGATTCAATCTGAACTATTGTGATAGATTTTCGTTGAAATTGCTTTTATTGAATTGTTTTCAGTTATACGAAATCAGTAAAGTATTTATAACAAAATCTGTTCACAAAAATATAACCGTTTGGGCAGTGATCTACGACAAAATAGTCAGCAAATATGGTTGGTCAAACAG
Source organism: Daptonema setosum (assembly GCA_964036265.1). Taxonomy (NCBI): domain Eukaryota; kingdom Metazoa; phylum Nematoda; class Chromadorea; order Monhysterida; family Xyalidae; genus Daptonema; species Daptonema setosum. The sequence continues at coordinate 5,152,121 of OZ038442.1, forward strand.
GAGGATAGAAGGAGAGACAGACAGACAGAATTTTTTCAGCTATTCTGGTGACGAACTGTCTATCAGACAGACAGACAGACAGACTGACAGACAGACAGATATTTTTATAAATCCGTTACCACATATGCAATCCGTATTTTGTTCAAGTGTAATGTGAAAAAAAATGCTCCAAGATTTGAATGCGCGCTAAAACCAAATTCAAAACTAGATTTGCGCGCCAAAAACTCTATGACAATATACTCCTTTTTACTTCGCACTATAAGTTTTGGGTGTGATTATGAAATGTTTATTATTGCATTGTCACTTGTCGTCCGCTCATGCCAGTCAGTTGGCGGACGAGTCAACTCATCAAAGGGTGGGCAATTTTTCCAAAGAGGGGAGAATCAGCTCACCTACACCTCAAGGAACATATTCTGTTTTATGAAACTGCCGAAAAGAGGGGAATTCCACTTTTTCGTTCTTTCCTCGTCCCCTAGTGATGCCAGTCAATGATGAAATTAGCGAAATCAATATTTACCTTAGCGTACGCATGCATACGCGGATTAAAACTATCCGATTGAAGTAGACATTTATGCTGCTGCAAATCTTAGCTGCTTTCAAAGTATTGCTATCGTCCTCGAAAAAAATCTTTTGTACACCACTTCTAGTGAATGGTCGACTTTTACAAAATCGTGCTTGGCTTGAGCTCTATACAACATGAGCGTACATGTGCATACAAACCTAGTATTGCATTGTGTTGCGAAAGTACGGTGAAAGTATAAGTATCAG
>OZ038442.1:5159141-5174141 GCA_964036265.1 Daptonema setosum
AATTTCTAAGCAACTCAGAGCCAGCCATTGGTGTTGGTTACTGAAGATTTTTTGCAATGTCTTCTGTCTCATAGCAAAATAATAGTAAATCCTTTCGTTTCCAGCTCCAACCCGTGAAGAAATTTTGCAGAAATTCTAACAAATTGTCTAGTCACTCCGATAACTCAACTTCGGTGTCAAAACCCGTTGGTGTTAAGCATTTAGAAAAGGAAAAGCCGAGATTTCATGAGTGTGATCCTAAAAATAGTGGCTGACTCAGCCGAACTTCCAGTACTGCTTCAAAACAACATCAACATCACCAGATTTCTAAAACTGTTGATAACACCATATTCAACATCACCATACCACCATATCTAGCGCATGATTGACTGCACCATTCACAATCCATTCGGTTACTGAATATTTGAAAAGTTGAAAATTTGAACATTTGAAAATTGGAATATTTGAAAATTTGAAAAGTTGAAAATTTGAACATTTGAAAATTGGAATATTTGAAAATTTGAATATTTGAAAATTTGAATGCGCGCCATTTTTCCACCATTTCCTATCGTCACATGTGATTTCAATGTATCTTAAATGATGCATGCTACAACACTGGCTGACATAAGCTCATCCTCCAAAGGGAGGGGAATTTCCTCAAAGAGGGGGGAATAATCGGCCGTATCCGAGCCATTCGGGCTACACCTTAGAGAGTAAATTCATTTTTTCTGAAAACGCCAAAGAGGGAGAATTCCCCTTCTCCCACCCCCTTCTCCTTCGGTAGTGCATGCAACAAAAGGGTTGCCTTTCAAAACTCACCGTTTGGGTCTGCAGAAAAGTTTTACAGATCTCCGAGAAATTGGCGCGAATTCAAATTCAAATTCAAAATCACAGTCAAATTTAAATTCAAAATCGAATTCAAAGTCACAGTCAAATTAAAATTCAAGTTCGAAAAATGTCACGATCAAGTGTGAGTAGTATTTCGTGATAAAAAGCTCCCGAAATAACCACTAAGGGGTGCTAACAGGGTGGTAAACTGGTAAACATGGGTTGAACCCTGCGTCCCGGAATTGAGCCGAATTCGGATAGATAAACAGATAAACACGATTTAGGAAGCGGATATAGCTCATCTAGGGTCTCAGGTTACCCAGACAGAGTTTGGCGCGCAGTTTGAATTCAAAAAACTATTCGCGCGGGAAACATTTTTTCGAGGAAGAAAAATTCGCGGATATGCTAGGCCATAAGGAGTACCTGTGTTGTAGCGTTTAGCACGTCCGTGTACTGAGCAGAAGGTCGTGGGTTCGAATCCTACCAGGAACATGAAATTTTTTACTTTCTTGGGGACTATAATTCATTATTAATAAGAGTTATGACCAACATCGGTGTGTCTGAGTAGAACAAACCAAAGTATTACATGAAAGGTATGCCACAAGTGGAACTTCTTCATTACTGATGCCATCAAGGCACACTAATACCATTCAGAATGGTGTTTTGGTTTTTGGTAGTGGTCAGAGATCGTTGACCAAAGTTGAGGGCATAAAAGCAGAAAAACCAGAGCAAGGCGTGGACCTGTGTTACTTGCCATGTTTTGATCTTAGTACTTGCGGATTATGGATCCGGCGCTCTAACCACTAGACTAGCCAAGCGACTACAGTGCGATTCGACACAAAATCATCGCGTCGACAGTTTATGTACATACGCCATTCAACAAAGTTATCCTAACCATAAACATCAATTAACGGACCACGATTTTCGTGTTTCTTATCGGTAAATTTGACTTATGCTAGTTGCTTTTAACCAAAAATATTTGTCATTTCGGTTCATCAATTAGTGTATGGATGTTTCCAGCTAAAAATCTGTGAAACGCGAGTGTACATGCTCTATATAGCCTGTGTTGTTTCTGCCAGCAAAATATTGCCCAAAACGTCTGGTAATGAAACATCACTAGCCTCAACTCGACTCAGTTGACACAAAAATTTAACACATTATAGCATGGCGTGATGATGATTGATGTGCGTGTTAACACTGATTGTTTGATGTTTCATTATCAGGTGGTTTGAGCAATAATCCTGCTTGCAGAAACAACATACGCTCTACACAAACTTTTCACTGTACAGCGGCTCACGGTAAGCCTACGATTTTTACTTTAAACAAAGTTCATTTGCTGAATAACAGTCAGGTTAAATGAGCCAGCCTTCTATGGAGCGGTTTCTATTAACAAGCGGACGAGAAAATGTGAAATTTGTGATTCAGTCATAATGTGCTACTTTGGAAAGCAACACCATGGTCATCATGAAAGTGATTCGAGTAAAATGTATGTAATTTACAATGACTACAGTTGTTATAGCGTATCCAGAATTCCTTGTAAATCTGATGTTGTTGGCGCGCAGTTTTTTTATTCAAACCTGCTTGAGGCGCGCGTTCAAACTTTTCTAGACCTTTGTTAAATGACATTTAGAAAACATGGGATTTTCGCAGATTCAGTCATAATTCGTGAATTCGAAAACTACACCATTTTGTGACAGAAGACGGCATGATCTTCATGAAAATGGTAGTACAGAGTTGTTATAGCCTATTCAGAATTCCCTGTAAATCAGAGTTTTTTGGCGCGCAGTTTGAATCCAAACCTTTTTGAACATGACATTGGGAAAACGTACAAACGGTAACGGTTCGTTCAAGTTCATAATTGGTTGCAAACGGATTCATAAAACCTTTTTTCCCGACAAAAAAACTCACGTACGAAAGTTTACTGATTTCGGTCTATGGTCGATTACATCAGCTACTGTATGGACTCACGGGGCGGGCGAGTCGAACCTCCAAAGGGAAGGGAATTTCGTCAAAAATGGGGAATTAGCAGTTTTCAGATAAACTTAACTACCTACCCCTTACGGAACAAAATCAACTTTTTGAGATTGCCAAGAAGGGGGAATTTCACTTTTCCCACCCATTCTTGTCCGCTAGTGGGTCGATTACATCAGCTATGAACTGAACCACCCACCTCGGCACACCACTGAAACGTGAGATGGAATATGATACAACTGATTTTCTCTGCTCGTATGGTACATTATTCTTGTGATTACTTTATTAATGGGTTATTGAATGGCCATTTTTCACCAACTTGGCTTGATAACTTTCTAGAAAAAAATATTGCGGTTTTTAATTAATTCTCTAGTTGAAAAATTATTGCACTAATTAATTTAGTTGTATCTATTTTCACCATTTACCGTTTTTAGCATGTTCAACTTCTTTTTTTATTCACTATTTACGAGTTAAATGATTTTTTACCGGATTTCTTCGCATCGGTATCTAGCAACAGGCCACCCAAAAACAACCGAATAAATTTTTGTCCGAAAACGGATTTCACTCTCGTCGTTGTTTTATTTACGGAAAGGCTGACCAGTTTTTAGAGGTTCAAATTAGATGGTAATTTTTTCGTTGCTTTTAAATTCGTTGAAAGTAGTCACATTCGAAATTTTTAGCATAGTGTAGCTGTGTACAATTTTTTTGATAACTCACTACTCGCTTCATTCTTTGCACTGATATTAAGCAACAGGCCACCACAAACAAACGAATCAAGTTTCATTCGAAAACGATTACGAATTTCATACATTAATAAAGAGTCATTTCCAGAGAAAACCACCAGTTTCGAGGCTATTTTCACAAAAACATCCAAAACCATTAATTTTTCATTTTTTTCAAAAATAGGTAAACGTTTATGGAAGGCTATATATTCTGGAGTTCCAGGAAAATAAGCTCAATCGGGTGGTTACCTGGCGATGACTCTTATCTAACAAAACGCCGAAGGCGCACCCGCATATGATTATATAGTGTAACAAAACCCGCATTTGAGATTTCTTGAATGTCATCCGAAAATATTTCGATGGAAAACTCATGAAAAAATATCATATTTACAAATAGCGACCGGCGCTCGAATGATTGGAAGCATCGTCAAAAGTCTATGATGAGTTTCTGCACAGAGTTGGCACCAAAACATAAATATTTTCAGCACCTGCATTAAGAATCAGAATCGTAGAACTCGTTAGAAAACGCTATTCGTAAAAGTCGAAGATCTCGACTCAGAATATTGTTCAATATCGTGCAGAAACACATAATCTAGTAAAACAGTTTGCAGTCATAGAATACGTCACAGGACCGATGTTGCGAAGAACAAGTTGTCGGCAGATCGAAGTGATAAGACACCAACGCTGAAGAAATCCTCGTGTTCTGTGCAGTACCTAAAAAAACGGTAAATCTGATCATTTCGAAAAAACGATAACTCTAGGCTGTATACCAGAGGATTAACTAAGAAACTGATAGAGAAGCAATCCAAATTCTATAATCAATAATAACGACATAGTAGTTCGGTTACCGAGAGTGAATTAGCAGCACTTAGTTAAGGTGCCTTCATAGTCAAATGCAAAATTTTTGCAATTTTTTCAAAACTTTTTTCAAATTTTTGCATTTTTTTTGTAACTTCTCTCAATGTCACGTTTTCACAGTTTCTATGGTCGAAAAATGCGTGAGACAAAAAGTTTATGGAAAACTTGCAAAAACAGTTAAAAATTTCTTGTCGCATCTGACTATGAAGGCACGCTTACGAGTGAACCATCAGGTCTACTGTAAGTTGAAGTTCAATTATGTTTACAAAGGATTCTAACAGAATTATACTAACAGTCAGTAAAACTATACCTCCGCTCACCAGATAGTAGATACAGGAAACTAGGTCTTATCCTGATTAGCCTAGTCATCGATCCAGAAAACGTCCGGGGGCCCCATCTCGGTTCTAGTTTCGTAGTAGCAGCAGTAAAAACTACTTAATCAAGTAGTCAAACTATTTTATCATCAGTTCAGTGCAGTACCAACAAAGTCAATAAGATTCATAAAATCAACTACATATTATATTTTTGTCTTAACTTACCAAAGCTAAAAAGTTATTGCAAAGTGGTTTCATCAGAATGTCAATTTCTGTTTGTTTTAAATCAAAGTGTTACTACTTATTAACTAAAAACCATACCTACACGAAGAGTATTTTTGGGTGTTATTAGATTTTACTTCCACATTATCCGTATTAGCGTTTGATATCAAATAGCGCAAGATGGGGTAACAGGAAGCCTTTGAAAACAGATAAAACACGACACAAAGTACATTTGTATAGTTGTAAACAGTTGGACAAATTAGCGAAAACTTGAACATTCACTTAGGGGTTCCCAATAACTGAGCAATCACAAGCTTGAATTAGAAACGTACACATGTAACTACTCAGTTTATCAATATAAGCTAGACTTATAGTCAGATATTGGGGACAGCCTACTTTTAACATAACAGTGTATAGCAGTAGTACTATTGTAAACATGTACTTATAAGACTCATAATTATCGAAAACATTACACTTCAATGAGTCGGGTGGTATATAAACGTAGGGTCAAAACTAGAAAACATCATCGCACAAGTTAAACGGGTGCATTTTTCCATCAACATTATTTTCTGACACCAGAAAAAACTACATTTATTATTATAAGAGATCGCACAACATTTTGTATGGAGTTATTGTAGTAGTAGGTCATATTTCGATATCGCATATACCAGAGTGTAAAGTAGAGAAAAACACGACAAAATTAGACAACTACTAGCCTTACCCGCCCATTCGGCTTATTTCGGTAAAGTAGTAGGAGTAGCAGTAATTAACCACAAATACGTAAAAAGTACACGTCAAAGTAATAATAACGACAAACTTAACAGACATTATAGCTCCCATATTGTTCGTTATCTCCACTCCCCGAAATTTTTTCAAGAGCTGTGATGGATTACAGTAAAAATACATTTAAGTCGTCAGTTTTTTTATATGAATTATTGAAATTCAGTCATCAATGCCACTGCAATCCACCACAACTCCTTCGGTACTTACTTACCTCACATCTTTCAACGGAAAACGTACATTACTAGGCGAATCACTTACAACCAGCCGCAGCTTATGCAAATACATTATAGAAGTAGTAGAAGTTGATTCGATCGTAGTATTATGATAATATCCGTTATTTAGTCCTTGCTAGGTATTCCTTCTGCCTATTAGGTTGTATACCGTCCCATAGTAGTGTTCAATACATCTTATCATGTAGGTAGGCAGGTTAGCGAGTAGGCTACACCTAATAGCGTTCGAAGTACGTAGGCAGAGTAGGCTCGACTTGTGTAGTAGTAGGTATATTGGTAGGTAGGTAGGCTATGAGCAGTAGGCTACAGCCTAAGTTTCTGTACATCATAGGTCGCAGTACCTAAATATAGTATCGTAATAGTAAGTAAGTCTAAAGATAAAATAGTAATCGAGTCAAGTCAGTAGTATAGTGGTTATCGTGTTCGAGTTATCATTAGCTAAGATGATGCTTACCGAGAACAGGCATTTAATTTACTTACTTAATTCAGATTCAGAGTAAATACCAGAGGGATTAGCCACAAACACCAAGCGAAAAGCCGGATCGATTCACTAGGTTAAGTTTGGATGGATTTGATTCTGGAATAGAAGAAATGTCGGACCACGTTTTACAAACATTTTCATGAAAATGCCGTAAAAAGAGGACCAACGACTCCAAAACACAGCACATTTCGAACATATTCCAGTTAGTGGATCAGAAGTCTGAGAAGTGAATCGACCCTGCCTTCACTCCATAACCAAACACGAAACACCTCATCACCATATGGACCAACCAATTATGTCAACGCATCCAAGCCGAACCAACTGCAACACTACGGATACGATGTTGAACCGTTGAAGATGAGGAGGCTAGTCAGTCCGCTACTGTTGTTGTTGTTGAACAGCTGATGTTGTTGTTGTTGACGTTGTCGATCGGAGTGGATGGGAGGGAGGGCATGGGCCATAAAACTCTGCTCATCGGCAGTCACAGTGAATTAAACTTCATAAAGACGACGAACGGATTTGACGACGGGAGCATGGAAAATTTTGCAATCGACGTGGTATGTCGAAGGGAGGGACGATGTTGAACGACGAAATATCAAGTCAAAAAATAAACTGCCACAACAGTTGCGATGGTAAAAGAGGATATATACACACGGGATTCGGGTCGGTTCAGTTCAGTTTCAAAATTTATCAAATCGGCAAAAGGGTTGACGGAAGGTTTAATATCCGCGACCACCTCCGCCGTATCCGCCGCCACCACCACCGCTGCCGCCACCCCAGGCTGAAAGTAGAAGGTGAAAAGGCGTTAATTCGGGGGTGAAAATGGGCAGTAAGAAAAATCCTTAACGGGCGATATCGAGACACTACCAAACTCTTCTTCAGGTTATTTGTGCATGCAAAAATCACCTAGCTTGAGCCTACTCGAGAGCTTAACTTACGGAGATTAGACTAAGCACAGAACTACACGAACGATACGAACTCTTCAACGCATAAACAAAACAAGTACTCAAGTCTACTTACTTAAATTTCTGATGCCGTTTCAGAGCAGCGGACTACCTGGGGGACCACAACTTACTTCTGTCTTAATCTAGATAGTTCCTAAGCCTAGCCTACCCCAAAAATACACACACTAAAGGTTTACCCGCCCGTTTCCAAAACAACACCACAAAGGATTCTAACAGAATTATACTAACAGTCAGTAAAACTATACCTCCGCTCACCAGATAGTAGATACAGGAAACTAGGTCTTATCCTGATTAGCCTAGTCATCGATCCAGAAAACGTCCGGGGGCCCCATCTCGGTTCTAGTTTCGTAGTAGCAGCAGTAAAAACTACTTAATCAAGTAGTCAAACTATTTTATCATCAGTTCAGTGCAGTACCAACAAAGTCAATAAGATTCATAAAATCAACTACATATTATATTTTTGTCTTAACTTACCAAAGCTAAAAAGTTATTGCAAAGTGGTTTCATCAGAATGTCAATTTCTGTTTGTTTTAAATCAAAGTGTTACTACTTATTAACTAAAAACCATACCTACACGAAGAGTATTTTTGGGTGTTATTAGATTTTACTTCCACATTATCCGTATTAGCGTTTGATATCAAATAGCGCAAGATGGGGTAACAGGAAGCCTTTGAAAACAGATAAAACACGACACAAAGTACATTTGTATAGTTGTAAACAGTTGGACAAATTAGCGAAAACTTGAACATTCACTTAGGGGTTCCCAATAACTGAGCAATCACAAGCTTGAATTAGAAACGTACACATGTAACTACTCAGTTTATCAATATAAGCTAGACTTATAGTCAGATATTGGGGACAGCCTACTTTTAACATAACAGTGTATAGCAGTAGTACTATTGTAAACATGTACTTATAAGACTCATAATTATCGAAAACATTACACTTCAATGAGTCGGGTGGTATATAAACGTAGGGTCAAAACTAGAAAACATCATCGCACAAGTTAAACGGGTGCATTTTTCCATCAACATTATTTTCTGACACCAGAAAAAACTACATTTATTATTATAAGAGATCGCACAACATTTTGTATGGAGTTATTGTAGTAGTAGGTCATATTTCGATATCGCATATACCAGAGTGTAAAGTAGAGAAAAACACGACAAAATTAGACAACTACTAGCCTTACCCGCCCATTCGGCTTATTTCGGTAAAGTAGTAGGAGTAGCAGTAATTAACCACAAATACGTAAAAAGTACACGTCAAAGTAATAATAACGACAAACTTAACAGACATTATAGCTCCCATATTGTTCGTTATCTCCACTCCCCGAAATTTTTTCAAGAGCTGTGATGGATTACAGTAAAAATACATTTAAGTCGTCAGTTTTTTTATATGAATTATTGAAATTCAGTCATCAATGCCACTGCAATCCACCACAACTCCTTCGGTACTTACTTACCTCACATCTTTCAACGGAAAACGTACATTACTAGGCGAATCACTTACAACCAGCCGCAGCTTATGCAAATACATTATAGAAGTAGTAGAAGTTGATTCGATCGTAGTATTATGATAATATCCGTTATTTAGTCCTTGCTAGGTATTCCTTCTGCCTATTAGGTTGTATACCGTCCCATAGTAGTGTTCAATACATCTTATCATGTAGGTAGGCAGGTTAGCGAGTAGGCTACACCTAATAGCGTTCGAAGTACGTAGGCAGAGTAGGCTCGACTTGTGTAGTAGTAGGTATATTGGTAGGTAGGTAGGCTATGAGCAGTAGGCTACAGCCTAAGTTTCTGTACATCATAGGTCGCAGTACCTAAATATAGTATCGTAATAGTAAGTAAGTCTAAAGATAAAATAGTAATCGAGTCAAGTCAGTAGTATAGTGGTTATCGTGTTCGAGTTATCATTAGCTAAGATGATGCTTACCGAGAACAGGCATTTAATTTACTTACTTAATTCAGATTCAGAGTAAATACCAGAGGGATTAGCCACAAACACCAAGCGAAAAGCCGGATCGATTCACTAGGTTAAGTTTGGATGGATTTGATTCTGGAATAGAAGAAATGTCGGACCACGTTTTACAAACATTTTCATGAAAATGCCGTAAAAAGAGGACCAACGACTCCAAAACACAGCACATTTCGAACATATTCCAGTTAGTGGATCAGAAGTCTGAGAAGTGAATCGACCCTGCCTTCACTCCATAACCAAACACGAAACACCTCATCACCATATGGACCAACCAATTATGTCAACGCATCCAAGCCGAACCAACTGCAACACTACGGATACGATGTTGAACCGTTGAAGATGAGGAGGCTAGTCAGTCCGCTACTGTTGTTGTTGTTGAACAGCTGATGTTGTTGTTGTTGACGTTGTCGATCGGAGTGGATGGGAGGGAGGGCATGGGCCATAAAACTCTGCTCATCGGCAGTCACAGTGAATTAAACTTCATAAAGACGACGAACGGATTTGACGACGGGAGCATGGAAAATTTTGCAATCGACGTGGTATGTCGAAGGGAGGGACGATGTTGAACGACGAAATATCAAGTCAAAAAATAAACTGCCACAACAGTTGCGATGGTAAAAGAGGATATATACACACGGGATTCGGGTCGGTTCAGTTCAGTTTCAAAATTTATCAAATCGGCAAAAGGGTTGACGGAAGGTTTAATATCCGCGACCACCTCCGCCGTATCCGCCGCCACCACCACCGCTGCCGCCACCCCAGGCTGAAAGTAGAAGGTGAAAAGGCGTTAATTCGGGGGTGAAAATGGGCAGTAAGAAAAATCCTTAACGGGCGATATCGAGACACTACCAAACTCTTCTTCAGGTTATTTGTGCATGCAAAAATCACCTAGCTTGAGCCTACTCGAGAGCTTAACTTACGGAGATTAGACTAAGCACAGAACTACACGAACGATACGAACTCTTCAACGCATAAACAAAACAAGTACTCAAGTCTACTTACTTAAATTTCTGATGCCGTTTCAGAGCAGCGGACTACCTGGGGGACCACAACTTACTTCTGTCTTAATCTAGATAGTTCCTAAGCCTAGCCTACCCCAAAAATACACACACTAAAGGTTTACCCGCCCGTTTCCAAAACAACACCAGACTACAGAAATGGCGCGTAATTCAAATTAAAAATTCCAAAACACACGCAAAGTGAAACGACACCTGGTAAGTGCTAACCGGCGGATGGCACGGCTGTGTGGAGTGGCCGAGTGAGAGAGAGAGAGAATTAAAGACCTGCTTATCAGGTCAGCCTACGTAACCAGTGATTGAATTTTGATGTTTCGAAATAGGAAGATTTTTTTACTTATTTTCACATAAAAAATGAAAGTGGATTGGGACAAGGCAAAAATCACATATTAATTTTTTAGGAGTGGGTCAATTGGACATCGAGCGGAATCATCTAGTTACACGGCCATTTCTGGACTTCTGTGCCAATCATGATGTGTATGTGCACTAATGGACGAGAAGATAAGGAAAATGGAATTCCCGCTTTTGCGGTTTCAAAATGAAGTGTGTTCCTAAAGTTGTATGTATGGTGCCTGATTTCTGAAAGTTCTTCCTCTTAGGAGATTCCCCCCCTTAGGAGGTTTGCCCCATTCAATCACTGGTCGTTCCTACCTACCTAACCTACGATCGAGCCTCGAGGTGAGTGTATAAAGTTGGAGAGAACAGGAGACAGGCTATAACGGCTAATCGGGGGCGCTACATCGAGTAACGCCCACCCGCCCACAAACCAAATCTCTGCCCGCCAAACCAACAAAAACATCACCTGAACACTCTCTCCGGGGTGCGGTGCGTTCATAGTCGTCTCGTGAAAATCGCATCGTAATTTTCATTATAAACTTGAAAAATTGAAACTTTAATAATGAAAAAAAAATCATTATAAAACTAAAAAATTCACTAATGCTGTTAACTGAAATCGAATTTCACTAAGTTTTACGCTCCGGCAGACGACTATGAAAACACCGCTAACGTGGTCGCGGTGCGAATCTATCATCCCCAGGCGTTCCTAGATTTTACTTACAGGTATGAACATAACACGAGTGCGCGTGCGTATCGTAACACATCGGACACAAATGTGGGAACACGGAGAAATTAGTCAGCCGTATCCGATGCGTCACACATACACACCGCACCCATAGTATGTTCAAACCTTAATAGTTTTATCAAGAGGGTGGGCGAAGAATATGATGAGGTTTGTTCTCTCCGCCTCCAATAGGTGAAGGCAAAAGCTAGCCTAAAGTAACTTAGTCTAAAGAAACTACTTTAGTAGCGCCTAGAGATTAATGAAGGGGACTATTTTCCTATTAATATTAAGAGAAGACCCCCAACGCACCACGACCCACGCCTGTGTGAGAGGACCTGACGATGACTTTGATATTATTCACATACCTTACCACACCACATTTGTTCACAGAACAGTCGGTAAGGACACAAATTCACTATCTTCAACTGAAAAACGCTTGTGAATCCTTTCATTCCGGGCCAGCCTATTGTGAAATACGAATTGTTGTGAATGTGCAAAGATTAGCGTGAAGTGAGGGCTCTATGTGTTCCGTCATACAAATACCGAATACCGTTTTCATTACTATGGAAATCCTCAATGAAACCGACGGTACTATCTATTTCTTGAACAAATCCCAAAAGTATCGTCTATACCAGACATAGAACAACCCTCAACTTACACTACACCATTATCAAAGTAATCGTCACCCCTCTCAATCATCATCACCCCGGCATTGGCCACTCTCCTGCCGCATCTCCTAACCAGCCGCCGCGACACCGCCAGCTACACCACCGGTGGCCGCCGGGGCAACCGTACCTCCGCCGCCCGGCTGCTGCGCCCAGCCCTGGTTGGAGCCCCATGATGAGCCGCCTGAAAAAAATTGAATATAATTTCTGAATTGAAAAAAATTAATAAATATAACACCTGTTCAACATTGAAGAAAAACCTATTTTTTAAATCCAAGGTTATTGCATAAAAATGAAAGCTTCGATCTTCAAGTATAATGTCGGTTCAGTCCTATCATTGACTCATTCAAAATGTTTTCAGTAAAGGATTTGGCTCAATGATTACACATCATCACCGGAACGGAATAAAATTTTAGTGGATTAAACACAATCGTGCAAAAAAATACCTCTGAAGAAATAGGAAACCCCTAAATCAACAACAAAACCAAAAAAAGGTTGGAACAAATAAATTCTCACCTCCGGCATTGGAATCCCACGAGTTGCCGGCACCGCCGCCGCCACTTTGCCATCCGCCAGATTGGTTCCACGATCCGCCACCGCCGCCACCCTGATTACCGCCAGACCATCCGCCACTTTGGCCACCAGCACCGCCGCCATAGCCACCACCGCCGTAACCTCCGCCGCCACCTGAAGAAGTGCCTCCAAAGCGCGAGTTGATTTGCTTAGGGATGTATTAATTTTTTGAATATAGTTATATTAAATAATAAAAAAATTGGAAGGCAGGAAGGTAAATTATTGTTTATGTTATACGAATGCATTTTTTCATCATTGATAAAATTTCTCTTGAAGGGTGACCACTCCATTCACTACGCACTAGGGAAGAGTTCTACGGCTAACATAAAAAAGCACAAATTGTCAGTTTTGAAGGAAGAAAAAAGTTTACAATCAAACTGCTCAAAAGTTTTTTTGTTACAATCGCATTAATGTCCCGAAAAAAGTGGTAAAGTGTGATTCACAAACGAATAGTCACGGAGTGGTGAGTGAGTGAGTGAGTGAATGAGTAAGTGAGTGAGTGAGTGAGTGAATGAGTGAGAGAGTGTGTGGAGCGAGCGAGTGAGTGAGTGAGTGAGTGAGTGAGTGAGTGTGAGTGAGTGAGTGAGTGAGTGAGTGAGTGAGTGAGTGAGTGAGTGAGTGAGTGAGTGAGTGAGTGAGTGAGTGAGTGAGTGAGTGAGTGAGTGAGTGAGTGAGTGAGTGAGTTAGTGAAAGAGTGTCTGTGAGTGAGTGAGTGAGTTAGTGAAAGAGTGTCTGTGAGTGAGTGAGTGAGTGAGTGAGTGAGTGAGTGAGTGTGAGTGAGTGAGTGAGTGAGTGAGTGAGTGAGTGAGTGAGTGAGTGAAGGAGTGAGTGAGTGAATGAGTGTTTGTGTGTGTCTGTGAGTGAGTGAATGAAACTTCTAATGAATATGATGAGTGATTGATGGAAAAGTTGACTGACGAAGTGCATGACAGGTTAATGTGACCACTGACAGACTGACCAGTTGGGGAGATGACTGACGCCAATCAAACTCTTCGCTGAGTACTTACAGATTTCAGGAGAAAGTTTGAATTCTATATACGCGGTAATATTGAGCTCATTAATATAGAGTTCAAACATGAGTCAATTCGGACAACTATCGATTCGACAACTGACCATAGTTATACTGTTCATCACTTCAATTGTCTTCTAAATAAAACTTTTTTCAAGAGTAAAAAATTCATCACCTACAATTTGTCCTCTGATTGGAAATCTTATTCGAGAGTGGAAAGTTCATCACTTCATTTGTCCTCTGATTGGAAACCTTTTCCAAGAGTGGAAAATTCATCAAACGAATTGTTTTACGACAGTGGACTATTCATTATAATGATTAGTCCACTTCGTAGTGAGTCGATTAATCCTCCTCTTGAAGCAGTGCGGTGCATGTCAATATGAAAACAGCTAGGTGAATTTTCGAAAAGCATGAAACAACATAGATAAAAGATACGATAACCTAATCAACAAATATCAATCGTTACTAAACAAACGACATTAGATTAACAATAAAAAGTCGATAACAAAAAATTCGCTCAGCGGCTCAGTCCTATCATTAACTCATTCAGTGGAAAATCAGCAAAGGATTTGGCTCAATGATTACACATCATCACCGCATTATTAGATCGGTTTACACTCGAAAATACACGAAAAATTCATCATTGTTATTATTATTTGTAAACATAGAATTTTTATAGACTATTAATAGAAAATTAATCAATGAATTTTTTTAGATTATCAATAGAAAATCAATCAATCAAGTGAAAGCCGAATCAACCAACCGCCCTGGTTCCACCCGCCACCACCGCCGCCATATCCGCCACCTCCGTAGCCACCACCGCCATCACCATAACCGCCGCCACCCTGATTCCATCCGCCACCCCCTCGGCCACCCCCATAGCCTCCTGAAAGAACAGCAGCAAATAAAAAAAACATACGACTTAAAAAAGAAATATATTTTATAATATAAAGATCAAAAAATCTAAATAAAAAAATATCGGAATATCTGAGGACAGAGGTGGTGGACAGGAGACTTCCAGGTTCAGGTGGTTCTTCTCGAAATGAAAAAAACGTCGAGGTACTTTGCGGAAAACATTGCGGTTCAGGCCTATCATTGAACAATCATGAGATTCTCAGAAGGCTTTTCGGCTCAATAGGTTACACATCATGACCGCATTGATAAAATTTATAACAAAAAGCAAAATACATCGAAAATAGAAGAACAAACCTCGTCCACCACCGCGACCACCACCAAATCCGCCGCCTGCAATGAACAAATAACGGAATTAGCGTATGATACTACCACAAATATATTTACGATATATATAATAACAACGAAATGGTTCAGTCCTATCATTGA
>OZ038442.1:5179141-5188066 GCA_964036265.1 Daptonema setosum
TTTTAGGACTCTTCGGGCTGACCCGGAACACACACGAAAAATAAGAAAACTAAGTGGGAAAAATTACGGCAGTAATCGGGCCATCATCCAAGATAAATCACTAGCTAAATAAAACCGAAAATTAAACGAGAAACTTGAATAAAACCCAACCATAATTATAAATCTGGTTCACAGGAAATATATGCAGATTAAAATGAAGAATTGAGCCGCACACGCGTGGGATGACCCAAAATACCCGGTTTGAATGGCGATTATTATAATTTATCGGTGAATAACCTGGAAATAAGTAAATATCAATTTTCAAAACAATAAAATCCGACGAAATAATTGATAAACTCGATTAAATATGAAGAACTAGCACCAACCCGTTCCTTCGGAACGATAGTGTTGAGGGTATTTATTTGAAAGTTTTGTCAATTATATTTATAGTAAGCACATCTTTTATGGAATAGGCAACACATGAAAACTGCATCCCACAATTTTCCTGATCGTACACTGTAGCAGACATAATTGAAGTAATTCAACCCACATACTAAATTGAAGTTTTCTAATAAAAATTGATCAGTATGATTACAAAACACACTGGGGCACATTTTTAGACAAATCGAATATATTGTGACATGTTGTAACTTATTACCCAGCATAATATAGTCGTCAAATGGCTATTTCTGTGTGAATAAGATGTTCCAGTTCAGGTAAAAAAATTTAATGACTGATGATAAGTCACATGATCTGATTTATATAGTCACCAATTTAAATTAAATTACTCTAGCTGCAGTTCAAGATAAATTACATTTTAGGATGCATGTGATAAAAATCTTTGTGGGACCTAACCAATTGAGCGCACTGTACACGAACAACTGCAGTGAGTGAGTGAGTGAGTGAATGAGTGAGTTGTTTCTGTTCAGATAAAAAAATTCAATGACTGATGATGAGCCACATGATCTGATTTATATAGTCACCAATTTAAATTAAATTACTCTAGCTGCAGTTCAAGATAAATTACATTTTAGGATGCATGTGATAAAAATCTTTGTGGGACCTAACCAATTGAGCGCACTGTACACGAACAACTGCAGTGAGTGAGTGAGTGAGTGAATGAGTGAGTTGTTTCTGTTCAGATAAAAAAATTCAATGACTGATGATGAGCCACATGATCTGATTTATATAGTCACCAATTTAAATTAAATTACTCTAGCTGCAGTTCAAGATAAATAACATTTTAGGATACGTGTGATATGAATCTTTGTGGGGCCTAACCAATTGAGCGCACTGTACACGAACAACTGCAGTGAGTGAGTGAGTGAGTGAATGAGTGAGTTGTTTCCGTTCAGATAAAAAAATTCAAAGACTGATGATGAGCCACATGATCTGATTTATATAGTCACCAATTTAAATTAAATTACTCTAGCTGCAGTTCAAGATAAATTACATTTTAGGATACGTGTGATATGAATCTTTGTGGGGCCTAACCAATTGAGCGCACTGTACACGAACAGCTGCAGTGAGTGATTGAGTGAGTGAATGAGTGAGTTGTTTCTGTTCAGATAAAAAAATTCAATAACTGATGATGAGCCACATGATCTGATTTATATAGTCACCAATTTAAATTAAATTACTCTAGCTGCAGTTCAAGATAAATTACATTTTAGGATACGTGTGATATGAATCTTTGTGGGGCCTAACCAATTGAGCGCACTGTACACGAACAACTGCAGTGAGTGAGTGAGTGAGTGAGTGAATGAGTGAGTTGTTTCTGTTCAGATAAAAAAATTCAATGACTGAAGATCACCAATTTAAATTAAATTCCTCTAGCTGCAGTTCAAGATAAACTACATTTTAGTATGCGTTGTTGTTGTTGTTGTTGTTGTTGTTGTTGTTGTTGTTGTTGTTGTTGTTGTTGTAAATGTATATATACTACATTTAATTGGCCTCTATCTGCGTACGGCCAACTTGGATTATCCCGTCCTCTGTATTTGATAGACACTGCACAGTTGGTATGTTTTGCCGTCACTCGGCGCAAGTTTTTAACAGTTTAATGATGGCCGGGGAAAAATTTTTTCACCTTCGTTCTTAGAATAAAAAATTGAGTAGGGTGGGGTCTGGGGCTAGGGGTGATGGGTGAATTTTCAGAGCGCCTGGATGCGTATTTTTCCCATTGCAACGCCTGGTGCAACTGGTGGACCCACATTTTTGTAGCTGAAGTTTGCGACGTCGTACAGTGAAAGGGAGTCAAATTGGCGGTCGTTTCGACATCGAATTACTATATAGAATACAAAAATGAAATATAAATATTTGCGCAGAAAACACATAGACACACATAAAGTTACCTTGGCCACGAACTGGATTTTATAAATTATTTCGGCGACGGACATTTGTGTGTTATATAAAGATGAAGAAGAAGAAAACCCAAGCGGACGAAAATTGGGTGAGCGCCAAACTCGAAAATTTAATGTGGCTGCTTATGACAAAAATTTGAATTTGCGGCTACGGTAGTGTTTCTTCAGTAGGAAACGGTTTACAATGTTCAGTTTGTCACTGGCTGAAAAGAGTTGATCATACATTTCACTAGAAATATGTTGCAAACGAGGTTTTATAATTAGACAGCACTAATTTTTGTAGAACTCAATTGAAACTATAACAATGAGATAGTTTCTTTGAGGGCTTGTGGTCCTGCTGCGTAAGTAGAGTTCATTTTGAGAAATAAATAAAACAATAGATTTCTAGAATGTTCATCATTTTCCTTCCTACGTAATTTGACTGGCGAAACTTCTTTTTAAACGGCCTGCTGACTCACTAGCGGACGAGAAGGGGAGGGAAAAGTGGAATTCCCCCCTCTTTGGTGCTTTCAAAAAGTATAATTTGTTCCCTAAGGTGTAGGTAAAATGACCTGAAAACTGCCAATTCCCCCCTCTTTGGAAATATTCCCCTCCCTTTGGAGGATTAGCTCGTCCGCCAGTGTGCTGACTAACACTCACTCACTCATTGATTCACTCGCTCATTCACTCACTCACTCACTCACTCAATCACTCACTCACTCACTCACTCACTCACTCACTCACTCACTCACTCACTCACTAACTCACTCACTTACTCATTCACCGAATAAATTAACTCAGTCACTCATGTTTCAATAAGTTCATCTCATTTTATTTTGGTCTTGAGAGAATGTTCAACGAAAATAGTTGTTCCCTCCCATGAAACATGGAATGTTTATGTTTGTCTCTGTCCCACGCATAGTCCTATCCACTGACAGACAAGTCAAACCTCCCAGAGAGGGGGAATTTGAAGAAATTGGGCAATTTTACCTACACCTTAAAAAACAAACTCCACTTTTGTAAAACGCCAAAGAGGGAAGCCCACCTATCCCGCCCCTTCGCGTCCGCTAATGGTCCTATCTTATCCTCACTGAAAAACTAAGCTAGCCTACCTAACTGTTGCGCAAGCCTTGTGCATGTAAATTCTTAATGCTTGGCTTATATTATAGGCTGATCAAACGACCTTGAGAACACTCCATTAAATCTGGTCAAAGACCTCTTATTGTCATCGGTCGTATGGCCCAATGGATAAGGCGCCTGCCTACGGAGCAGGAGATTCTGGGTTCGATCCCCAGTACGACCTTCTATTTTTGTTTAAAAAATGCATAAGCAATACAGATAACATAGGAAGCCTCATTTTAGTAATTTATCGAGGATTACCACAAGAATGGTTTCATCATAAGGAGGGCATAAAAATCGGCATAAGTGTACGAAGACATCACCACGAATTCTTGATAGATTGTTTCTTATCAGAACATTTATACGTATGTATGTATCGTCTCTTATCAAAAACAGTGCGGCGAAAACCCGCTACTCTTTGAAACAAAAGAAACCTACTGACGTAACGCCTGATTTTCGGCAAGCAAATATATTGCCCAAAATGTCTGATAATGAAACATCAGACAATGAGTGTTAACACGCACATCAATCATCATCACCCCATGCTATACTGTGACTGTATTACACTATTGTGACAAACGAGTAGAGTTGAGGCTAGTGATGTTTTATTATCCGACGCTTTGGATAATACTTTTGGTTGCAGAAACAACATACGGGCTTTGTTTGGTTCTGTAAGAAGCTATATCAATGCTGTTTCATTTGGAATCTGAATCTGAAGAACATTTCGGACTTCTAGTGAAGAACATAGATTCTAGCTTTTCCATATCATGAAACGTTATTTAATAGGGCTTTATGATAAAAGGTTATGACTGGTCAAGCAGCTAAACTCCACTGAACGCAACTCATCAGCTGTATGCTACATACATAGACTAGTTAGTCATCATCATCTTATTCGTTCATTAGAGGTGATGTTTCGTAATTCGGACAAGCTTAAATATAAAAGTTAACCAATGAAGTCTATTATTGATCTTTAGGCGAATCATTCGTTGCGTAATGAAAGCGAAATACTTGTTTAGTTGCTGTGTCCTCTTGCCGGTGTAAGGCATCTGATGAAAAAAATATTTCATTCCAGCTTCAACACATGCGAAGAAAGATATTTTTCAGAACAGAAAGGATGTTATTCTTCACCTTCTCTTACATTTCGCACACAAGAATGTTCAAAGTTATAAGAGCTCGTGCTTTTTCACTTGAATCATAAAAAGCTTCGGGGTTCTCTTCTAATTTATACCGTTTCCGAACAAAATATATAATTATTTTCTTGTTATTATTTTTTTATGGAAAATAATCTTTTTAATTTCAGAAAAATAGTTTTAAATTAAAATGGTTTCCGACGAAGCGGTGGGTTTTATACTATGCTTGGTATCGGCTCTCGGTTTCGGTACCATGTATTCGCCGGTCAAGAATTATGAGAAAGCCGACGGTAGGAATCACTCACTCACTCACTCACTCACTCACTCACTCACTCACTCACTCACTCACTCACTCACTCACTCACTCACTCACTCACTCACTCACTCACTCACTCACCCACTCACTCACTCACTCACTCACTCACTCACTCACTCACTCACTCACTCACTCACTCACTCACTCACTCACTCACTCACTTACTCACTCACTCACTCACTCACACACAGGATTCTTCGTCATGTTCTGTCAATCGACGGCCATTATGTTCTGCGGTACGCTTGTTTGGGTGGTACAGGGTTTCCCAGAATTATCGCCCGCCGCTTTTCTCGGCGGCATCATCTTGACCACTGGTTAGTTACGGTAAACTACGATACATCAAAGTATAGTCTTGTGGAACATTATAAATGATGCATTATTTCATAATCCAATAAGTTATTGTAAAAAATTAAAATACCGCTGATTTTTGGATTTCAACGAGACTTGTGAAGATGGTGTTAGCTTAACTAAACCTAGCCAATTAAGTAAGGTTGCATTTTTTTTATTTTCTTTCATCGGCAGTTGAGTATTGCAAGTTGGCGAAATATGTAAGTTTACGGATCTAATTATAAGATGGACATTCGGAATTCACCTGTTTAAAAACCAAAACTGAAGGTCGTACTGGGGATCGAACCCAGAATCTCCTGCTCCGTAGGCAGGCGCCTTATCCATTGGGCCCACTGGCGGACGAGTTACTCCTCCAAAGGGAGGGGAATTTCTCCAAAGAGGGGGAATTGACAGTTTTCAGGTCATTTTACCTACACCTTAGGGAACAAATTCCACTTTTTGAAAACGCCAAAGAGGGGGGAATTCCACTTTTCCCTCCCCTTCTGGTCCGCTAGTGATTGGGCCATACGACCGATGCAAACCATTGTCGTAGATCACATTTTTCAATACGGTGGTCTCAAGGTCATTTTTGAGGGTCAAGAAACCTTGTTAGGCTAGGCTGCAGGTTGTAGCAGCCCCGAACTAAAGTTATCTATTAGGGGCAATATCGGACGAGAAGAGGTGGGAAAAGTGGAATTCCACCCTCTTTGGCGAATTCAAAAAGTACAGTTTGTTCCTTAAGGTGTAGGTAAAAGTGCCTATTTCATGTTACTTCCCCCTCTCTGGAAAGTTTCCCTTCCCTTTGGAGGTTTGGCTCGTCCGTCGGTGTAGCAGTGGCGGACGAGTAAATTTTCCAAAGGGAGGGGAATCTTCCCAAAGAGGGGGGAATTTTCAGAAATCAGGCAGTTTTACCTACACCTTGGGGAACAAACTCTTCTTTTTTAAACCACCAAAGAGGGGGGAATTCCACTTTTCCCTCCCCTTCTCGTCCGCTAGTGCGGTGTAGTAGGGATATCCGGCACTGGCGGACGAGCTAATTTCCCAAAGGGAGGGGAATTTCGTCAAAAAGGGGGGAATCGCCAGTTTCCAGGCCATTTCACCTACACCTTAGGAAACAAACTCTACTTTTTGAAATCGCCAAAGAGGGGGGAATTCCACTTTTCCCACCCCTTCTCGTCCGCTAGTGATATCCGGGATGCTGCTCCGTGCACTGGCAAACAGGGAGGGGAATTCCGTCAAAACGGGAAATAAGCAGGGCTATTTCACCTATACCTTAGGGAACAAATTTCAGTTTTTGAAACCACCAAATTGGGGGAATTTCACTTTTTCGTTCTTCCCTCGTTCGCTAGTGCCGCAAATCAATTGTTTCCTATTCCAGGTAATATGACGGCCATACCCATCGTGAATATGGTCGGTATGGGTTTGGGCATAATGATATGGGGTTCGGTGCAGATTATCGTCGGCTGGGCTACCGGCAGGTTAGGCGTAGGCTTTTGCTTTGTTTTAGATTAGGCTTAGGCATAGGCTTAGAGTTTGGTTTAGGCTTAGGTTTAGAAATAGGGGTTTGTTTAGGCTTGGTTTAGTTTTACGCTCAGTTAAAAACCTGACCGCCATACCCATCGTAAATATGGTCGGTATGGGTTTGGGCATAATGATATGGGGCTCGGTGCAGAGTATGTATCGTTGGCTGGGCAACCGGCAGGTTAGGCGTAGGCTTTTGCTTTGTTTTAGATTAGGCTTAGGGTTAGGCTTTAGTTTTGATTTACGCTTAGGTTTAGGAATAGGATTTTGCTAGACTTAGGAAGCAGCTTAGGTTAGGGCTTTCAGTTGGATTCTATACAAGTCCAATTATTGGCTCAGGCCTACCGCATATATGAACTTGTAGGCTTTCGCCTTTGTCTGTATTATTCCTATGCTGAGTTTTATGTTAAGTTATAGGCTTGAATTTAGAGTAGGAAATCAAGATAGACCTGATTGCCTGTTATATACCTAGACCTACTTTAGGCTGAGGCTTTCGCTAAGGGACAGGCTTAGCCTTAGACATAGACCGTTGCCTACCATCATTTTGCCAGATGTTTTTTGACGTGACGTTTAGCCTGAGATAACTTTTGATTGTAAATCTTTAACTTCAAATGCAGGTGAATTGAAAATCATGTTTCAGAATATGAAAAAATAGCACGCATTCAAATTCAGTCTAATAAACATTTGAGCATGCTATTTCATTTAATCAAGTTATCTTTCGTTTTCTAGATTTGGGTTGTTCGGTTTGCCAGCTGAGGTTCCGGTTGGTAACCTAAATAATGCATTGCAGTATATTGGCGTGGCATTGACATTAGTGAGGTCAGTCAGTCAGTCAGTCCGTCAATAAGTCAGTCAGTCAGTCAGTCAGTCAGTCCGTCAATAAGTCAGTCAGTCAGTCAGTCAGTCAGTCAGTCAGTCAGTCAGTCGGTCAGTCGGTCAGTCAGTCAGTCAGTCAGTCAGTCAGTCAGTCAGTCAGTCAGTCAGTCAGTCAGTCAGTCAGTCAGTCAGTCAGTCAGTCAGTCAGTAAGTCAGTCAGTCAGTCAGTCAGACAGTAGAACAGTCAGTCAGTCAGTCAGTCAGTCAGTCAGTCAGTCAGTCAGTCAGTCAGTCAGTCAGTCAGTCAGTCAGTCAGTCAGTCAGTCAGTCAGTCAGTCAGTCAGTCAGTCAGTCAGTCAGTCAGTCAGTCAGTCAGTCAGTCAGTTTCAGTGCCGGCATGTTTGCGTTTGTGAAATATAGTCATCCAGACAGTGAAGATGAACAAGAGGATCCTATTTTTGATGAAGAAACACGACTGACGAAACTGCCAAAGAAACGCAACTGGAATACAACGATTTTGTTGGTAGAACGAATGACTGACTGACTGACTGACTTACTGACTGACTGATTGACTGACTGACTGATTGACTGACTGACTGACTGACTCATTGATTGACATACTAAGAGACTGACTGACTGACTGACTGACTGACTGACTGACTGACTGACTGACTGACTGACTGACTGACTGACTGACTGACTGACCGACTCACTGACTGACTGACTGACTGACTTACTGACTGACTGACTGACTGACTGACTGACTGACTGACTGACTGACTGACTGACTGACCGGACCGACTGAAGGATTTCAGCGCACTTGGGCTCGGAACATTTGGTGGCATCTGCTATGGGGAGATGCTGACTCCGGTTACTTATGTACAGGTCAATGTGCCTGGCGCCAGTCAAAATGGTCTTGCTCACTCACTCACTCACTCACTCACTCACTCACTCACTCACTCACTCACTCACTCACTCACTCACTCACTCACTCACTCACTCACTCACTCACTCACTCACTCACTCACTCACTCACTCACTCACTCACTCACTCACTCACTCACTCACTCACTCACTCACACAGGGCTGGACTACGCATTCCCATTCAGTATCGGAGTATTAGCGTCAGCCACATTGTATTTTGGAATCTACTGCATGATGAAAAGAAACAAGCCGTTCCTGAATGCTCAGGTTCAGCAAAAATAGTGAATTTAAACTTTCCTGCCTTGAAAATAAAGCTATGTGTGTCGGGAATTTTATCATAAAAATCAAATCATTCGGTTTATTTATGAAAAAATAGCCAAGAATTGTTCACAACTTGACTAATTTTTTTTGAAATCGAATTATTAATTGCGGTTGTTATTCAAAATAAAAAAGC
>OZ038442.1:5188266-5193266 GCA_964036265.1 Daptonema setosum
ATTTTTCATGTAATTTGGTGTATTCTTGGTATGACGAAGTACAAACTTTTTTTGTGAATCATCGCAAATCCGGTTCCCTGATTTTTCGGGATCTAATCATATTCATGACTCTCATGTCTTCAGGGCATTTTCAGTTGCTAAAAGGATAATGATAAAGTCGCGTGTTTACCCATAAACAGCGCTTCCAAAGTTCCTTCATAATCTGAGTTCCAGTTGAGCTCAGTGTTCATTCTGCTCTTTGTTCACTTGTCGTCTTTTGTCTCAACTCTAATAAAGTTGTGCTGTCAACTATGCGAGCTTGGTCATCAGGGCCCGGCCCAAAAAAATCCAAACCAAAAAAAATCCATGCCAAAAAAAATCCATACCAAAAAAAATCCACCCAAAAAAAATCCATACCAAAAAAAATCCACCCAAAAAAAAATCCATACCAAAAAAAATCCATCTACATTTTGCTATACCAGAAAAAATCGATCGCGCCTACGGAGCGGAACTCTTAAAAGCGCAACGTTCATTTGCGGAACTATATTAGCGGAACTGTTCGCATCGGAACCGTTAAGTGGGGATCAATACCCAGCGGAATTGTTATGAGCGGATCCGTAAAAATCGGATTTTTATAAACCGGATCGTTTTTTAGCGGAACTGTACCCAGCGGATTTTTCCATTTCCGGATATTTCAAAGTTAAAAATCGGAAGTATAAAAATCGGAAGTGTTAAAATCGGAAACGTCAAAAGCGGAACTTTAAAAAGCGTAACCGTCAAAAGCGGAACTGCTCTAAAAGCACCCTTCATGAGTGTAAAAGCACGCTGGACACCTCCGCTTCGCGGTGCAAACGGTCCAAGGCGGGGGCATAAAACTTAGGTTTCAGTGTAGGCTTAGGCTTAGGCTTAGCCTTTGGAGAAGGGCTCGGGCGCTACGCGCCCAAGCCCTTCCCAAACCCTAAGCCTAATCCTAAGCCTAAACTGAAAACTAACTCTTAGCCTCATGCTCGGCGATCTCGCTTAGAACGAACAGTCTGTGCTAATGACTAAGCCGAAGCCTTATAAACAATGAAATAGGTCCCATAATTGTTAATAGCTATAAAAATTTACTTCACCGATTTCCGCAAAACTAAATTCCGGAACTTAAGGTTCCGCTGTTGTAAGTTCCGCTAAAAACACATCCGCAAAGAACGCTTCCGGAAACAAAATATCCGCAAATAAACTTCCGCTGGCAAGACTTCCGCTTTTAATAATTCCGATTTTAACAGTTCCGATGAAAAAAAATCCGATCCATGCAGTTCCGCTAACAAACAATCCGCACGTAACAGTTCCGGAGAAAAGACTTCCGCTAATAAACTTCCGCAAACGAACGATCCCTATTATACAGCTCCGTAGATATGGGTACACCAAAAAATCCATCTACATTTTTGCTATACCATAAAAAATCCATGATGATTTTTGCTTTACCAAATTATGTGTATTCGCTGTACCAAAAGCAATGAAGGTGTAAATGAGCAGCGTATTTACAGTATGTACATATTTATACGTTAACTCATCAGAAATATAATTTTCTGAGAATTGAGGGGTTATTCTTTTTCGAAAATTCAATAACCTGTTGTCATAGGTAATCCAAACCATATTAACCCTAAAATCGATGATAATTATCGTTTTCCCCTTGTCCGGTGTCAAAAACCGCCGATGCGCCAGCCGTGGTACGCGTGGGGTTTCACTAACGGATAAGCCAAATCTCCAAAGGGAGGGGAATCTCTTCAAAGAGGGGGAATCGGCAAAAAATAGGCCGTTTTATCTACATCTTAGAGAACAAACTCTAGTTTAAAAAACGTCAAAGAGGGTTGAATTCAACTTTTCCCACCCCTTCTCGTCCGCTGGTGTACGTATGTATATTGATCTTTTAAACTTGAAACAAAGGGCCATCGGTCCACATAAAACGATAGTTTTCAACTGATAGATTTCGTTGCTTAAATATACTTTGTTTCCGTAAACATAATAAGTGAGTTAATCTTTGTTGATACGATGGTTGAGAACTGTCTTTGTGCTTCCTCAAGGTCAAACGCTTCAGAACGCCTAACCGTCCTTATTAGGCAACCGTTCTTAACGAGGATCTAACATGAAAAATGAATAAAAACAATACGGCGATGCCTGATAGAAGTCCCATATCAATCAACGTTATAAGTCACATTATCTTCCTTTGATTGATATGGGACTTCTGACTTACAACGTTGCAAACACTGAAGATTCATGCACTGGACATGTATAATAAGAGACACCAATGATCTTTGCTATAAAGGGGACTTATACCTTTCGGAATCACTGTTAAAAGGTCAAACAGAAAATACGTTCTAAGCTAATGTGCGAAGCGGATGACATGAATTTTTCATAGACATTAGAACAATATTGATCATAATTTATACTTCATAAACTTTTCATCGATGCACATTTATTTTATCAGTTTCATTATAGCGAGAAATAGCCAGTTGTTTTTATTTGTCATCCGCTACAAGTATAAAATTATATGTACGTAATGTACATACTGTAAATACGTGTTACGTTCTAAATTGACTCATACCTGATCATGGTCATATTACACGTTCACGCACAAATTACAATGGATTTTTTTTTGGTATGGATTTTTTTTGGGTGGATTTTTTTTGGTATGGATTTGTTTTGGGTGGACTTTTTTTGGTATGGTTTTTTTTTGGTATAGGCAAATCAGGGATTTTTTTTGGTTTGGATTTTTTTTGGTACACCATCTGGTCATCATATCTCCAGCAACTAATCCAGCAATAGCTTACATCTAGATGGGTTGGGCGTTTATAAAGGAACAATCGCAAAATTACAAAACCCAGTAATTTTTCTAGAATTTTTACTAAACGCCGAAAAAAATTCACCATAAATATATTCCATATACAGTTTTACTGTCCGTTAACCCCCGATTACCTATCGTTAGGCTGGCTTGTCCGAGCGGGAGCGAGGACAAGCGCGTTAGGCCCGCGCAGCGGTGCTATTTCAGTGATCACCCACCTTATAAAATTTCGTGTATAGGAAAAATTCTAGGAAAATTACTGGGTTTTGGAAATATGCGGAACAATCGCTTGTCTAGAACTTTGTTATGTGTGAACAAATCAAGTTTAGATTACGTGTAAATCTCACAAAAAGCTCTATGAGTTGAAAGGATGTAAGTTCAATGAACTTCAGCTCTTCAATAACTTTAGAATTTTTTTATCATTGAAGTACAAAAATCGTAAAAATAGGAATGAATCGTTTGAGACTTGAGAGCCTCCTTTCGTTCCTGTAATATACAGGGTGACTAAAAAAAAGGTTGCGCGTTTGAGGAATTACTGTGAAAGTTCAAGAAAAGCTGTGTGAAAGCGGTAAAGTGCATTCGAAAGAGTATGTTTTAGCCTACAAAATTATGCGTGACCTAAGTTTAGTTGAAAAAAAATCCCGATTTTACAAGTCAATTTAATAAAAACCCCAATTCTCAGCTTCATCCTTTTTTCACCCAGTTTTGTGGGAGAGAAAAACGGAAAAGACCTTGGTTAAAATTTGAGCGCGCGCTCAAAACACATTCGAATTTAAACTGCGCGCCAAAAGGTTCCTGGCTTACGTGAAACCTTGGATGCGCTTCATGAAACTAGATTCGATAACTAGATTCGATAACTAGATTCGATAACTAGATTCGATAACTAGATTCGATAACTAGATTCGATAACTAGATTCGATAACTAGATTCGATAATTAGATTCGATAACTAGATTCGATAACTAGATTCGATAACTAGATTCGATAACTAGATTCGATAACTAGATTCGATAACTAGATTCGATAACTAGATTCGATAACTAGATTCGATAATTAGATTCGATAACTAGATTCGATAACTAGATTCGATAACTAGATTCGATAACTAGATTCGATAACTAGATTCGATAACTAGATTCGATAACTAGATTCGATAACTAGATTCGATAACTAGATTCGATAACTAGATTCGATAACTAGATTCGATAATTAGATTCGATAACTGGGTTCGATAACTAGATTCGATAACTAGATTCGATAACTAGATTCGATAACTAGATTCGATAACTAACCGGCACTCGATAGAAATCGCAGTGGTTGGCAGCATCGAGCAAACCATAATTAATTGATTCAATCGTTATAACTACTTTTCCATCCGCTTCTGAGGGGTTGTAATCCGCTGTTTTCGAGTATATTGGAGGATTGAAGAGCAGAGTTTTGTTAATTGCGCGAAAATTGGGTTCTTTGGAATTTCTGAATGCAGGTTCAATTCTTCACGGACTCACTCATTCACTCATTCACTCACTCACTCACTCCCTCACTCACTCACTCACTCACTCACTCACTCCCCCACACCCCACTCACTCACTCACTCACTCACTCACTCACTCACTCACTCACTCACTCACTCACTCACTCACTCACTCACTCACTCACTAACTCACTCACTCACTCACTCACTCACTCACTCACTCACTCACTCACTCACTCGCTCACTCACTCACTCACTCACTCACTCACTCACTCACTCACTCACTCACTCACTCACTCACTCACTCACTCACTCACTCACTCACTCACTCACTCACTCACTCACTCACTCACTCACTCACACACTCACTCACTCACTCACTCACTCACTCACTCACTCACTCACTCACTCACTCACTCACTCACTCACTCACTCACTCACTCACTCACTCACTCACTCAATCACTCACTCACTAATCCAGTCACTCACCACTCGTTTACTCGCTTTAAAAGACTCACCTAACCAGCGTTGCGATATAGAAAACGGGGCTTACCAAATCGAGTTTGACATGCTTGTTTTCCAAAAGACCGTTCAAGTCTTGCAAGGTTTCGATCACTACGGTTTTGGCGCGAGGTTTTAATATCTCCGTTAGCAGACATCCTGAAAGATAACTAGAATAAAGTGAACAACAACAACACCAAAACATACAACAACAACTACAATAAAA
>OZ038442.1:5195766-5228266 GCA_964036265.1 Daptonema setosum
AATCAAATACAGAAAATAGTTGTTTATGATGACTGCATTGCTGGGTGAGTGAGTGAGTGAGTGAGTGAGTGAGTGAGTGGAGGCTAGTAGGCTAGTCCACTAGTGCAATTTGAGTGACTCATCGCAATGCACTGGCGGACGAGCTAGTTCTCCAAAGGGTGGGAAAATTCGCCAAAGAGAGGGAATTGACAGTTTTCAGGCCATTTAATCCACACCCTAGGGAACATACTCTACTTTTTTGGATTTCCAAAGAGGGGGGAATTCCATTTCCCCCCCACCTTTCTCGTCCGTTAGTGGGCGGACGCACTGGCGGACGAGCTCATTTTCCAAAGGGAATAGAATGTTCCCAAAGAGGGGGAATTTTCAGAAATCATACTATTTTACCTACACTTTAGGGAACAATCCATACTTTTTGAAACCGCCAAAGACGGGGGAATTCAACTTTTCTCTCCCCTTCTCGTCTAGTGGGTGAACGAGCCAATACTCCTATGAGCGGATTATTTTTTCTAAGAGGCAATTAACAGGTTTGAGGGCATTTTATCTAAACCTTAATTAAAATAACGTATTCTACGTTTTACGACTGCTAATGGGTGCACTGGCGGACGAGTCAAACCTCTAAAGAGAGGGGAATTTCTCCAAACGGGGGAAATGGGAAAAAATATGCCGTTTTACCCAACCTTGGGGAAGAAACTTTGCTCTTCGAAACCACTAAAGAGAGAGGGAACTCCACTTTTTCTTCCCCTTCTCTTCCGTTGGTGAATGAGGGGGATTCCATTTTTTCATTCTTTCCTCATCCGCAGTGAAACCCCACCCGTCACCCATGAATTTTCGGTCACCCTGTACTGACTCGCAAAATCGCGCGCGCCTTTCAAATTTGCGCACGAGCGTCAGTTTTCAGTTTTCGTTTCTTCAACAGGTTAAATATCGATTTTATTAAATATTTATGATTGTTCGACAATATTTACCTTCTTATCTCTGCTTATCTTTGTTGCAGATGTATAAAGCGTGAAAAATAGCTACGAAGTTACCTATTACTTCTATTATGGGCGACCTTAACGAACGCATAAACAGCACCACTAAGCGGGTTGGTTTTGTTTTTCTTTTCATTTAGTTTGTTATATGGTGGATCGGTTTGTATAATTTATTCATTATTGAAATCGTTATTATTCTACTTTGCTTTCTGAGTTGTGAAGCCCTACGTTTATGATCTCATGGTCATGTACGATATAGTACGATATTATGGTTTATTCGCAACTCTGAATAAGTTGGGGATCGGCCAGAGCCCATCAAAATAACATAATAACAAGTGTATGTAAGATGGAAATTGATAGGTTTAGGTTTTGTGGTTTTAAAGCTCGGATAGAACCAATATATATCTATGCTATGTTAATGTAACTACAAGATCAGATCGAGGTAGTATTTAAATGAGCAAATGTTAGAGATAATTTTTTTCCTTTTCATTAATGGCAACTACATTATTTGCAGAAAATCGAAATGTCTATCTCTGAAGAACAGACGGTTATGAGTACGAAAGCCTCGTCATCTAAAGACGTCGGCTTCAAATCACCGTTGAAGGTTGGTCATCCCATCCTACTTCCTACAATCAGGGTTGTTTTAACTTTTTGCGATTCATCGTGCGGTAAATCGTGAATATCACGTACGGTTTTTTCATTGTTTAGGTAAATTTATTCTTATGTTGTTATTTGATTCGTTTCTCTTAAGTGGGGTTTTCATTAAATAATATGTATTTTTATATTCTATCAGTATCATACATATGTTGTTGTTTGCTTGAATCATGAATCATGATTTATTCATTCATAACTTGTAAGATGTTGATTGATGTTTGATTCAATTCAATCAAATTAAATCAATCATGATCTTGTGGTTTGTCACATGCAGCGACTCTTTTAAATGATTCAAGATTATATTTGATTAGTCAAGTCATGTTTGATTCAATCAATCTACAGGGTGGGCCAAAAAAAACGACCAAGCTTTGATCTAATATAAAAATGGCTGTGATGAATAGTTACAATTGTCATTTTCACCATATGTTAACAACATATAAACTTGGTTATATTGAGAATTTCGTTAGGATCGGTTAGGATTTGAAAGAAATGTGCACTTTTGACTGAAAAAGTTGCTCGCTCGTTTTTACAACAGCCATACACAGCCATATACGATATACTGTCCCTACGATGAGATTTGTCACTGAAACAAGGACTTCTGATGTTTTTTGGTTATTTTTCAGTATAGTTAACCTTTCCCCGCATAAACAGATAAGTTTCATTAAAAAAATTCGGTTTTGAACCGTTTGTGAAAATTTTAAGTGAAAAAGTTTTAGAAACTGGCGTTTATTAGAGTATGACCTGTTTTAACCGTGTTTTCAAACTTTTAGTCTGAATTAAAATAGGGTTAATTCTATCATACACTAAATTTGATTGTTTTGATAGTTTTTAATAAAAATTATAGTCTACAAATTAATAAAAATCGTAGTTATAAAATAAGTCCCATTATGAGCTGTTGTAAAAATGCGCCAGACGTTTTTTTAGATGCACGTGCACAACTTTTGTTAGAGTCAACATAACATATTGAAAACTTCAGGAAAACTAAGTTATTATGTTGTTAATAAATGTTGAAAACGACAAGCCAAAAGATTGGACAGAGCCACCTCTAGGTCAGATCAAAGTGTTGTCGTTTTTTCTGGCCCACCCTGTATGTTAAAATATGAAAAAAACATCAAATATATATTTTCCAGCAAATCCAAGAACAACAATCATCAACGTCATCGGCGTCCACGGCCGCCGAGGAGATCCTGAAACGACGTCAAAATCGCCGCGTCAGTGAACTACCGGGCATCCTGGCGGCCGCCTCCGATCGCGGTCAGTTAGAACGGGACCTCCAATCGTTAAAGTGAGTTTTTCTTCAATACACTTTTCCGTGCTTTTTGCAATTTTTTATGAGAGCTGATCGTCATGATAAATTGGCATAAATTTTTTCTTTTGATCAAACAGGGTAGGTTATCACCTCGGGCGATCGTTGTAGTGGATTATTTTAGTATGCAAAGCCCGGTGTCTGGTTCTTTTGACAAATAGTTTAGCAAAGGTGGCTTCTTGCTGTATTTTCATGGAAAGGTGTTTGGTAAGTAGCTAATTTCTTTGAATTCAGAGTTGAACTGACCGACTGCCTACAAAAGTTGTGCCAGGCGCGCGAAAGACGTGACGAGCTGTTGGAGGAGAACGAACAGCTGAATCGAGATGTGGACCGCAAGAACACTCAGGTTATCCGAGGGTTTTTTGGTTTATTTGAATTTCAGGGGGGAAATTACTTGGTCTACAATACAACTCATTAATTGTTCTTTGTCAACTTGGTTGTGATCCGTTTGTGACAAGTTATAACATATGCTGAGTTTATTTCTTGTTGAAGTTTGGCTCGCGGTTTGGTTAGATTTTTCGGCGGGCCTCTCCTTTTCACATTTCATTTAGATAAGTTTTTAGTTAATTTTTTTCCGTTCAGGTGATCACCGTCTGCGGCGAGATCAAGCGACTAAAAGAAGTCGTTCAGCAGGTATGTTTTCAAATTTCTGCATTTTACGTGTGTTCTTGATTATCATTTACCATTCGCTCTCTGCATGTAACATAAACTCCTATATTAATATTGTAAGATTTAAATTGAATATAATGAATTATGAAATAATTCACTCATATTATTTTAGCTGCGTGTTGACCTGGACAGGGAGAAGGCCAGATCGGAGCAGTTGTTGGCTGAACGCCAGGATCTACAGATCAATACTGAAGCCACCATCATCTCGCTTGAAACCAAACTCGCTCAGGTTAATGAGAGAAATTGTATTTAAATTTCTCCGTTGATACCCTCATACTTATTACATTTTATTAATTGTTGTTGATGTTGTTGCGGCTGTTGTTATTATTGTTGTTGAGGTTTTTCTGTTATTATCAATTTTTTTGTTTTCGGTACTGAACATTCATATTCAACAAGATGTTTAGAAAGTTTAACAACATTTATGTTAATAAAAACGAATAAAAATTTATAAAAATATCTAATTATTTCAGCGCAGCACAGCCAACGCCCAACTGGAGCACGAGCTACGCGAAACGCAGCAAAAGTTGGACGAGGCGCTGCGCGAACGCCGACTCGATCAACAACAACAACAACATCATGAGCAACAACAACACCAGAAACAAGAAGATACGAAAAACGTGAAATCGAAACAGCTGGACGACTTGCGCCAGCTGTTGAGCAAAAAGGATGAAGAGGTTGGTCATCTGCGTCGAGTGGTGAGGAAGGCGGTTTGGACAGCGGATTCGGGGGATTGAAACCGCAACCGGGCAGGAAATTTTTCACGATTTTTGCGATCCCGGATTCAATATGACCTGCTATAGGTTAGAAACAAGAAAACATATGTACGTTAAGATATTTAAGAGTTTAAAAAAATTGGTGAGCTGGTAATTTTTTTCGAAAATTTTCAAACTTAATTTTTTTAAATTTTTTTAAAGAACAAATGGTGATTTTTAAGGCAAGGTATACATGTTTCATGGATTATCTTCGGTTTTTTTTCAGATCAGCCAACTGCGTGCCCGACTTGACACGCTGGCCAACTCGGTGACGGCCACAGCACAGGCTTCCTCGTCAAAGCATGCCCACGATCAGGTAAATCGTCAAACTACGAAATTCTTTCATAAAACATGAATTTTTTTCACTCATTCACTCACCCAATCGTGCGTTCATTCAGTCAGTCAGTCACTCACTTACTCAGTCACTAAATCACTCACTCACCCACACCACTCAGTCACTTACTCACTCAGCCACTCACTCACGTGAGTTCGAGTCCCACCAGGAAGCTGAATTTCTTCAGCTCTTCTGGTGATGAACTGTCTATCAGTCACTTACTCATTCACTGAATCAGTCACTCACTCATTCACCCACGATCGTGCACTCAATCCCAAATTAATTAACTAACACACTCCCTGACTCACTGGCTGACTTAATTACGCAATGGCTCATATTATCGCACTAGTCACTTATTCTGTCACCAATTCTCTCAGACGGCTCACTGACTCACTCTTTCATTCATCAACTAACTCATTCACTCAACCGACTCACTCATCATCTCCCACACATTTTTAGACCGATCTGCTACGCGAGATCCATCAGCTCTCCGAGACGGTCAAACTCGCCGTCACTCCCGCCAAATCGCGCACCCATCAGCGACTTCTCAGCGATGAAGACACGGAGAATTTATCGGTTCGGTCTCAACCACTAGCACACGAGAAGGGGTGAGAAAAGTGGAATTACCCCCTCTGGCTGTTTCAAAAACTGGAGATTTTTCTTTAAGGTGTCATTAAAATGACATGTCTGCGAATTCCCTCTCTTGGAAAGATTCTCCTTCCTTTGAAGGTTGGCTCGTCCGGAAGTGGTCTCAATCTCAACCACTGGCGGACGAGTTTTATTCCCAGAGGGAGGGGAATTTCGTCAAAGAGGGGGAATTAACAGTTTTGAAGCCAGTTCACCTACACCTTGGGGAACGAACTGCACATTTCAAAATCACCAAAGAGGGGGGAAGTCCACTTTTCCCTCCCCTTGTCGTCCGACATTTTCTTTTCATAGAATATTCCGAAAAAAAATTGAAAAAAGTAAATTAATTTAAATTTAATTATTCCCATTCCCATAATTTATTTTCTTTCTTGCAGGCCCTACGCGAGCAGATCGGCTCCCTACGGACGAGCAAGCAGTATCTGGAGCGCGACCTGAAGCGAGCGGAAGAGGCCGAGAAGTCATTGAGTCGAGTGAGTGATTATCATGTTTTTGAATACCATTCTGAGCCAGAAATCCTCAGATTTGAGTCCAATTTCGAGTATGTCAACTTGAGTCTCTATGATTATTGTACGTTGTTCAATGGCTGTGTGTAGGAGATTTTTTTCACTTGATTACATGTTTTCTTTCTTATAGTAAGAGACCAGATTAACGCGTAGCCCTACTTGAATTATTGCAGTCGATTGCTTTATTATTGACTAATTTAAAGCTAGACACATAACACTTAGTGTTTCGCTCTATATTCGTCAGTACTCAGGATGGTAAAAATGGCGAAACCTTTAACACGCAATTTATTTTTAATTCGAACGATAAAACATAGATGCTAATGTGTTTGTCTTTACACAAAATGAGTCACAGACTATAATAAGCAAAAGCAACCATAGAGCGTCATCAAGTGAAATAGCCAGTTCCTCAGTTCCAGTAGTTAGTTTTTCATGGAAGGATACCCTATGTAAATTTATCATCTTCTACCTTTCTCATTGTGCTATTTCAACAGTATCTTTTCCCACATCATATCAGGTAGTACATTTACTTGTGCATTCCTAATAGTCGTGATCTCACCATTAGTTGTCTTCTCTCATGCAATTAATTCATTACCAATGATATCTCGCCTTATTTTTTATCATACTTGTATTGTAATTTGTATCGAAACTCAGTAAACTTCGAAGTTTTTGAATGCCAGTGGAAATTCGGGTGAAACTCCAATGTCCGTCGTCAGTGTTGCCCTCCTGTTCTTCTCTCCTTCGTTTTCCGTTGCCAGAATGCTTTTTTCTCAAAAAAATTTGTGAATTAGAAATTTTAAGTCAAGTTTGTTTTCTATTAAAACTTTTATTTTGCCTGCCAGAAAGCTTTGCATGTATTAGAAGAGGGAGGTGAGAAGAGAAGGCGACATTGCATTACGAGTTTCTCATCTAATTTCTCCTGACATTTCTAGAATCTCCTAGAAAACTTCAGTTTCTATAAATTAGGAAACTATTGAGTTATGTACGCCTTTTCTTCCACACCCTGATTTCAGGATCTCGCGAAAGCCCAGGACGAACTACAGAATCTGAAGAGTCGACTCGAGAGCAGTCAGAAGTCGGTCGGGGAGCGCGAGCAGGAGGCATTGGATGCTCATAAGTGAGTTAATTATTAAGAGTTTTTGAGAAGAGAAAAAAATATCAGTTGACGAAATTCGCACCCATTCCATTGCCCATATAATACGGTTGACGGGTCAATATAAAAAATAAAATAAAAAATGTCCAAGCTATATGACACTCACCTTCATAGAGGCGTAATTTTTACGTTCACTGCTCAGTTGATCATAAAAAAGTAACGCATGCTATGCATAATAAATTAATGAATATGTAAGTTGAAGATTTTTTTTTCACATTTGCAAAAAATGCCATTGCAAAAAATGCCATTTGTGTTGGCATTCGCCATCTCATAATTGTTGTCGTTAGCTAGCTGCTGCTGCTCAAAGGTCGATACAACTTTATTAGTTGACAGGTTTTCAGCTATTAGTCAAGTTTACAGTTGCATAAATAGAGGATGTGTGAGTTCCTTTTTGACAAGTCGTATCAGGAAACAGAAATTCGGGCACGTAGCTTTCACGTTTGAAGGTGTATTCTCAATTCAGCATATGTTAGTGAAACTGATCGGTGTCGACATTCACACTTAAGTTTTCCCCAAAATCTCCCTATTTTCTCCCAGGTATCTGAGTGATGAGAACTCGAAGATCAAGCAGCAAAAGGCGGATCTGCGAGTCCGTTTACTGGACGCCGAGCGCACGCTGGCCCGGACCAAGACCAAATTGGAGGAGTGTCAAGTCAACGAGAAGGCGGCTGAAGAGTTGAAGGAGGCCCGTAAGCAGCTCACTAATGTTGGTACATGAGTCATATTTGGTAATACAGGGTGGGCCGAAAAAAAGGATAACCCTATGATCTCATATAAAAGTGGCTGTATAGCATGGGTACCGAAAAAATTACGGCCATTTTGATCAATAAAAAGATTGCAAGCATTTTTTAGATTTTTTTAAACTCTATATTTGTCGGAAATGTCCAAAAACAGTATAAAAAATTTCGGGTCTTAAAAGTTGCGGCAACTTTTTCGGTAACCATGCTGTATAGAATATTAACAATTGTCGTTATCACCATATGTTAACCACATAGAGACTTGGTTCTATTGAGAATTTCGTTGCGATCGGTTCGGGTTTGGGAGAATATTGTACATCGAAGAATATTAATAAAAGACGACCATATTTGAAATTTTGAAAGCGCGCCATTTTTCCCTGACCCTGAGTATTACTCGTATTACACTTAGCTTGCTGACGTTGGCCATCAGATAAGAGCAATGATACTATTCTATTAGGGAACATTTGATTAATAGGTATTTGGCATTACCATGAAGCAGTTGCCCTAAAACGAGCTTAACACTATGAAGTTCATGTCTGCTGAAATTTAGTCAAAAATCCTCAAAATGGGTTCATATTAAAACAAGTTAAGTGATCCAAGTATTGGGGATTCGCAACCTTCTGTGTAAACTGTTCCCAGGCACATTTTAGCGCGAATTCGAATATTCAAAACTGGCAAACTCCCCTGTACCCTTCCCTGTACTTTTTTTATCGGAAAGATTTGGCGCGCATTCAAATATTCAAACTATTTTCAGACCAAACTCGACCTGTCTTTGGCTGAGTCCAAGTGTAAGGACGTGCAGAAACGATTGGATGAAGTCAAGGCGGAGTTGCATGAGAAGGAGAAAGATACACAGGAGATGAAGAGGAAGTTGGATGCGTTGACCACTGATTCGAAGGTTATTGTTTGACTTACTGTTGATTTTATCGACATGTTTCTTTTATCTGAACCAGTTTTTCTCTAATTTAAAATGCAAAATTAAAGCATAATTACTAGCATTCCTACTAATTAAAATATTGCTCCACTATGAAGTCTTTTTCTATCGGTTATGCTTCTATTTTATATCATAATTTATAGTTTTAGATATTTGATAAAGAAAAATGACGGCAAATAATCATAATTTTTAGGTGGACGCCAAGAAGAACGAAATGTGCAAGTCGGCCATGGAGAAGCAAGTAGACAAGCTGAATCAGGTTGGTTATACGAGGTCACTTTTGTTCTTCATTTTTCTTTCAGTTATATAAAATAACAACATAAATACCAAATGAGAGTATAGAACAAATTATACAAACATGTTATAAAATTGTTTCCCAAGACCCAATTTCAGTTTGTGGGTTAGAGACAAAAATTTGGTGACCAACTCTAATTATGCTTCTGTTATGATCGGATCGCGTATGCTGGTACTACCGTAATTAAAATAAGAAAACGGAAGGAATTCATTCAGGACAAGGCGGCTCTGGCCAAGGCGATTGAGGAGCAGGATCTGCAGATCGAACAACTCGTTGAGCTGAAGAAAAAATATCAGAAGGTTACAACCCAAAAACACATCTATCTACCCCATTCTCCCCTACCTCTGGAACTCCCCTCTTTGGCGGTGTCAAAAAGTTAGGTTTTGTTTCTCAAGGTGTAGGTTAAAAGCCCAATTTCTGCCAGTTCCCTCCTCATTTGGGAAGATTCCCCTCCGAATGTTGTAATGTATAGTGAGTTTGACTGACTACTAACCTGCTCCTTTACTATTTCATTATTGTGCGTGTGTCGTTTTTCGTTCGGATTAATGAATAAGACCTTGTTGGAAGCAGTTTCTGAATAGGATTTCGCCGGCGATCGAGCTTCGATCGATTCGAGATTGACTCGTCCGCCAGTGCTATTGTGGTATAACAAAATGAATGAATTTGAATCTGGTTAATAATGAGTTTGGCACTAACCGAAATTTTTTCCAGCTAGCCGAGGATGCCCGTGGTGACATCGATAAGGTCAAGTCCGAGCTCGTGGTCGCCCGTGCCGAGTGTCGTCAGTTCGAGCAGCGCTATGAATGCGAGCAGATGGAGAGGAAACGACTGGAGAAGAAGAATCAGTATCTACAGGTTGGGTGGATGCACTAGCGGACGAGAAGGGGTCGGAAAAGTGGAATTCCCCCCTTTTTGGTGTTTTCAAAATATAGAATTTGTTCCCTAAGGTGTAGGTAAACTGACCTAAATTTTGCAAATTCACCCCACTCTGGAAAAGTTCCCCTCCCTTTGGAGGGTTAGCTCGTCCGCCAGTCAGTCAGTCAGTCAGTCAGAGAACTAGAAGTTGAATAGAGTGAGATTGAGCAGGAGAGGGGATTGAGTAAAATAGCTCATGAGTTACTCAGTTTCAGTGTCAGTGATTCGTTGAGGAATACAAAATATTTTACTGAAGAGTATGTATTATGTAAGGAAGGAGTATTGTAAGTGAATGAAGTGAGCGTGTGAATGAGTGAGGTTATAAGCTGTGGTAATTGAATGACTGGACAAGAAGGTATGTGATTGAGTAGTCAGTGAGCAATAAAAATGCCTCGAAAAATAATAATAATTTTTTTACTGAAAGTTTTCAAATCAGTGTCGAAGATTTCTTTGTTCAAGGAGGAGCTCTCGGCCACGCACGTTGACTACCGCAGTGAGATCGCGCTGCTCACCTCACAGACGCAGTCCACCACGACCACGTTGACACAGGTTGGTCGTCTTTTCGACTGATAATTCAAATCAAATTTATTCAGTTGTTATGCCATAATAGCAAAGTTACATTAGTGAAATAACGGTCATCCGATTTACAATGACTATCACTGATCATCAATTATAATTATAATCATAGGTGGGCCGCAGGGGGGGGTTTACCCCCACTTTTCAGGGTCGGCGGGTAGCCTACCCCCTCCCCCCTAGACAAAAATTTAGGTCGCCTACCCCCTCCCCCCTACTCGAAATTTTTGGGAAAATCGGCCTCAAAACCTCGATTTTGAGGCTCATTTTTTTAAATTTTCTGGCTGTCAGAATTTTTTTCGAAGAAACACTTTTCTGGGTTAATTTTCTTGGTTAAAACCTGAAAAAACCGGTATATGTGATGTTTATACCTTATAATAGAAGATTTTTTAGCAAAAACAAGCGATTTTTGCGAAATTATTTTTTTCTACCCCCCCCCCTCCTACCCGACCTTATCCCCCCCCCCCACTTTTCGGACAGGTCGGGTAGGATGGGATTTTCTGTCGGCTACCCCCCACCCCCTGCAAAACGCCAAAAAACCCGGCCCACCCCTGATTATAATAATACTGTGTGTTTCACAGTTAAATAAAGCCAGTCTGCCTATCCGGGATTTCATATTTACTCAAGCCGTGCGAGCATTCTTTGATTGCAAGGTACATTTTGCAATCCTACATTGAGTAATCAACGTAGCGTTGGTGTGGACACCCACTAAATTTTTTTTACAAAATATGTTTTCCTTGTTTTTTTATTTACTCCGAAGCAGTGGTGGGAAAAGTGGAATTCTTCCCTCTTTGGTTATCTAAAATGTGAGAATTTGTCCCCTTAGGTGTAGGTAAAATGGCCTGCAAACTACCAATTCCCCCTCTTAGACGGAATTCCCCTCCTTTGGAGGGTTAGCTCGTCCGCCAGTGCTTCCTTGTAACTCACTTACACAAGTTTTTGGTCTCCGAAATCAGTTCAAGTAAGTTTTTTAGTGCGCGTTCAAATTTTCGAGTTTTATTTTTCCAGAATGCGCCACCACCACTAGCCATGTCCACGCCTGTGAACCAGTCGATCTCGAGCTCGCAGGGTGATCTCCGTAAGGCTGATGATACCTCATCCAAGATGCACAAAATGCAGATCGACAGTCTGAATCTTAAGGTTGGCGTTAATTTATTCCTACCATTTTCACCTTTCTTTCGTCGCAGTTCTATTTTCACCTTTTTTCCGTAGCAGTTAACTTGAAAATATTTTTAATATTCCATCCTCATTTCAGTTCTTTCTGCAATCGAGTTATTTCGTTCATGCGAAATCTGACAGTTTATGACTAATAATAGTAATAATGAGTACAAATTTGATTACAGTGGTTTTTTATTCAAACCCTGTGCTCTGGACACGTATTTCCTCTTTCGATTTGTACAGATGAATAAAAAAATTCTCTCGAGTTTTTTCTATTTCCTCTTTTGATTTGTACAAATGAATGAAAAAACGAGCTGATGATCTCAGGTTAACGAGCTGAACACGAAAATCCAGGGCCTGGAGTCTGCCAAGCGCAACCTGGACACCGAGGTCGCATCGCTACGCCGTCAGCTGCAGGAGAGTCGCCAGGAGACGGCCAAATTGACGGATCAGGTTCGGGGGAGATAGTTAGTTAAATAGCCTACTTAATAATACTAATTACTGATAAGTTCAACTTATATTGATTTATTATAAAATCATAAAATTATATATTGCATTTACTCTCGCAATAAATTGTTTCTTCTCCATTCCAAAATAAAATAAAAAAATTTTGAGTAAAAAATACAAAATATTGCGCTCTAATTCAAAACCAGAAAAATAGAAATTTTTTATATACAAATGAAGTATAAATACTTTCAGCTGCCGCAACTCAACGAGCAAATCGCGTCCGCCCGTTCCACTGAATCCAAGGCCACCGGTGCCCTCCGGGATGCCATTCAGAAGGCTGAACGATACAAGGAGGAACGCGATCAAGTGTCCAAGGGCATTGAGGAGCTGGAGGAGAAGCTGAGACAGGCTAAGGTTATTATTGGATCAATAGAATATCCATGTTTTATCCATTGGTTTTGGCGCACATAAAATTCATTT
Organism: Daptonema setosum; assembly: GCA_964036265.1. Lineage (NCBI taxonomy): Eukaryota > Metazoa > Nematoda > Chromadorea > Monhysterida > Xyalidae > Daptonema > Daptonema setosum. The sequence continues at coordinate 5,208,293 of OZ038442.1, forward strand.
ATTTGGGAAAATAAATGTTCTCGCAGTACATAAAATCATAAATCGTAATTAAATACCGGGTTTGAATGCGCGCGCAATATTGCATTTTGATTCTTACCGTAAGAACGCACATCACACCATACCGATATGGTTCGTGTTCCGTTGTTATCAAAAAAAAGTCTCTTGATCATTACAATAAAATACGTTGTTTATGAATAAGTACAAAAAATTAACATATTCAAGTCTTTTTGTTAACATTGGTTTATATTTTCCAGTTAAACGAGAAAGAAATGGAGCGTTATCGCCGCGAACGCAACGAACTGCATCGCGAGCTGTCGGGCGTCGTCGAAGAGATGCGCGATGTTAAGGTAATGTTTCATATTCTTATATTTTTGGTTGATTTATAAACATGTTTTTTTCATGTTGAGGTAATTTCTTCAGAGTTTTATCAGATTTTTCTGTTTTGGAATCTGTTGTACCGCCGCCTCGCTCAAACCATACCGTTCCCGCTTCAACCAGTTATGTCCCGCTTAAACCAGACCTGTTCTGTTTAACCCTGCTTGAATCGTGGCGTGGCCATATGATACATTGTCATATGTACCCAGGTTTCTGTATGTCCCGGAGTCCCGGGTGGCCCTAACAAATCAAAAGAAACGAATGAAATTCAACCAGATCTCCTCCTCAAATCGGCCACGCTTTAGTCAAGCAGATCGCTTACACTCAATGTTTCCCGCTTATAAATCACATTTCCCGCGCTTACAGGCGGCCAACTACGAGGAGAAACGGCGCAACGAAGAGACGCTGGCTCAACAGCAGAAGCTGATCGACTACCTCCAAGCGCAGGTGCCGGCAGGTTCTTCGGCGAATCGTGACACGAAAAACAAGTTGACCATCGGTAAGATGCTGCGATCAGCCAGCCCGACGTTCAGCTCCCAGTCGGCCGCCAACTACTACAGCACCTCGGCCAGCAATGTGTCCACTGTGGGTTTACTTATTGCTTGCTTTGGCATTTTTCATAGTTTTTAATATTTTAGTTTATGTTCTAACCAGGTGAGTTAAATCTAGAACTTCTTAGTATCCCACAAGTCAGGGTATGTCAAATTATAAAACAATGAAAAAATGATTGTTTTTTTGGTCAAATCAATAATTGGTCTAATGTTTTTTTGGACTAACTGGTGGAAAAATCGTGAATAATTGCTGTTTGGACCTGTGAGTTTCTGTTCAAGTGTTCAGTATGTGTAACGTTAGATTGATGATACAAAAAGTGTACCTTTCACTTTGGAAGAGACATTTCTAATATTTACATAAATGGACCTTTCAAAAAACATTTATTTATTTTGAAAACAAAATGAAACAAGAACACAAAATAAAATAAGGTAAAAAACAATTGTTTTATTTGACATACCCTGTTTGGCTTTTAGACTTCGCAATCGCTTTGCCAGTGTGTGTCTGGGTTTCCAAAGGGTTCTTTTAGATTTCAAGGAATGGAGGAAGGCCATTTGTGAACCGTTGGGCGGAGTAAAAAAACAGTCTCCCGAAAACAAAACTAACAATTTACATGTCATGTCAAGTTACATGTTTTCATCTCCGTTCCCCTCTACTTTTTACCTTGATTTAGGCTCTGAACTCGCTCTAACCATTTTATTTCATGAGCTTATCTTTCGTGGCATTGGCTGTCGTTTTATTGTGTTTTGTCGTACAATCTACTTTTTCCAAATAAGCACTGATGAACTCTTTTTTCTCAGGACGCCCTGAACGCGCACGAACGTCGCAAGCTCAACGAGCTAGAGATGCAGCTGCAGAAGATGAAACGTGAACTAGACGACGCTAAATACAGTTGGTGTAAATAAGGAGTATTTCAATTATCAATTATCTGATGAGCGTCTCGTTTCGTGTTATGAACGAATTTATGTTTTTTCGATTCCACGTTCGATATCAAGTCTTCAAGTTTTATTTTGAATTTTTTTTTGAAAATGATTAATTTTTTGAAGGAATTTGTTTTTTTATCTCAGGCTCGATCCGTCGATTCAATGAATTGCCGGTCTCAGGCCGACCAAGTCTGGGCGTGGCGGGTGCCGCCAGCATGGGTGCGTTGACCGATTCGAGTATGGCCAACGTTACGGAGGGTGATCGCGCCCATTCGTCCGAGGTGATTACGGTAAGTCAATGAATATCATATCTGTCCAAATTGAGAGAGAGGAAAAAAACAGTTTATAGGCAAAGTCTTGATTTGTACGTTTTTATCATTTTCGTGTTCATTTAATCACCTAACTGACTGCATATAAATTAACATGCCGGCTGTTGTAAATTAACCGATTTGAGTTCGCCGAATGAGCTTGCTTCTGGCTGTAAGTTCAATCCTTCAATTTTTTTGTTTCATATTCTAGTTGTTGAACGTGGCAACGTTTCTGGTCTTTTCAGGTACCCCGTCAGCAGCTGCACTTCACCGCCGAGCCGAGTCCGAGCAAGCAGATGCACCAGTCACGGGCACCATCTTCTCATACTGCGTCCACGAAGAGTCGGTTTACTACAGTGTTCAAAACTTCAAAAAAAACTATTTTGACATTTGAAAGTGTTTCCTTATCATTATAAAAAATCTTGCTTCGTCTGGAGTAAAAAGAAAAAAAAATTAGTCAACTTTGAATGGTTTTGTCAACTTTTCAACTTTCAACTTTTATTCGGGTTTCTCACCATAATGGCAATGAGGAATACCAAGTCACAAAGTGAAATTGTCGTACATGGCCGTACTTTTAAAATCTTCTAACTTCATCTAATCCCATCCCAACAATTCTCATCTGATTTTCAGCCGCCAAATCCCCAGCTCCTTCACGTGCGTCCACACGATCGACGGTGACCACCACGTCCACGGGCTCATCGGGCACCGGCACCATGCGCCACAACATTCCACATAAATGGAAGCGTACGATCGTATTGCGGCCGATGAAGTGCTCCGTGTGTCTGGATGGCCTGTCGTTTGCCACGTATGCGCTTCGATGCTCCGGTCAGTTGTTTGACTGACTGACTGACTGATTGACTGACTGACTGGCTACTTCACTGACTGACTGATCGACTGAATGAATGAGTGGCTAATTGGCTAACCTCCGGCTAATTGACTAACTGACGGAATGAATGACTGGCTAACCGAGAGCATGACTTACTGACTAATTGACTGCCTGACTAGCTGATTGACTGACCTATTGACTGACTGACTGGCTAATCGACTGCCTGGCTGACTAAGAGTCGTAACGAAATAACACCGAACAGAGCATTGGATTATTATAGAATGCCAAACGGTGGTGCATCGTCAGTGTGCCGATGCAATGCTGAACACGTGCGGACTGCCCTTACTATATACGGATTACTATCTCGAACAGCAAAAACGCATGCAGGTTTGTTGTTGTTGTTGTTGTTGTCGGTTGTTTTTTTGTCTGTTGTTGTTGTTGTTATTGCTGTTGTTGTTGTTGAATGTTGTTGTTGTTGTTGTTGACCGTTGTTGTCATTGTTGTTGTTGTTGACTGTTGTTATTTTGGTGTTGTCTGTTGTTGACCGTTGTTGTTGACTGTTGTTGTTGGCTGATTGTTGTTGACCGTTGTTGTTGTTGTTGTAGTCTCAATAGCCAATGATGAACAAACCATGCTAATTTGTACGCCCTCAAACTCGAGCCCGGTCGGCTCGTTTGGCGGCTATGATAACAAAAAACATGTCTGAGGCTGTTGTTGTTGTCTTTGAAAGTTTTTGTTGTTGTTAGTTTGTTGTTGTTGTTGTTGCTGTTGTTGTTGTTCTTTCTGATACTCTATAACTTTGTTTCAGGCCATCCAAAACGCGGGCAACGGTGAAACGTACAAGAAGCAGAAACGTCTATCACTGCATGATACACCTTCAGCCGAGGGACGCATGGCCGGCTGGGTGCGGTTGTGGAGGTGCGTGGACGAGTATTAAAAGCATTACTGCATATTTAATAAATTACATTATTACTGTTTTACTTAACTTCAGATCAGAGTGTGAATGTGGCAATTAATTTGTATCCCATTTATGTTCCATCAAATACACAGAATATAATAACAATGTCCCGGGAAGATGGGAAACCCAGTTTTTTGTACAAAAAGAGCCAACAAATCATCTTTTTCTTCTTCTTTTTATTTATCAAACCCTGGATGGATCTCTGAAAACTCTCATTTTTATTTATCAAATCCTGGATGGATCTCTAAAAACTCATTTGTAATGTTTTGCTTTACTGCAGATCGGACGAACCGCAGCACGAGCAGTGGCGCGATGCGTACGCACTCATGAACGATCAGGTGCTCGAGTTCTACCACGAGATTGCTGATGAGTCGTCCAATCAGCAGCAAGAGCCGTTCCAGGTTGCTCCTTCTACCTTATTCTATTTTTATATGCTGGATAGCATTTTTTTAGCACTTATTGTGTTATAAACAAAGATCCCTTCTAAACTAAAAAATAGTGATGTCTTGGAAATAAAAAGCAGTTCTAATGGCAAATTTTTCGTACAATAATGAATCCGATTTTAACCTAGCCTGATGAGCAATATGTCAATGAGATAGAATAAAATTTAATTTGAACTTTTTCATGTTTTCCATCCATGATGCTTTTTCTTACTTTGAATAAATCTCTTTATTGTTCAGATTATAATCTCATAGTATATCGCTTGTTTCCAGACGATCAATCTGTCCGACCAGCAGTGGCGAGTCCGCTTCCAGCAGCGCGCTGACGACGTTGAGAAGCTCTCGGCCGCTGATGTGCCGTACCTGGTTGAGATAAAAATCATCCCCGACAAGTTAGAGGATACAGTCGATTATTTGTATTCTTGTCAATGTGTTTATTCATAATAGTAAACGAATTCTAGTCCTACTAAGAAACTGGAAAATTTCAAGTATCCTAGTAGGATTCGAACCCACGACCTTCCGTTCAGTACACGGATGTGGTAACCGCTACACCACAGGTACTCCTGTTTAGCAGTAACTTAGCCGAAATAAGAGGGCACACAAAATGGCTAACAACTTCATCATCATCCAGACATGCTTTCAGTGGCCTCAGCCCGTATCGCCTGTATCTGATGGCACCGACCCTCCAGGCCAAGCAGCGATGGGTCAACGCCCTTCAAGTGGCCACCACACGCAAACAGTTTGCACGTCGGGTATCTTCGCTGGTTTGTGACTTTTTTCTTTCTGCACTAACGGACGAGAAGGGTTGGGAAAAGTGGAATTCCCCCCTCTTTGGAGGTTTCAAAAAGTAAATTTTGTTCCCAACGGTATAGGTAAATTGACCGGAAAACTGTTGATTCCGTTATTTTTGATGAAATTCCCCATCTTTTGAGGATGAGCTCGTCCGCCAGTGCTTACTGGTACTTCTTCATGCTACTGAGATCAATTAGACACACCTAATACCTCATCAGAGTGATTGTTTTCGCAGTAGTATATATTTGATTTGTTAATGATTATAATTTCAGCGTCTGAATGACGGTGTGTACCTGCGCCTGGAGAAGCCGCACAACCTGCTGATCCACTCGTGCTGTATACTCAACGATGATGTTAGTCAGTGGTGGGCAGCGAATTTGGCCAAAATGGCGTTACGGTCATACACTTTTTCAGAAATCGGTCTTACGGTCAGGCACCCTCCCGGTTTTCGATTTTGGGGGGGGGGGGGGCATGACGGTCAACATTAAATGAAGTCGAATTTTTAACTCAAAAACATCAGTAATGGCTTAAAATAATGACCGAAATTTTGGCATTTTGAAAGCCGCTGATTTGTACAAGAAACATAACAGAAAATTGACAGACTGAGTGCGCGCAGCGCCGAAATTTGGGCATTTTGAAGCCCGCTGATTTGTATTAGAAACATATCTGAAACCTGACAGGCTGAGTAGCGCGTAGCGCTGAATTTTTTTGCATTTTGAACCCCGTTGATTAGTATTAGAAACGTATCCAAAAACTGACAGGCTGAGTGGCGCACAGCGTCAAAACTTAATCATTTTGAAGCCCGCCGATTTGTATAAGAAACATACCTGAAAACTGACAGGCTGACTGGCGCGCAGCGCCGAAATTTTAGCATTTGAAGCGCGCTGATTTGTATTAGAAACATATCTGTAAACTGACCGGCGGACTGGCGCGCAGCGCCGAAATTTTAGCATTTGAAGCGCGCTGATTTGTATTAGAAACGTATCTGAAAACTGACAGGCTGAGTGGTGCACAGCGTCGAAACTTAAACATTTTGAAGACCGCCTATTTGTATAAGAAACATATGAAAACTGACAGGCTGACTGGCGCGCAGCGCCGAGATTTTAGCATTTGAAGCGTGCTGATTTGTATTAGAAACGTATCTGAAAACTGACAGGCTGAGTGGTGCGCAGCTCCGAAATTTTGACATCTGAAGCCCGCTGATTTTTATTAGAAACGTATCTGAAAAGTGATAGGCTGAGTGGCGCGCAGCGCCGAAATTTTAGCATTTTGAGACTCGCAGATTTGTATTAGAAACATCTGAAAACTGACAAGTTGAGTGGCACACAGCGTCGAAACTTTAGCATTTAGCCCACTGATTTGTATCAGAAACGTATCTATTGGCGCGCAGTGTTGGTTGATATTTCAGTACTGAGTATTTCATTCAGCACCATACATCAATCATTGTATCGTGCATCGAATCGATCCAACGAACACTGAATTTAAAACTTGAAACGTTTTCGACCGATTTTTGGTCGATTTTTCTTAACTTGAAACGTTTTCGACCAATTTTTGGTCGATTTTTTTAAACTTGAAACGTTTTCGACCAATTTTTGGTCGTTTTTTAAGCATTTCGTGTAATTTTAGGTCATTTTGACAGTAAATTATGGTAAGTTTTGACCGTTACGGTCAATGGGTCAATTCCGAAAATCTCTCTTACGGTCGATCGATCAAGGGCACCCTCCCGCCCTGTTTTTTTTTGGGGGGGGCGCCCCCCCCCCCCTGCTGCCCACCGCTGTTGTTAGTTGGATATCTCCTCCCGTAAACTTCCAAACCCCAAAAAGTTTCTGCCCACCAAAAATCCATTCCATAAAAAGTTTAACTGTCCGTCAACCCACGTACGTTAGGCCCGTACAGTGGTGGTATTTCCGTGGTCCTCCACCCACCTTAATATGCACGTAAAAATTCCGTATTTGGGATAAATCATAGGAAAATTTTTTGTGGTTTGGAGTTTTGCATCTCCTCCCATAAGTCGAATCTGTGCGATATTGAAACCGTAATCTGGTAAACTCGCTCCGTTTTCCTTGCACTTTTTCATTATTTCACTCTTTTGACTTGAGTTCCTCGGTAACGTTATGGCGATAAACCGGAATAATGTTGAATTCAAATTCGAATGTGATCGTCAAGGATGTCCTAAACGTTTGTCGCATCCCTCGTCAAGTGGTTAAGGCGCCGGCCTCGCTTGCCGACGTTTCTGGTTCGAGCCCTGGGTTGAGACACAGTGCATTCAAGAACGTTGTTGATGATCAGTGATTGTCATTGTGAATCGGATGACCGTTTTTTCACTATTGTGACTTGGTATCCTACTTTGCTATTATGGCATAACAACTGAATAAATTTGATTTGATTTGATAAAAAAAAAATACAGATTCTTCTCCTCGGCTGCGAGGAGGGTCTGTTCTTCACCAAGTCGATCAAACCGACGATTCCGTACCGTATCGCTGGTCTGGACGAGGTTTACCAGATCGAGATCTACGCGGACATCGACATGGTCGTCGTGATTACTGGTTGGTTGTCGAGTGGTCTAAGTAGTAGGTTAGGAAACTGGTGGTACTGGGTTCGAAACCTGGTTTTGTGCACAATAAATGTAGTGACTACGATCACCCCACGAAACTGCCACGAATCTATATCAATATCAAATACGATGAGATCCTAACGCACGACCTCTTGTTCACTCACCTTTTTTGCTTCATCAGTGCAGTGCATAGCCATTTAGTTGGCAATAAAAATATGAAAATGTGGGATCTAAAAAATTATGAGAATGTCATCAGTGTTTTATGGATCAGTGTTTTGTCGCCTGTCTAGCCTAGTGCGTAGGGCGCCAGCCTGGAATACCGGCGGTCCTAAGCTCGAAACCGGACTTGAGACACAGATCCTGACTCGTTGCTCTGGGGTTTCTGCCATTGCCCGTCAGTTTATTCAACTCTCCGGCCACTACGAAAACGGAAAACACCATTCTGATATGGTATTAGTGTGCCTTACTGCCTTATGACTTCAGTTAAAATGGAAAAGTCCAACAACTATGGATTGCCAGAGGCACTAGCGGACGAGAAGGGGAGGGAAAAGTGGGATTCCCCCCTCTTTGGCGTTTTCAAAAAGTAGAATTTGTTCCCTAACGTGTGGGTAAAATGTTCTCAAAACTGTTAATTACCCCCTCTTTGACGAAATTCCCCTCCCTTTGGAGGTGTAGCTCGTCCGCCAGTGCTCTAAGTGCTCTGGAGACTGCTGTATGCATTTTTTTTGTCTATTTTCAGGCAAGGATCGTCAGATCGGCTACATTCATCTGACCGAGCTCAAACAGGCGATGACCAGCACGAATCCCGGTTCGTAGTTTGGCTTAGAAATATCTAAAACAAACAAGCAATGAGTGTAAATATTTCAAGCAATGAGTGTAAATATTTCAATGCCAATATAACTAAGATGATTATTTTTAATTTTTACGTATCTCTGAAATAGAATTTAACTTAAGTAACATGAAGATTTTTGTGATAAAGGCCTTGTTGCATAATTTAACCCAATGTACATTTATCCTTTTTGATTAGACTTTTTATTTCAGTCTCAAGTCTCCACTCTTTCGTAAACGATTACTTGCCAACTAAGAACGTAAATTATTCTATATTAGGTTTTTTTAAATACGTGTTTTCCGACGTTTTTACCCTACATACGAAAAAAGTTCAATATTAGCTTTTATCAGCTTTATGTTCACCATTTTCAGGTGTTCGTCCCACACTGGAAAAGGAGACGCAGTTGTGCCATCTGTTCGTCTGCGCCAAGACGGAGCGCAGTCAGAGTCTGCGCCGATGTCTGGTCGTTGCCGATCCTGATCGTCTGCAGATACTCAACTTCAATGCCCGAATGCAGGTCTTCACGCCTTACAAGGTTGGTGTTGTTGGTGTTGTTGTTGTTGTTGTTGTTGTTGGTGTATGTCGCTTCCCTCGTCAAGTGGTTAAGGCGCCGGCCTCGCTCGCCGACGTGTCTGGTTCGAGCCCCGGGTTGAGACACAGCGCATTCGAGAACGTTGTTGAGTTGATGATCAGTGATTGTCATTGTAAATCGGATGACCGTTATTTCACTTTGAGACTTGGTATCCTACTTTGCTATTATGGCATAACAACTGAATAAATTTGTTTTTTTTTGATTTGTTGTGGCGCAAGAGGGTCCTTCACTCTTTTAAAAAAATTTTAGAGTAAAAGTTACGAAAATGAAGGAACACGGTGTGGTGTAGAAAAATAATGAAACGTCAAGATTTTCAATTTTTTCATTCCGAATAGTTTTTATTTAAGTGACTGTCGGATGAGGAGGGCGGCGTTGTCTGCAATGCCCTCACAATTAGGGTAACTGACCCCCACGCCCCGTTCGGCCCACTCCTGACTACCGTTTTACTGGAAGCATTTTTACAGGAGGTACCGACTCGCGAGCCGGTCACCTGCATCACGGCACTGGATGGCTCGCTGCTGATCGGCGCCGAACAGTTCTTCCGACTGGACCCGTTCGAAGCGAAAATATCTGGTAAGGATGATTTTCATGATTCATTACTACGACAATACAAGTATTTTTCTTTTTGTTTACTGACCGACCAGCTTCAAAATCGTAGTTTTTTATTAGGAATTTCATTATTTTCAATCATGTTGAGTGAAGTTTATTATTATTACCAAGTTCATGATGATCACCCATACCCATAATAAGAGATATCACTACCGCGGTGAGTCTTTTTTTACTTCAAAGACGTTTTTATGTTTGGAATGTCTTTTATTTCACTCTATGACTTGGAATTTAACGTCCCCATTAAGCAATGACCCTCAATAAAGTCAACAGTGTTCCTGAATTCTGAAGTTTTCTCACTTTTTCATTTCATTTCATTCGTTCGGCATTTCTGCCTTGGTTGAATACAAGCATGATAGCAAGTGCAAGTAACCAACATTTGTGGGTGAGTTGAATAAATGACAAGTTATAAATCAATTTTCCTGACAATATGACATGATGTTGGAATAGCACGGGTACTTAGTCACTTAGTCATCGTGTTTCTAGATTTCTTCGACCCCACCGATCGTTCGCTGGCCGTCACCCAACAGGCCATCCATCGTCAGGAGTATCCGATCAGCGCCCTCCGAATCGTGGACGAAACCGGCCGACACACGCAGGAGCTGCTCATCGTGTATCAGAGTTGGTTGTTGTTGTTGTTGTTGTGGTTGTTGTCGTTGATAATGTTGTGGCTGTTGATGTTGTTTTGTTGTTGATGTTGTTGCTGTTGATGATGTTGTTGTTGTTGTTGTGGTTGTTGTTGATGATGATGATGTTGTTGTTGTTGTTGTTGTTGTTGTTGCCCTCTGATTCCATGCATATTCCGGCTCCTTTAGGATGGCCGTCCTTCAAAACATCTATTGTGTTAAAGTTCCAAAATCAGCCCGATGATAGTTATCTTGTAGTCTCTCAGTTGGTTGGGTAGGCCCTCAATTCACAACAATGGTGAACCACATACGGCGAGGGATAAGGTGGTTTGGTATTTTGTCCTGCTCACACCAGGATACGAAACGCCACTCCAGCCTCAGAGTTGGCTAACCAAACCATGTTTACGATTATCGTGTGTCACTCAGTTGTTGTTGTTGTTATTTGTGTTGTTGTTGTTGACTGTTGTTATTGTTGTTGTCAGGGGTGGGCCGGGTTTTTTGGCACTTTGCAGGGGGCGGGGGGGGGGGGGGTAGCCGACAGAAAATCCCATTTTACCCGACCTGTCCGAAAAGTGTGGGGGGGGGGGGGGGGTAAGGTCGGGTAAGGGGGGGTAGAAAAAAAAATTTCGCATAAAACGCTTGTTTTTTGCTTGTTTTTGCTAAAAAATCTTCTATTATATGGTATAAACATCACATATACCGGTTTTTTCAGGTTTTAACCAAGAAAATTAACCCAGAAAACGTGTTTCTTCGAAAAAAAATTCTTACAGCCAGAAAATTTTGAAAAATGAGCCTCAAAACCGAGGTTTTGAGGCCGATTTTCTCAAAAATTTCGAGTAGGGGGGGGGGAGGGGGTAGGCGACCTAAATTTTTGTCTAGGGGGGAGGGGTAGGCTACCCGCCGACCCTGAAAAGTGGGGGGTAAACCCCCCTACCCCCCCCCCCCCCCTGCGGCCCACCTCTGGTTGTTGTTGTCGACGTGTCCTGCATAGCCAATGATGAACAAACCATGCTAATTTGTACGCCCTCAAACTCGAGCCCGGTCGGCTCGTTTGGCGGCTATGATAACAAGAAACATGTCTGAGGCTGTTGTTGTTGTCTTTCAAAGTTGTTGTTGTTGTTGTTGCTGTTGTTGCTGCTGCTGTTTTGGGTGATAATGTTAATAATGTTGTTAATATTTTCGGTAGTTTTTGTTGTTGCTGTTGATTTTGTTGTTGTTGTTGTTGCTGCTGTTCATTTAAACGTCAGCCAATGATGACCAACCCGTGCTGTTGAAAAGTAGTACAAACATAAACATAGTAAAAAACATAGTATATATAACAAAAAATAAATCTCATAAAAGCAATTCCATCTTTCTTTTTCAGATTTCGGCCTGTTCGTTGACACCAGCGGTCGTCGAACCCGACTCGGCGATATCGACTGGGAGCGATCACCACTGGAGCTGACCTACACGGCACCGTACCTGTACGTCACTCACTTTGAGTCGATCGAGGTGTTCAAGATTCCTGAGTATCGCGGATTCGAGAGCAGGTTGGTTGTTTTCAATAACTAACATCTTTCTCGTGTGATTGCACATTAAATTAAATTTCGGGATCACAATTTTTTTACTCACTAACCTACAACTCGTTCAATCACTCATACTCACTGATCACTCCCACTCGATCCCCCACTCATCCACTCGGTTACTCACTCACACGTTCATTCACTCACTCGCTAACTCTTTCACTCACTCACCCACTCACTCACTCACTCACCCAGTCAGTCACTCACCCACCCACCCACTCACTCACTCATTGACTCACTCACTCACTCACTCACTCACTCATTGACTCACTCACTCACTCACTCACTCACTCACTCACTCACTCACTCACTCCTACAGTCTGCTGGTGCCTCAAAACCTGATCGAATGCCCGTCGGCGCACGTCTGCGGTCGGGCGCGTCGTGCCACCGACGTACTGATCAGCTCCACGAAGCGAGACGTCACCGATCTGATGTTGTTCAATGCCGTCAAGACGTTGGTTTTGCATCCGTGTAGTTTTTTTTCTCATCATGGTCGATTATGATCTCAAATGGCGATGAATTTATCTACCCAGCCACATATTTTATACGATAGAGGAAATTATCTTTCCGGCCGCACTATTCATCTAATCTATTTACTCTCGTTAGATGGATTTATCTAACAGTTGTGTCGCCTGTCTAGTCTAGTGACAGGACGCTGAACTCGCAATCCAAAGGTCCCATGATCGGAACCTGTCAGCGTGACACAGACACTAACACGTTTCTGCCATTGTCCGTCGGTTTATTGAATGTCTAGCCACTACAAATTACTATTTATGATAAGACTAACTGAGTATAGCGGTTGCAGTGGATGCTGCCTATAACAGATTTTTCGAGGTACGACTATTCTGAACGATTCCCGAACCGACATTTATCGCTTGTTTTAGTGCCGGTATGACGTTGCCCGCAACGCCGTCATCTCAACAACGTCAGCAACAACAACAACAACAGTCGGCCATGATGAAACGCAAGACCTCGCAGCCCGTACCCATGAACGCCAGCAAGCGCAAACCCACGATGGCGACCAGCAAGAGTTCGAGCAGCAAACAGCGATGATTGAATTATTTGAATATAATTTTTTTCTGGGTTTATTATAAAAAATGTGGTAAAACAGCGATGATGAATTTTCGAAATTATAGCCTATCCAGGGTTTCTTCTTACTCAGAAAATTAATTTTGGCGTGCAATCTGAACGAAAACTCACTTTTCGAAAATGTATTGCGCCTTATTCTTTATGTGCGTAATAGATCTATTAAACAATTTTTGATAACCTTGAAGAAGCTAGAATGTGTTTCGGTCATGCTTAATCGATCAGAAACTGAGCTCGAAAGCGCGCCTCGGATCGCTAATTCTCAGGTCAATTCTAGTTGTGAGTTTTGGCCCAGATTTATAGCCCATCTAAGATTCCTGGTTACTGAGAAACGTTTTTGGTGTGCGATTTGAATTTAAAACTTACTGCGGCGTTGTTGGTTTTCAATTCATCACTGTTGTATTCCTTACTTCTACATAAGTACATCTTGAAATTGCTGATACATAGAACAACATATCTGATACATTGATTTGATTAATTTTATACTTCAATTCCGGATTTTAACAAATTTTCTCTTTTTGTATCGATTTTTCTTCATGCACTCACTCCACTTATATCATTCCTCACTGGCGGACGAGTGAGTTCCCCAAAGGGAGGGGAATTTTGCCAAAGAGGGGGGAATTGGCAGTTTTCAAGTCATTTTACCTACACCTTAGGGAACAAATTTCACTTTTTGAAACCCCCAAAGAGGGGGGAATTCCACTTTTCCCTCCCCTTCTCGTCCGCTAATGTCATTCCTGTAGTGGCACGCTCTCGCACTATTAATTCTGAGTTTTAAAATGTGTTCCCCAGTCCTTTTTATTTGTTTATGATTATCAACTAAATCATTATAAGACTTATATTTTGATTTTAAATTTTAAGTATAAAGTTTTTTGGTGCTTCGCAGATCACTAAAAATTTCGCTGTTTGCAATTTTCATTATGCCCCCATATTTTTTCTTTCGTTTAAAATATTGATGATTGTGTTCATAACATGTTTGTGAAATGTATTTAACGTGAAAAAATGTTTGAGGAGTTGAGACACTGCGCCTACATGAATTGTATACTGAATAATATGTCACAAGCAACTAAAAATGCCCTGAAGGCATGGGGAGTAACGAATATGGTTCGATCCTGGCTAGTCCAATCGTGAAAAAGTATGAGACAAGAAATTTTATTCTCATATTTTAAATAGTCTGATCGTGAAAAAGCAGGAAACAAGATTTGCGATGAATCACGAAAAAATGTTTGTACTTCATTAAGTCAATAATCAAACCAAATTACCCGAAACATATTTAGGACTTTTCGGTGAAAATCAAAATCAAAATCAAAATCCTCTTTATTTCGTCTAGCTCGTTGTGAGCATGGGTCATTTTACTTCCGTTTGTGTGACAAGTCTGCCACGAAACTGTATTTCATTTTCATCCAATAATGCTAGAATTTTTTTATAACGTACGCATGTTTTTTTAAAAATTTTAATTTTAATTTTAATTAAAAAAATTGAATACCAGCATTTTGAATAAAGATAAATCTTTCCACAACAATCGTGAAAAGTCCCAAATATGTTTCGTTTAATTTGGTTTGAATCTTGACTTAATGAAGTACAAACTTTTTTTCGTGATTCATCGCAAATCTTGTTTCCTGCTTTTTCACGATCAGACTATTTAAAATATGAGAATAAAATTTCTTGTCTCATACTTTTTCACGATTGGACTAGCCAGGATCGAACCATATTCGTTACTCCCCATGCCTTCAGGGCATTTTTAGTTGCTTGTCTATAACTTTTTTATGTGTGAACAAATCACATGTACAGTTTGTAGACTGGATACATAAATGTGCTAATGTAATAAAATTGCTTTATGAGTTGAAAGTTTTCCATAAGATGCATGAACTTCAGCTCTTTTATAACTTTGGATTTTCGAATATTGAATTACAATAATATTTGTGAATATTTGCTAGCCCCCTTGAATTTTCCCTTGTAAAAGGAGTCTTTACATAATTGACATAATGATGAAAAGAAGTCCCTGAATTAGTAATTTAGTGAGTTAAAAGCTGCTTTAATATATCTAAAATAGACAGTTGAAGTTCGGGAGAATTATATAATGTCATAAATAAAACAAATTAACACTTTTGTTGTTTTAGATTTTCAGGGGTATTGAACCCAGCACCACCCGTTTAACTTGCAAACCCACTATCCACTTGACTACCTTGACGAAAAATATTTTACAAGTTGATTTGCTACATCAAACCTAGTTTCAAAAATAGTAAATTTATCATTATATCTAGTGTGAAAATAGCTTCAAAACTTGACTATTATTAGGTTAGCGCCGAGCTGTACTTAACAGCGGACGCTATGTACTGAGTGACTCTTGAAATTTTTCCTTACTTCCAGAACACTTATAATAAGGTTTTGAGGTGTTTTATTGATGTTGGTACACGTCTAAAAAACCGAAGAAAAAAATTACGCAGAAAAAAAATTTCACACATTTTTCTTCATTTCTGTACATTTTGACGGATCATAAAAATTTGTTTAAAGGTACTGATCAAGTTTTAAAATCATAGTTTTTCAGAACTGTAATCCCTCTAGACCTCCTGTTAAAATAAAGTTTTTCCTGCTTTTGTATAAATAAAAATTTTGGGATCCAATGTGGCCGAAACAGCGTGAATAAGTGAACCTTCATTTTCTTCAGTTTTTGGCGGCTCATAAATGTTTTTTTGAAAATAAGCAGGACTCATCTTTTATGTGTTCGATACAACTTCAGTCATTCCAGATATTCAGATAATACAATTGGTCTCAAGGCTTTACATCTTGAGATAATCTGATTTTCGAGGGAGCAAAAATCGTCAAAAACGTTGAAACTTTCTATATCATTTTCTTTAAATTTTTGTCAAAGTACGATGATTTTATCAGAAAATGTGTCGGAGAGAGGTCATATTGAAATTTGATTCCGCATATGATAGGCGTTTTTTCATAACGATTCAATGACCTCAACACAAGTATTTGAGCATTTGTGAAAATTTGGTTAAATTTTTTTCCTTATAGACCCGCTGCGCTTTTTTGTGTTTTCGCGTAGAATGATAAATTAAATAGCGGAACATACTTCGACATGTGTGATACACGTCCGGTTAAAATTTTAGTTTGATCGGACCACCCTATCGCTCATACAACAATTCTTTCTCTATTTTGCCTGCGGTTTTTGACATTTTTTTCATAAAATCCCTTAAAAATAGTAGAAAGCTTCATCCGATCTGCGGGACACTCAGGAAATCGTTTTCTAGGCGTGAAATTGATCTATGTACCAATTTTCAGCTTTATCCGTTCGGCCCAACTTGCTGACACCATTTTGGGTTGATAAAAAAAAAACGGAAAATCGCATTTTCATCGTTTTTGGACCTGAAAAATGAAAATTTATCCCTATAAAGTAAAAAATTGCCAGGAAGATGTAAAATCGCACGAGAAAACTGATGAAACAGACTAGAAGTTGATACGATGAGGCTAGATCGAGATACCCGCAAAAAAGCTTATCTTAATCGAACCATATTAAGGGAACGGCCTAGTGGCCGTCCCTTGATTTACTGTTGATTTATTCCTTTAATGTTTACTGATTGTATTGTATCGTTCAGTTCCATAATTATTCCTTCCAGCGTATTCTCTTACTGTAATGTAATTGCTGAATTTATTCTTCAACCTTTACTAAATTTATCAGTAATTGCTGAAATTACTCTTTAATATACAGGGTGGCCCAAAAGTTTATGTACACTTTTTGACCATCTTTTTCGCGTGTGTAAAATTATCATAATACAACGGGATAAGTATGGTCGGACTGGAAATTACCTGAAATTTCCAAAAATGCCCTCCGTTTTGTTCTCAGATGAATATTTCACGGGTTGTACACATGAACGTACAAAAACACGTTTTTTCACTTTTTTACGCTTATTTCACTTTTACTCACGATTAAAACCATGTGTTATTCATATTGATTGTGAGTATTCCAGCGTAATTACTGCAAATAAAGTAGAAAAAAATGCTAACTAGTATATCACGCAACTTCAGATTACCCAGATCAGGCAACACCGTCAAAACATGAAACATTAGCGTTATGCGATACCAGCCCTGTTCAAATGCACGTGCATTGACTACAATCGGCTTGCTTGCATCAGGGCTATTTTAGATGAAAACCTAAAAAATTTGCTATTAATATAATCATTTATCACTTTCAAAACTACTTTATCAGTATTATCAACCATTTCATTGAAAATAGCCTTGCTGCAAGCCAATTGCAGTGCACGTGCCCTTAAAAGGGCTGATATCGCATTTGACGCTGATGTTTCATGTTTTGACAATCTTGCTTTATCTGGGTAATCTGAATTAGCGTGAATCACTAGTTAGCAGTTATTTTTTCTACTTTATTTGTATCACTTACGCTGACATGTCACAGTAAATATGAATAATACAAGATTTTTAATCGCGAATAAGGGGAAAACAAGCGTAAAAAGTATAAAAAAACGTGCTTTTTTACGTTCCTGTGTATAACTCGTGAAATACTCATCTGAGAACAAAACGGAAGGCATTTTTGGAAAGTTCATGTAATTTCCAGTCTAACCATTATTGACCTGTTGTAATTTTATGATTTCACACACGCGAAAAAGACGGCCAAAAAGTGTACATAAACTTTTGGGCCACCCTGTATGTGTAACTTAGGTCCTATGTAATACCGCTAAATTTTTCAGTGAAAGGTAATTTTTTTTAATTATTGATTGATCATAATTAACTATAAATCAACCTGATACTGATTGTCCGATTGCACTAGTTCCGAATGGTAGTCCTTCGAATCAAATGATTGCTTTTGTTTGTTCCAACATTTTATTGTACAATAGTTTGTGCGTTTATTATTATACTCCTATTTACGGTAGTATTATAGTGAATAAGAATAAATTACTGGAATTGAACATTGTTTGTATTTCTAGCACAAAAAGTGACCTGCTTGCTTGCTACTGACAAGCTATTGAAACACCGTGTAGGCTTATTAGTTGCACCTTTTTTTAGTTATCTCAATAAAATTAAATATCTCGCAGTTTTATCATCCAACCGCTCTGATTAACCATTGAGTACAACGTTGTTTTTTTAGATAAGATAAACAAATTGAAACACATATAGTACCCGTTGTTTATGTTGAAAAGTACAAAAAATATCTTTTATACTTCCTCATTAAAATATGACTGTTCCCTATTATGCATGTTATTTAGTCAACAGAACGACTGATCAAAATTTAATGAACTATGTATGCCATGCAAAACTTGATCCTTTTTGTTTCTCAAAAAAATCTCATAAAAAATGAATGGACCAACATGTATTACACGTTGTTTATGTTTACTAAAACATGTTATTTATAAAAAAAAGGTCAATCAAGTTAAATGAACAAAGCCATCTGAAACCGAACTCATAGATTTTTTCACTGATTAGAATATTTGAAGTAAACTAACCACCGGAAGTTCTATCGTTATAATCATGGTAATCCGCGGGGAAAACTCAGTTTTAGGAAAGAAAACACAATTATTGCTTTTTATCGACTGGTCATTTCTTGTTTTTTTAATGTTGAGGATTTGTTAGTTGTTGTAATTGTTGATGTTGTTTTTATTGTTGTTGCTTGTTGTTGTTGATGTTGCTGCTGTTTGTTGTTGTTGTGGTTGTTGTTGTTGTAGTTGTTGTTGTTGTTGTTGTGTTTGTTCCGCCAATGCAATTCACCACCGAACCAATCTAAACCATTTTCTTATCAACAAACAAAGCAGCTGGCTGAGTAAGTTGCTAGTGAGTTCAGATAGTATAATTTCTAACTACAAAGTTTGTTTACACATTATTGTTCGAGAACAGATATTGTTAAATACTTTACACCTTTGTCAATTAGGGTTGTTCGATTGAAAAGAGCTGTAACATGAACATGATCTAAACTGAATCTTTCCTCGAACGAGTTTCTGATTTTTTTCTAAATGATAGAGCATCAGGAAACTTGAAAATTTTATTTTATCACATCCGGACAACATACGAACTTCGCCGCGCCTAATTCCTTGCAAATAATCGTAAAAAAATAAAATGAAAATAAGTTTTAACAAAAAGAAACTCTGATCGAGCTATAACTTAGATGATCGAGCTATAACTTAGATATCAATAAAAATGGTATCAGACACCGTAACCGGACTATTGTTATGTCTGCTATCCTCTTTATGTGCCAGTAACATCGTTCTCATAAAACCGTACGACTTGGGTGATGGTTGGTTGCTCACTCACTCGCTCACTCACTCACTCACTTACTAACTTACTCACTCACTCACTCTTTTACTAACTCATTCACTCACTCACCCACTCATGCAGTCACTCACGCACTCGCTCACTCAGAACTCACTCCATCATTCAATCACTCACTTACTCTTACTAACCCGTTCACTATACATAGCTTACTCACCCACTCTCACTCATTCACCCACTCACTCACTCACTCACCCCCAGGTTTCTTCGTTATGTTCTGTCAAGCGACAGCCATCATGTTTGTTGGGGTTATCGTCTGGTTAATACAGGCCTTTCCACCTTTCTCGACTTACGCTTTTCTTGGTGGCTTGCTGCTTTCGACTGGTAGGTGATTGAGTGAGTGAGTGAGTGAAAGAGTGAGTGAGTGAGGGAGTGAGTGAATGAGTTCTTGCAGGAAATATCCCATTGGTTCCCATCATCAATATGATCGGCATCGTGTTAGGCATGTATATTAATGGCACGGTGTCGGTCATTGTGGGATGGGCGACGGGCAGGTCAGTCAGTCAGTCAGTCAGTCAGGCAGTCAGTCAGTCAGTCAGACAGTCAGTCAGTCAGTCAATCAGTCAGTCAGTCAGTCAGTCAGTCAGTCTGTCGGTCGGTAAGTATGTAAGTCGGTCAGTCAGTCGATCAATCAATCGGTCAGTCAGTCAGTCAGTAAGTCAGTCA
>OZ038442.1:5233266-5234460 GCA_964036265.1 Daptonema setosum
CTTCTATACGGGCTACAGTAACTGGTACTTCTACAACCGAGGTTCTTGCTATTTCCGCACCCTGCCGCCGATGCTTCTGTTCGCTAACTTGAACGCCCGATGCGCCGCTGCTTGGCCTGGTAAGTTGATTGAGGTACAAATGCGATGCGTGCGCATCTATGTATATTTAAACACCTCTATTTATTAAGATACGAATGTTAAGGGTGCATCTGTACACATACAAAGCTGAGTTGATTGAGGTACGAATGCGATGCGTGCACTTGCACCAAATCACATTAGTTGATTGAGGTACGAATGCGATGCGTGCACTTGCACCAAATCACATGAATTGATTGATGTACGAATGCGATGCGCGCACTTGCACCATACGCACATGAGTTGATTGAGGTACGAATGCGATGCGTGCACCTGCACCAATACACACCTGAGATGATTGAGGTATGAATGCGATGCGTGTACCTGTACCCATATCCACCTGTGTTGATTGAGGTACGAATGCGATGCGTGCATCTGCACTCATAAAGACCTCCATTGAGTTATTTCAGAATGCTATGCGTGCACCGGCATCAATACACACCTGAGTTGATTGAGGTATGAATGCGATGCGTGCACCCGCACTCATAAACAATCGCCTCTACTAATTGAGGTGCGAATGCTAAGCGTTCTCCTGCACCAAATCACATTAATTGATTGATGTACGAATGCGATGCGTGCACTTGCAGCATACGCACATGAGTTGATTGAGGTACGAATGCGATGCGTGCACTTGCACCAAATCACATGAGTTGATTGAGGTACGAATGCGATGCATGCACTTGCACCATACTCACATGCGTTGATTGATGTACGAATGCGATGCGTGCACTTGCACCATACGCACATGAGTTGATTGAGGTACGAATGCGATGCGTGCACTTGCACCAAATCACATGAGTTGATTGAGGTACGAATGCGATGCATGCACTTGCACCATATTCACATGAGTTGATTGAGGTACGAATGCGATGCGTGCACTTGCAGCACAGCACATGAGTTGATAGAGGTACGAATGCAATGCGTATCTATCTATTTACCCTAGTTATTTAAAATCCATGTTTGTTTGTTTGTTTGTTTGTATGTGTGTCACGCTAGGCTCTATATAAGATCGCAACGAAACGCTCAGAACTTCTTTTCATCATTCGGAACCAATTGGTT
>OZ038442.1:5234660-5237160 GCA_964036265.1 Daptonema setosum
CGCATGCAATTTTGCACGCGCCCAACGGCTGATGGGTGGGTGGTTTTTTCCACCGGACATTCGATAAACACTAAGGGTAATAGAAGTTAAGGGTTGTTTATGTTTATGTGTTTAAATATTGTTTATGTTAGTTTTTATGAACATTCTGTGAATTTTTCAAGGATATAGGGTTACGGAACCCTCAGATATCCCTCGAAAACGGAAAATTCGATTGTGTATCTAAACTTTTGAGCGCCACTGTACAGGGTGTCCCATCCTTAACCGCCGATGTTGACGGCTCCGTGTTTTAGTTGTACTGGTTCTATATAACTGAAATTCCATTTTAGAATAGAGAAGTCTTTGGCAATTTGTTTGACACCTACCAGAAGTTTATTGGACGTCTGTAGCAAATTTTACAACCAATCGAAAAAAGGCCCTATTTTTGGACCAGTTTTTCTTCATACTGTAAATTTTTTTGTCATAAAAATTTATTCCAAGAGCAGAGCATCACAGGAAAAAGCACAACCCAGAATAAAACAGCAAGAAAACAAATTGAGAAACTCAATTTTTGACTCGGGTACCTCCATCATCCTCACATCGTTCCCAGTGCTCTTCTCTGCCGGTCCAGATTTTTTTCAAAAAAAAGTAAAAAATTGTTAATAAAACTTTTATCATGCCAATGAAATGACTCAGAATGAGTTTGCTCCATTTCTAAAATATTCTATCAGTACCGAAATGCGACTGACATAACATTCCACTGATTATACTATAAGTTGATATACTATTAAAGTAATTATACTTTTTACGATGACCACAATGACTGTAAAGAAATACGGCTACCTGCGCTATCCGGCTGTGATAAGATATGTACTTTCATGATTATCAAAAACAAAATGCTTTCTGACTGAGTCATTTCATAGGCATGAAAAAGTTTTCTTCTCAATTTTTGACTGACAGCACATTCCACTGAATATACCACAAGCGAAGGTCCTATTAAGCATTAATGATGACTAGAATGACCGTAAAGAAATACGGGAACCTGCGCATTTCGGTCCTGATAGGATATTTTATGATCGCCAACTAAGATATGAAGCAAATTCATTCTGAGTCATTTCAAGAGCATGGAAAGAAAATGTCTTCCCATTTTATGACTGACAGCACTTTCCACTGATTATAATGTAAATGAAGTTCTTGTTAGGGACTTTCTGATCATTACAATGCCAGTAGATAAAAAAAATAAAACGATTGGCTGCGAATTTCGGTACTGATAATTTTTTTCTGATTATGACATGTACTGTACGTATGTACATAAATATATATGTACATAGTTGACATGCAATAAACTGGTTCTGAGTCATTTCATGAGCATGAAAAAAAGGTTTTCTTATAAATTTATGACTTAACATTTCACTGATTATATTACAATAAGTGAAGATCTTGTTAGGGACCTTATGATCATTACATAACAATGCCAGTAAATAAAATAGAATACGGTTGGTTGCGCAATTCGGTAATGATAAGATTTTTTAGATTTTTTAAAGATCATGATATGCTGGTAGATATGGAGTTTTTAGGATTTTTAAGATTTTTAAGATTTGTAAGATTTTTAAGATTTTTAAGATTTTTAAGATTTTTAACGATCATGATATGCTGGTAGATATGGAGTAAACTCCTTCCGAGTCATTTCATGGGCATGAAAAAAAGGTTTTCTTATAAATTTATGACCTAAAATTTTTGGTACCAGCAAATTTTGGTACTGATGGGATATTTCATCATAACCAGAGTAGATTTGGAGTGAATTCCTTCATTTCATGAACATATGTACTTCCCAGTGTGCCAACAAACGTCAACCCAAAGAAACTCAGCGTGATCAGAATAGAAGTCAAAGCTGTTTTAGCGCGCTTTCAAACAAACAAATTTTTTTCTTACTTGAACAGCAAACTGCACTTAAAGCCCCCCGTATGCTGTTTCTGCAAGCAAAAATATTGTCCAAAGCTTCTGATAATGAAACATCATTACCTTCCACTCAACTCGGTTGACACCATAGTGTAACGCAGTACAGCATGGGGTGATGATGATTCATGTGCGTGTTAACACTGATTGTCTGATGTTTCATTACCAGAAGTTTTTGGCACTATTTTTGCATGCAGAAACACTATATGGGCTTTACTTTATTGCACACGTGCGCAACCGACCCGCAAACTAATTTTTTTATAACCAAAAACCCGGACCAAGCTATAATTATTTTCGCTGATTCACCATTTTACCGTATACTTTATTGACCGTACATACAGTATGTAATGACTAATGATTGTGTAACTGAAAAATATACAACCATTTCTTCATAACCCGTTTCAGTCATCAAACTTATGAACAAACATGATAAAACCACGCTCGATAACGGAGAAATTGTCAGTGTTCTTCGTATAGCATCGATAAACGATTACAGGAATTTGTTGGCGACTGAATTCGAAAACTTGAAAATTATACACTCCTATTATACACTCCTATCATACACTCC
>OZ038442.1:5242160-5257160 GCA_964036265.1 Daptonema setosum
AACCGTTTGTCAAACCGTCACCCTGTATAAGCAACAATAAGCAGAACAAAAGCCCGCACCAAGATGAAGCCAAGCGTTGTTCGCTTCCACCCCATGCATCTGGGTCAAAGGGAGCATATATAACTGAAAGAACACTTCAGGTAAAAGTTATAGTTTGCCATGGTTTCTACAAAATACTGAAGCTCCACGGCTGTCTGACAAATGCCAGAGCGATTGGCATACAACCACAATTGCATTCAATAACCTGCAATTTGCATTTACTGTGCGCAGTTCTTCGAGGCTCACATTCGCTATTGAACCATGTGCATTGTGAACTCTTTTGTTCTTTAGTACGAACATCGCATGAATTTGTTTCATGTGCTTTTCGATGATTTCAATGGTATACTTATCGCGAAATTCCAAACCCCAAAGAGTTACCTAGAATTTTTTTACAACATGAAGTTTTACTGTCCGTTAACCCCCGAATACCTATGTATGTATCAAGAGGCTGGCTTGTCCGAGCGGGAACGATGACCATCGTGTTAGGCCCACGCAGTTGTGGTATTTCAGTGGTTACCCACCTTGGTAGGCGAACATAGAATTTCCTGTTTGGAAACTATTCTAAGGAGTTTTTTGGGGTTTGGAACTAACGGAAAGGAACTACGTAAGAACATCATTTCAGTAACCGAAGTGCTTCTCGGAAAATGTCAACGACTCACGTTCTGCTTCTCGCCGCTACCGCGGTTGTGGTTACGCATGCCATTGGTTAGTGGGTTTGCTTGAAAGACGCATGTACAACTGCAAAACCAAGTAATTTTCCTAAAAAATTTTACCAAACGCCAAAACTTTCTGTCACCAAAAATATATTCCATATAAAGTTTTACTGTCCGTTAACCCCCGATTAACTATCGTAAGGCTGGCTTGTTCGAGCGGGACAGCGCGTTAGGCCGGCGCAACGGTGGTATTCTATTTCAGTGATGCGATGGTATTTTGTCAGAATCCCGGTTTCTACTTTTTTTATTTTAGATTCACGAAGAGGGTGAGCTAGGCTATCTCCTTCACTAAAATGCGGTCTGTGTTCGGAGCTAAGCCGAAGCCGTACAAACACTCAAATCGGGTGTCAAACGAGGTGGAACCGATCGGACTGACGCAATCAGTTCATCGGTGGTCCGGGAGAAGCTCAAAATAGCTCCGCTTTATAAACCTCCTACCTGGCACCTGGCTAGCGGCTAAACCACCTTGCAAGAAGGTAGCTAGAGGTAATTGATCTTGTAGATTAAGATCTTCCACTGTCTACCATAAGAACACATACCCATGTCTCAAGATTAAGATTGCAGAACGATCTGCTTGAAGCGCTGCTGAGACGGTCTGTGAACTGTCCAAAGCAAAAAAAATTTTACGATAGAAGTGATGGCAAGGTAAGGTAAGGTGTGACCCGGCTAACCAGCCTGAGGCCACCGAGCCCCGCCGAACCCAATGAGAGGTTTTGTGTTGGTGACCTAGGGATAAGATTGGACATACCTATCATATGGTCTCCTTTCCTATCCTAAGGACATAGACACATACCAAGGAACTCGACAGGCACAACTGGGCACACTTTAAAAAAGTGGACCAGAAGTGCTCTGGCGAACACAACAACCGTCTTGGATGACGGTAAATGCCTGCCCACAACCCGTAGGCAAGAACAAAAAGAAGTCAAATATCTAGGTGTCATCCTAGACAACAGACTCAACTTTATTAACCACATAAACCAGAAAGCCGCAAAGGCTGAAACAATCTGGAAAATGTGTCAACGAGCCATAGGCAGAACATGGGGACTATCACCCAAATCCTGCCTATGGATTTACAAAACCATGATTATCCCCACAATTGTTTATGCGGCGATAGTCTGGTGGCACATGATAGAAGGAGTGAAAGCCAACAAGGCAATCACCAAAATACAGCACAAAAACCTGTATTCAATTACAGGCTGTATGAAATCAACTCCATGCTCAAGCTTGGAAAGACTCACAAACACACTACCCTTAGACCTACTAGTCAAGAGAGAGGCTTCTAAAGCCTATCTAAGACTAGTGGCTAATGGAGTGTGGAGAAACTCTACAGGCACAGTTGGACACACTAAAATAAAACAGTGGACCGATAGTGCGCTGACGAACACAAGAACCGTACTAGACGACGGTAAAAGGCTGCCCGTAACCCGTAGGTTTCAAGCATCCATAAGATCCAGAGAATGGTGGGAACATCACTCCCCGGAACAACCCTCTGACTTGAATCTAGTCTGTTACACAGACGGAGCCAAAAATAAAGAGGGAAAGGCCGGAGCGGCCGCTATAATACTGAACAACGGGGACGAACTGTGCACAAATCTCGAACCCTGGTGCAGTGTTTTGCAGGCTGAAACGGCTGGCATATATATTATGACACGACAGCTTTTAGAAAATAGGGTGGTCAGTAAAAAGATCACCATATATACTGATAGCTCAAAGGTCATATACTCACTAATTGGTGAAACGATCTCCAGCAAGTGCATATAAATGTGCATACTGGAACTAAACGAACTGGCTTCAAAAAATGAAGTCACCATAGAATGGATACCCGCTCACGCAGGGTACCCAGGTAATGAAACTGCAGACCGACTTGCTCAAGAGGCATGCAGAAATGAGGGGATGGTCAGATGGAGAATCAATCCATCGAAAGACTGCCTAGGCAAACTCATAACCTCCCATATGGAAGTGCTGTGGGTTAATCAGTGGAAAGGCACAAGCCTAACCAGACAATCTAGGCTGCTAATAGGCAAGCCGGGAAAAACTGCGATAAAACGCATTATCAAGCTCCCCAAGAAAGAGTTGAGGTTACTAGTGGGAATAACCACTGGACATTCAACCCTAAACAAACACCTATCAAAGATGTTAAGGAGGGATGACCCCTCATGCGACCAATGCGGAAAGGCTGAGGAGACCTCGGAACACTTCCTTTTCGAGTGTCCGGCCTTCAGGATACAAAGAGCTAAAAACAGCATAAGCAGAGGATGGAAACTTGAGACGAAACAGTCCATATCTAACCTTATAAAATACATCAAAAGTACGGGCAGATTTCAATAAATCTTCCCGCTATGTTCAAGAACTAAAATACACAATTTTAGATTAAGAACCCTACACTAGGGCAAGTGAGAGGTTAACTCATTAACTAACCAAATCCAGGGTAATTCGCAATAGCACCTGCAATTATGGAGCTGCGCGACGGCCGCCGACTTTCAGCCGTGCGACCGACCCTCAACAACAACAACAACAACATAGCTCCGCTTTATAAACCTCCTACCTGGCACCTGGCTAGCGGCTAAACCACCTTGCAAGAAGGTAGCTAGAGGTAATTGATCTTGTAGGTTAAGATCTTCCACTGTCTACCATAAGAACACATACCCATGTCTCAAGATTAAGATTGCAGATCTGATCTATCTGCTTGAAGCGCTGCTGAGACGGTCTGTGAACTGTCCAAAGCAAAAGAAAAGTTTAACGATATAAGTGATGGCAAGGTAAGGTAAGGTGTGACCCGGCTAACCAGCCTGAGGCCACCGAGCCCCGCTGAACCCAATAAGAGGTTTTGTGTTGGTGACCTAGGGATAAGATTGGACATACCTATCATATGGTCTCCTTTCCTATCCTAAGGACAAATACACATACCAAGAAACTCGACAGGCACAACTGGGCACACTTAAAAAAGTGGACCAGAAGTGTTCTGGCGAACACAACAACCGTCTTGGATGACGGTTAATGCCTGCTCACAACCCGTAGGTTTCAAGCGGCCATAAGATCCAGGGAACGGTGGGAACACCACTCCGGAACAACCCTCTGACTTGAATCTAGTCTGTTACACAGACGGAGCCAAAAATAAAGAGGGAAAAGCCGGAGCGGCCGCTATAATACTGAACAACGGGGACGAACTGTGCACAAATCTCGAACCCTGGTGCAGTGTTTTGCAGGCTGAAACGGCTGGCATATATATTATGACACGACAGCTTTTAGAAAATAGGGTGGTCAGTAAAAAGATCACCATATATACTGATAGCTCAAAGGTTATATACTCACTAATTGGTGATACGATCTCCAGCAAGTGCATAGAAATGTGCATCCTGGAACTAAACGAACTGGCTTCAAAAAATGAAGTCACCATAGAATGGATACCCGCTCACGCAGGGTACCCAGGTAATGAAACTGCAGACCGACTTGCTAAAGAGGCATGCAGGAATGAAGGGATGGTCAGATGGAGAATTAATCCATCGAAAGACTACCTAGAAAAACTCATAACCTCCCATATGGAAGTGCTGTGGATTAATCAATGGAAAGGCACAAGCCTAACCAGACAATCTAGGCTGATAATAGGCAAGCCTAGAAAAACTGCGATCAAACGCATTATCAAGCTCCCCAAGAAAGAGTTGAGGTTACTAGTGGGAATAACCACTGGACATTCAACCCTAAACAAACACCTATCAAAGATGTTAAGGAGGGATGACCCCTCATGCGACCGGCTGAGGAAACCTCGGAACACTTCCTTTTCGAATGCTCGGCCTTTAGGAAACAAAATGCTAAATATAGCATAAGCACAGGAAGGAAATTGAGACCAAACAGTCCATATCCAACCTAATAAAATACATTAAAAGCATGGGTAGATTTCAATAAGATACCCTGCAATGTACAAAATCCTAGATATACTGTATATATGGGCCAAGAAGAACCCTCTACGAGGGCAAGTGAGAGGTTAACTCAATAACTAACCAAACCCAGGGTAATCCGCAATAGCACCTGCAATTATGGAGCTGCGCGACGGCCGCCGACTACTAGCCGAGCGACCGACCCTCAACAACAACAACAACAAACACTCAAATCGTTAATAGCTAACGTTGGTTCGCACGAATTCTGACAAAAACCAGTATAGTTTCCGAATATGCATCCGTTCCAGATGCATATTTAAAAACTGCGGCGGTATATTGTGCGACCCAACGACAGCTAATAACCATTCGTTTGTTTGTACGGCTTTGGCTTAGTTCCGAACACAGACTGTACGTTAGTAAAGGTAACCTAGCCTTTTCGTGAATCCAAAATAAAAAAAGTCGAATTAGGGATTCTGACAGAAAACCGTTGCAGTTTCCAAATATGCATTCTGGATTGGCGGATTCAGCGCATTTGAAACGCATGTGACGCTGATATTACTCGTAGTCATCTAGAGTTTCATACACCTTTTTTGGTAAGGAAAAAACGGCAGACTGCATTCTCAGCATTTTTCGACCCAGACACCGATAAGAAAATTTCCACCAAGTTAAAAAGACAACTGTATAAAACACGAGATGTAAAGTTCGCCTCGGAAAACCGATGAAACATACTAGAAGTCGTTATGACGGGGCTATCCAATAGAAAATAAACCCCATAATATGAATTTCAGGTGTTATTATAGTTGGGTTGTAGAAGGGAATCATGCAATTTAATAACTTTGAGAAATTCATGGAAACAGACTTTTGGGCCACCCTGTATTGAGATACTCTGAAAATATTACGATATTTCTATCGAATCGTATTGAGAGGACGAATTATCGTCCGTCCCTTGTTATACAAGGTGTCCAACGGAAGTATCACAAGAGACCTTTTCTAATAGCTTCTGCGAAAATGAAGTTACGGAGTTTCTGGTGTGTTGGCCAAAACTAATTTCAGAGCTTCACTGCGATTTCTATAAACACCCGGCCGTTCCCACCATGATGAGCGTGAATTTTGACAACAAATGTTTTTTCTTCAGCGAGCAGAGGAAACCGTGGCTTGAAGCTCAGGTAAAAAATCGGTGTATTCATCCTGTAATGTTTTCCTTTACATGCTAAAAACCCTTGACCCTGACAATAGTTAAACGGTATACTTACAATAGTGAAATCGTATACTTACAATAGTGAAATGGTATACTTACAATATTGAAATGGTATACTTACAATAGCGAAACAGTATACGTACAATAGTGAAACGGTATACAGTACTTACACTAGTGAAACGCTATACTTACAATAGTGAAACGGTATACAGTAATTACACTAGTGAAACGCTATACTTACAATAGTGAAACGGTATACTTACAACAGTGAAACGGTATACTTACAATAGTGAAACGGTAGACTTACAATAGTGAAACGGTATACTTACAATAGTGAAACGGTATACTTACAATAGTGAAACCGTATAACTACAATAGTGAAACGGCATACTTACAATAGTGAAACGGTATGACAAAAAATATTAGAATGATTTGCGAACAACTGTACGTAATTGGGATTACTTTTTCTTTCAGAAGTTATGTGGAAAAATATCGTACGAGAATGAATATGGTAAGCACATGTATACATGTATTTGTTAGAAATGTTAATGCTTAAAAGATGTATAAATTCCATATTAAGTGGTCTAACTGGTACAAGTGACCACAATAAAATAAAGCTTTCTCCTGAAGAGCTTTTAGAAAAACCAGTATTTTGGCGTGCAAGAAACATAAGTTATACTCAGGTGAAAAAATTCGTGGTCGACTCGCTTGGGTGGATACGTTTGAGAAGCGTGCCATGGTTATCAGATATGTCCGACCGAAATTCGGTGCCCTGTGGGATCAGGGCTACTGGGTGAGAAACTTTATACTTAAAAATCGGGAGTGACCTGAGAAAACCTACAAGTTGGCGTCGACCAAAAAATATTGAAAATTGCCGATTTTAGTATCACAAACCAAAAAAAAACTAGATTAATTGCAAATAGTAAATAGCGAACTGGGATTTTCATGTGTTTTAGCATATTTTCATGTTTATCTTTGGTATTTTGAATTTAGCTTTTTTTTCTAATTTTAAAGTTGCCTTTGCCAGGATTAAAACATCTATGAACCCCGATACTATGATCTATTACTACCCACCATATGGTGATACTAAAACCGCCAACAGGTAAATTTTTTTGGTCGACGCTTACCCCATACAAATTGTAGGTTTTCTCAGGCCGTCCGTTTTAAGTAATCACGTTCACTTGTTATTATGTTATATGTAAATTTTTCAACCTAACCATTCGTGTTGACACATAATAGAAAAGTAAAAAGCAACAAACCAATCAAAATCAGCAATCAACAATCGATTAGTCAACAAATTTTGTTTGTAACATTTTGTCCTGCATAAATGAGAAACATGGATTCACACAAAAATTACCTCGAAGATGGTTGTTTTGGATATGAAATAAACTTTAGGTGGTTCTAAGCTCATATTGGGTTTATAAAACAGAAATTTTATGTACAACCACTTACATTTTTTTACAATTTTAATAGTTTTTAAACTGTTCAGCTGTTTTGCTCGGCATTTAGCAAAACAGTACAAAAAGGAAATGGAACATGCTGTTTTGGATAAAGGGTTGTTTTGTAAGCTTCGAACCTTCTGAAAATTTATATAACTTCAAAAAACCATTTTCAGATGTAGTTTTGTTTGAATCCATAATTTGCAATCGTGCAGGACAGAATGTTACAAACAATATTTTCGAATAGAAGTTCGTCACCACTATTTTTCGACAATAATATAGAGTTTTTTAATTGGCTTCAGATGTACGTAATTATTTTTAGATATAATTACTTATATCTCAATAAATTCAAGAATAATTCTAGTTGCCGAAGCTTCGGCGAGAGAGCGCGATTCTCGCCGAAGCTTCGGCGATTTTGTCGCATCTTTTTGCCCTGTACCGTATACATGAATGCAGACCACCTGGCTGTGGGTTGGCATGAGCAAGTTCGACACGGCGGCTAGCCTGCAAGCGAGCGAAAAGATACGAGGCTTACGATGGATGGACGGGAATAACAAGGCGGTAAAAGCGGTTGACCTTCAGCTGTTCGCAAAAGGTATGTTGTTGACACTAGCGGACGAGAAGGGGAAGGAAACGTGGAATTCCCTCCTTTTTGGCGTTTTCAAAAAGGTGATTTTGTTTCCTAAGGTGGAGGTGAAACGGTTTGAATTTTACCAAATCACCCCTTTTTGGAACCCCCCCCCCCATCCTTTGGAGATTCGGCTCGTCCGCCAGTGGTTAAGATAACCCGTTAACCACTGGCGGACGAGCTAATCCTCCAAAGGGAGGGGAACTTTGTCAAACAGCGGAGGATTTGGCAGATTTCAGGCCATTTTACCTACACCTTAGGTAACAATTTCTACTTTTTAGAACTGCCAAAAAAGGGGCAATTTCACTTCTTCGTCCCCCCCCCCTCCCCGGTCCGCTGGTGCCGTTAACTTTTGCCGTTGTCTACATCAATGACGAGATAGTCGTTGGATTTTTTTTTCTTGTTGGGTTTTCCCACTCGTAGCAAGATTTCGCCGGGTCGCATATTTGGAAACTGCACTTTTTGTCAGAATTCTTGCTACCCAACGACAGCTCATAACCATTTGATTGTTTGTACGGCTTAGGCTTAGTTCCGAACAACGACTGTACGTTTGTAAAGAAAATAGCCTAATTTAGCCTCTCCGTGAATACAAAATGAAAAAGTCGAATTTGGGATTTTGACAAAAAACCGGTACAGTTTCGAAATATGCCGCCGGGTCTGAATCACGAATGGTGCTTGCAATAGGCATATCATGGAATCAAGTTCTAAGTGACTTCGTCGGACGTACAGGGTGGCCCATAAAAGTCTCGTCCCGCTGTTAAACGTCAAATTTCCTTAAAAAATATATTGGAAGATCGGTGTAAATATGTTAAAATATAGGTGAAAACAACTGAAAAATTGAATTTTGTTGTCAGATTTGACATATTTTTTCGAAATAGAACTTATCACAAAATAACAGTAATATTGGCTTTGACCGGTAATACGAGTCAAATAGCACATGTTATTTTTCGGACCGAAATCCTTAATTTGACAGTCTCCACATTAATCCATAGAATTTTGGTCAGAAATTACTTGAAAAAATCCATCAATGTTGGCAAAAAAAGTAAATTTCTAGCAAACTTATTAAACTATAAACTTCATAATCTGAAATCCCAGGTGTTATCACGTATAGTTGGGTTGTGAAAGTGAATCAATATAAACAATGGGTTGAAACTTCGGGCCACCCTGTATGTATAAATACTCTTCATTGTTACAGGATACCCAAACGATGACAAGCAAATGTGTGGATTGTTATACAATGACGGATTTGACGACTTCGGCTGTGATAGTTTCAAACATTACATTTGTGAGCTTGAAACAGTTTGAACTACATAGCTGAATATGTATTTCAAACATTGCATTTGTGAGCTTGAAACAGTTTGAACTACATAGCTGAATATGTATTTCAAACATTACATTTGTGAGCTTGAAACAGTTTGAACTACATAGCTGAATATGTATTTCAAACATTACATTTGTGAGCTTGAAACAGTTTGAACTACACAGCTGAATATGTATTTGTATCGATATGAAACTTCCAAACCCCAAACATTTTCCTAGAATTTATTCTGAACACCAAAACTTTCCGTCATTAAAAATATATCCCATATGAAGTTTTACTGTCCGTTAACCCCCGATAGCGAGGACAAGCGCGTTAGGCCCGCGCAGCGGTGGTATTTCAATGGTTCACCAACCCTAGTATGAACGTAAAAATGAAACAACAACTCAATTGTATTATTTAGTGACAACCTGCATCAGATACATATGAGAGGAAGGTAGCACCGTGACTTATTCAACTCGACTGTAGCTGGTCATAATTGTTCTAAGCTCAACATACAGACTCGTAACTATGTGTTTTCTTGTGTGACTTGTTCTTCCCCAACAGTGTACTCTGCACACGAGAAAAAATATCTCAAAAAATCCAATAAAAGGCATGATGAATCAGAAAAATTGGTCAATGTTTTGTGGTTGATGAGAAATATGAACAATACATGATTATTTACCTGGCTTATTTATTAGTGCATTTTAAAACGGGAATAAAATGATCACTTCTTCACGTGCTAGTGAGATTTCCATATGTAAATTTAAAAAAAACACCAAGCTACCGATATTAGAACTTGGATACTTGAAACTTGATATATACTGTGGTTAATTGGTTACCAAAAGTTTTACAACTAACATTTGAATTACTTGCGTAACCCATTGACCGCAGTATATGTAATAAAACCCATGTGTATTGTAGCAAAAACATTGCTGAAAACGTCTGATAATGAAACATCACTGGCCTCAACCCCACTCGGTTGACACTATAGTTTAACAGAGCATATCATGCAATATTTTTGCTTGCAGAAACAACAAATGTCCCGGATCAGGGTCATTCCAGTCAGGCACTCGTCAGGCCGTTCGTACACGCTGTTGACTAAACAGTTTGGTTGAAAATTCGTTCATGTTTCTTCTTGTTGACTTTAATGAACAAAGATTCCTTCCTTTTAGGGCGAAGCTATGATCAATTTTCAACACCAGCGACAAACACCCATTTAATTTTTTCCAAAAGTTTTAAAATTACGTTCATGTTCCAAAGGGGTCAATGGATAATGAAAACGATGTTCAAACTGCATCCTATCGGGCAAGAAACTTTTTAATTCTGAAGACCGTCAGTAGTCAAACACTCGCGACATTGCTCTCAACTTGCAACCGTTGCTTCACTCGTGAAGCGGAATCGTAAATGAAGAGCATGTTATATCGTTTCGATATATCTATGCAAAGATAATCGTCTGTGCTTTTTAAACAGCAATTAGGATAGGCAAATAACATAATTACATGTATGTCTGATAAAAGGTGCTAATGGTAAGTGATTAATCACACAAAACGATGTAAAACGGAGAAAACAGAATATCTCTCGTGCATGCGCGTGTGTCTCCCGATAAAGAAAAGGTTGTTTATTTTAATCACATGTCGCACGTGGTGACAACCGGTTACAGATATATAAAAATATAAATAACGAACGCCCGCTTATCGGCGTTCTTCGGATTACTAATATCTCAATTACCTTGTCATGCAACAAAAATCCACACAATTATGGCAGGTGCAATTAGAAAAGTTCAACAAAGACTACTCACGTTATATAAAAGGCAGAGTCTGCTGCTGGATAGTCATTCACTTTCTTCCACCCAAATAAAAACGTCAACATGTTCAAGTTTGCCGTTCTCGTCGCTTTGATCGGCGCAGCAGCCGCTATTCCTATTGACAACGGTGTGCAGGGTGATCCCGAAATCGAATGCGGTCCCACCAGCATACAGGTGACGTTCAACACCCAGAATAACTTTGAGGGTCACGTCTACGTCAAGGGACTTTACGATCAGGATGCTGCTGGATGCCGAACGTCAGGTATATGCAGATTTTGCAAAAAATATTTGATCAACGAGTGTAGTTAAGAAAAAAAGTTACTGTTTTTTGATCAGTTAACACGTAAAAAACCAGTACAATACTAAAAGACCTGATTTTAATATTGATTAACTGACCAAGGAAGAGTTAACCTCGTAACGTTAAATCTTATCACAATATTTTTCAGGTGATGGCAGTCGCGCCGTTGGCTCGATCGAGCTGCCGTTCGACTCGTGCAACGTTGAGCGCCAGCGATCTGCCAACCCAAAGGGTATCTTCGTGCGCACCACCGTTGTGATCACTTTTCATCCCAACTTCATCACCAAGGTCGATCGTGCATACACCCTGCAGTGTTTCTACATGGAGGCCGACAAAACCGTCAGCACCGACATTGAAGTCAGCATGATCACCACCGGTTTCCAAACACAGTTCGTGCCTATGCCAATCTGCCGTTATGAGATCCTCGATGCACCCAACGGTAACCAGGTGGCTTTCGCTCTCATCGGACAAGCCGTGTACCACAAGTGGACCTGCGATACCGAGACCGTTGACACGTTCTGCATGTTCGTTTACTCGTGCTTCGTCGTCGACCCCGCTGGCGCTGACCGTCTGGACCTCATCGACGAGCAGGTTGGTTACGTAAAAACATAAAATTTTATCACCAATGATAAAGACGAACATGATTACAAACAATCTGATATATCTTTCTATTTAGGGTTGTGCTACCGACCGTTACCTGATGGGCAACATTGAATACCCAAGCGACCTGATGGGTGTCAAGGAGGTCCACGTCTTCAAATACGCTGACCGTCCCGCCCTCTTCTTCCAGTGCCAGATCAACATCGTCGTCAAGGAGCCCAACGCAGATTGTATTCGCCCACAGTGCGCGGAGCCAGAAGGTCCGTCGTATACCTCACTCGAACCACAAAAATACTTGTCACAAAAAATGTCCAGTTTTTTTAACTATTCAAATTATTAACACTTATTTAACTCGTTCAGGACGTGGTGATGGCCAGCCTGGTCGCAATTTCGTTGCTGCTCGCCGCAACACGAACCGTCGTGGAAAGCGTCAAGCCGACCTCGCTGCTACTGTCGATGTATCGTCTCGTATGGAGACCCTCGATGTTGATGATCGTCAAGCTATCCTGCCCGAAGAGTTGGCTTTTCGTGCGCCCGCTCCCCGTCACCTTTACGCCCCGGTCACCATCCAGTCAGAAGGCATGTGCGTGTCCACAACCACCTTCGCAGTAGTCGTCGCTGTCGGGCTGGCTCTGATCGCTGCTGTGATTACCGTGGCTGTTGTGATGAACAGAAGGAAGTAAATTCGCACTTTTGATGATCCATGATATTTCTAATTGTAGAATCTGAGTAGATTTTTGTGACGGTATTGTTTATCGTTAGGAAGTGATAAGAACTAGTCGGTTAGTTTTAAAACAGCCAGTTCGTGTTCTCTACTCTAACATAGTATGACTAGATTTTTTCATCAATCTTATTTTGCTTTAATAATGAGGACCTTTCACGTGCTGACAATAAAATTCATTATTCTTACTGTATCGGTCCGCATATTTATAAACTATGCCGTTTTTTGTCAGCTTATAACCGTTTTACTGTTTATACGGCTTCGGCTTAGTTCCGAACACAGACTGTACGTTAGTAAAGAAAATAGCCTAACTAAGCCTCTACTAGAATAAAAAAAACAGAATTTAGGATTTTGACAAAAACCGGTGCAGTTTCCAAATATGATATCGGTTCGGTTTTAACTTCCACACAGGTTATGTCTCAACCGTATAATAAGTCTTGAAAACCACTAGTTTCCCTATGTTGAGTGGCTGACAGAACTTGTTTAAAAAAAGCTATTTACATAGTTCACAATTAACATGCTAAAAGCTAACAACCAGTAGACGACCTCACATTCGTTGCGTTTGGATACTTGGATATAATGGATTGGATTATGTAACTCGGATATAGTTATTTCAATGGCACAGAAAAAAGGATAATGCAATCTAAAACGTATGCTGTTCAGTAACCTTCTACTATCATCATTGACAAACTCGATAAGCTTAACTTCATTGTGTTTGTATACCAAAAAACGGACCTTTGGGGTTTTCTTCTGTAACTTGAGGGCAACTTTATAATACCAAAACTAAAATTCAGGGATTTTAAGTTAAAATACTGGTTTCCAAATGAGAACAAGAACGATTGAATCGGTTGTTTATAACTCGAGTTATTAACATTCAAATCGTACGGTTTATTTGGCCCAACCTGTATGGGTGCAATCGAACTTGGGTCCAAACGAACCAGACCCCGCCCCAACAGCCCCCTTAATACATTATAAAAAAACTAATACCGGATTAATGGTTAAACTAGACTTAAAAATTTGGTATATGAGTCAATAAGCGACAGCAGTCTTTGTGAGAGATGTGTGCATGTAATTACTTATTCCCCCCTCTTTAGAAAGATTCCCCTCCCTTTGGATGTTTGGCTCGTCCGCCAGTGCCGCATTGTGTATAACAATCAACATCGGTTTCATTTCGATTTCCTTTGAGGAATCATTTCGAAACATGAACTTCATTAATTTTTCCGTAAAAGGTCGTTTTCCACGTTGAAAAGCCAAACATTTTTTGGGTGAACTTTGCAAATGTGACGTCGTACTTGAATGGGAGGTGCAAATTATGGGGATTACGGTAACCTTTAGCCTCAGCATTTAAAAATGTTAACATTTGAAGGTGATTCTTTTACTTCAATACACACGTGTGTTGCACCTTATCTTTGTTCTCACACGTTGAAAGTTCAGTGAAAGGTGACTACGTTTATGCAAGATCGCCGAAATCTCCAGCTTTGTCTTTTGCCATTTCTTCAAAATCCACGTTGTCTTCAGATTTGGAACAAAGTTGTCTGGAAAAATAGGATATTTCAGTTACAATACTAAACAAACCCCTTGATTTACTTAAAATTTTATCAAATCAACTTTTCACTTGCATCGCAAACGGTATCTTGTTATCAAAAAAGTTTTATCTTCATCTCCTGTATTTATAAAACAAACGATGATAGCGCTTTTGCTGTTGTTGCTCTGCAGCGCGATGCCGGTACAAGGTTAATATTGTTGTTGTTGTTGTTGTTGTTGTTGTTGTTGTTGTTGTTGTTGTTGTTGTTGTTGTTGTTGT
Source organism: Daptonema setosum (assembly GCA_964036265.1). Lineage (NCBI taxonomy): Eukaryota > Metazoa > Nematoda > Chromadorea > Monhysterida > Xyalidae > Daptonema > Daptonema setosum. Next base: position 5,256,580 of record OZ038442.1, read on the forward strand.
TGTTGTTATTGTTGTTGTTGTTGTTGTTGTTGTTGTTGATTGTAGCTTTTTTTGTTAAAGCCTATTAGTTTTTTCAGCAGGACTCCCTAGAACCGGATATGGGTACGATTATAAAGAATGCGATTACACCAATCCTGATACATCACGTTTGTTTTTGTAATGTACAGGGTGTCCCACTTAAAAGTCCGGTTTTATTTTCGGCATAACTTGTGCAGTGTTCTACGGATTTAAAAAATTTAAGAACCATTCGAAAGTTCATTCATGAAATTTTTGTTTGCTTAAAACAAAATTGAATTTGGAATTTTTTTCGGTAGTTACGCTATTTTTACGAAGACACCTAATTTTAACATTGAAAAAATTCAGTTTTTTTCAAAAAATTATAATTCATTTTTTAACTTGAATTGTTTTTAAAGCCGATTTTTTCTGCTTATTTTCTTCTGATTGTAAACCAAAGAATATGAATTATTGTTGTTCGCTAATATTTTTTGATATTTCTTGCATTTGCGCAAAAATGCGGAATCCTAGTGCAAACAGTCAAAAAGTGCTTGCATTTGGTTTGAAAATAGTTTATTAAGTTTTAT
>OZ038442.1:5261339-5297379 GCA_964036265.1 Daptonema setosum
AAAAAGACGGGTCGAAATAACTCTAAATCTCGATGAAAAAAGGGTAGGGTTGGGAAATTACCTAGCAGAATCTCCATACCCTACCCTTTTTCTTATTTTGCTGTTCAACTTCAATCCATTCGATTGAGGCTCCGGCTTAGGCTTAGTTCCGAGCTTGGAACTTAGGCTTATTCTTAGGAATGAACTTTGGCTTAGGCTTAGGCATATGAACGATTTGAGAAACTTGAAGATGAAAAAAGGGTAGCTTATGAAAAACTGCCTCACTCACTCACTCACTCACTCACTCACTCACTCACTCACTCACTCACTCACTCACTCACTCACTCACTCACTCACTCACTCACTCACTCACTCACTCACTCACTCACTCACTCACTCACTCACTCACTAACCAAGTCCAATAGTCGACATCGAAACGAAAACGAAATAGAACGATTCGAAATACGACCAGTCGTGCTCCCAAATGATGAAGATACCGGCACAGAAACAGATCCATCCCACACACAGAAACAATGCCAGTGTTAATGGAATGGCATCGCTTTCTTCATCGTACCCATCTTCTGATTCGTCGATATCGTCGACTCCACCCTTCTCGGGGTCCAGCGGTGGTTGTTGTTGATTGGCCTCCAGTTGTTTCTGAAAGAGAAATGGATGAAAGTGCCGTCTGTCTAGTCTAGTGGTTAAAGCTAGTGATGTTTCATTATCAGATGTTTTGGGCAATATTTTGTGATTTTTGTCGATGTAGCCTACGGGCTTTACTTAGGACAACGGACTCGCATGCCGTGCCGACGGTCCTGGTCACAAGGCTGGTTCCCTGTCAGAGATACGGCGCTCTAGATAACTTTGCTTCTGTTTTTTTTAGTCCTCTTCGTTGTAAAAGCCAACATGCACACTGATACTACATATATCAGAATTGTGGTTTTGGAGTGGCCAGAAACGTTCAATAAACTGTCGGGCCGTGGTAGAAATACAAAACAACGCGTTAGAGTTTCAATTCACCACATATTTTTCTACTGTGAGTTCGGTGCTTTTACCACTAGACTGAGCGTTTCACCAAACAGTAGTGAGTGGGCTGACTGACTCACTCACGCACTCACCTGCACATCATTCGGCGTTTTCCACGTGAACTCATCGCCACCCCCGTCTTTGGACATCATTTTCGGTTTGCGAAACGCGGGCGGATGGTAAAGTTTTTTCCAGATTTTCACCGAATATAAAGCGAGAAATTTCCCGAAATCGTTAAGAATCGCCAAAACCAGCGGAATGCCGAAAATGGCGAAAACGATCGTCATTGACCGGCCGACCGTCGTACGCGGATAGATGTTGCCGTAACCTGTGGCGTGAGTGAGTGAGTGAGTGAGTGAGTGAGTGAGTGAGTGAGTGAGTGAGTGAGTGAGTGAGTGGTGAGTGAGTGAGTGAGTGAGTGAGTGAGTGAGTGAGTGAGTGAGTGAGTGAGTGAGTGAGTGAGTGAGTGAGTGAGTGAGTGAGTGAGTGAGTGAGTGAGTGAGTGAGTGAGTGAGTGAGTGAGTGAGTGAGTGAGTGAGTGAGTGAGTGAGTGAGTGAGTGAGTGACTCTGAGATGAAAAACACTCACCGATTGTGGTATAAATTGTGCCGACATAAAATATGGCACCCCAAATATCCCACGCCATAGCGGGTTCCATCGCTACATCCAACTTTCGTTCGTGGCTGAAAAATATTTGTCTGTCTGTCTGTCTGTCTGTCTGTCTGTCTGTCTGTCTGTTTGTCTCATTTAGTAGCTTGTTTGGAAGCCAAATCTTTTGGTTGAAAATGGTATACGCGAAAAATGGGTTCTCATAGTAAGTTGCCGAAATTTCTCATTCATGGAAAATATTTCATTTTGAAGCATTTAAACTGGCGCCAAACCGCCTAACCTGAGCAGGGCTTCCAAGGTAGCATTTCTCACTCTCTCGTCAGCCAGCCACGATAAACGATTGACTCTGAAAAAAATAATCTTATTTATTCAGAATTTTCTGATGTTTTCAGACTGACTATGTGTCAGAAACCGAAAGTCAAAAACGGCGGTCTGCCGCGGGCAGACCGCGGAATTCCGGTGACCTGGAACTCGATGCTGATTGGTCACATGCACGCCCAAGCGGGAACTTGTTTCACACAGACCGCGGTGCACCTTAGACTATTTTTGGACTTTCCAGAGTTGCAGTTGTGAAAAAGTATTCACATGCAACAGGTTTCTAATCAGAATTCATAACAATAATGACGGATGCCTATGTCTTTTTAGCTTCTATGTGTTCCCACTAGCGGACGAGAAGGGGTAGGAAACATGGAATTCCACTCTTTTTTGTCGTTTTTATGTATAATTTGTTCCCTAAAGTGTAGTAAAATGGCCTGAAAACTGTAAATTCCCCTTCTTTGACGAAATACCCCCTCTGGAGGATCGGCTCGTCCACCAGTGTGTGTTCCATTTCGTTTTTTGTTGTTTTCGGCATATGACCTTGGTTACGCAACTTTTCAGCGGGGGACTGACTGTCCATATGTACAATGTACATGTAACTGCAAAAAAACATACTATCCATCAGCATTTTGAATAAATTGAAGCCCATAATAATTTATGTACATACCTTGCAAAAATACGCATTCACATTTTATTTCAGAAGGCTAGATTTATGAACGTGGTTTATTACAATCGGTTTCTGAGTCTCCGGTGCACCGCGGTCTGTGTGAAACATTAAGTTCCCGCTTTGAGGTTCATGCACTAGCGGACGAGAAGGGGTGGGAAAAGTAGAATTCCCCTCTCTTTGGCATTTTCAAAAAGTTGAGTTTTCTCCTTAAGGTGTGGGTAAAATGTCCTCAAAACTTATAATTCCCCCCTCTTTGAGAAAATTCCCTCCCTTTGGAGGATTAGCTCGTCCGTCAGTGGGTTCATGTGACCAATCAGCGTCGAGTTCCAGGTGTCCGGAATTCCGCGGTCTGCCCACGGCTGAATTTGTTCATTGTTTATGATCGAATTCAACATCATACGCAGTTTTTTTACATAATAATTTCACGTTTTACCGAAAATGGGCTCGATATTTTTTATAGTAGAGAAAATGATGACTGATGTTCATAGGAGAAATGTTCCAAACCGTCCCAGGATAATCTCTATCGTTATCTTCCTTGACTCCTCCCACTTTACACGTCGATCCTCCACCATGGCTCGTTCATGCGCGTACTCGAAAAGACTCATCAGATATCCTATGAGTGAGTGCAGTGAGTGAGTGAGTGAGTGAGTGAGTGCAGTGAGTGAGCGAGTGAGTGAGTGAGTGAATGAGTGAGTGAGTTGACGAACCGGTGGCAAGTGCATACAATATTAGCAGTATGAATGGCGTCACATGATTCAGTCCGTAGTCATCATAGAAATCTTGCATTCGCTGCATGCAAGTCGGCCTAAAATGCATATTGACTGACTCACTACTCACTGACAGACTCACTGACCGACTAACTGACTGACTGACGGATTGAGTGACTGCCTCATACTCACTTACTCATTGACTCATTGACTCACTGACTCACTTACTCACCCACTCACTCACTCACTCACTCACTCACTCACTCATTCACTCACTCACTCACTCTCTCACTCACCAACTCACTCACTAACTTGTACTCGGGTACTTTATACTCCGGAGAGGGCATCGTATCGGATGGGTCATCTGGAATGTCGATGGTAAACGATGCCTGAAGTGGGGCATCTTCGGCATCCAACTCCGGTATGATCGACCTGGAATATAAGGAATTTTTTGCCGAAATTCATTTAACCGAAAAATGTTCATTTCGCCGGAATCATAGTTTAATAATTTTGATTTTCAAATTTTATTGATTCTGATCATTGGTCATCGACTCACGAAAAACTCCGATCCGATTTTTTTTGGCCAAAAAGTAACCCCGGAGAGGTTATACCGAATGTCTACAAAATATCCCACAGTGACTATCAGATAAAATTGATTAAAATAATTAGAAGTAAAATAACTATATGTAAAATCACAGATAAACAATAATAGCAAACTTTCATAAAATGAGGAAACTGATATAAAAAATTGTGTAGGATAATTGAAGAAAAAACTGAAACTATGAATAAAATTTTGATTTTTTTCTAATAAATTCTAAAATCTAATATATTCTTGTGTATATTTGTTTGCTAACTTTCAAAAGAGAAAAAGATTCTTTCAAAACGCGCTTTCAACTTGAGTCTTCTAATCGATTAAGAATACTATAAAAGGCCGTTATTCCTAACTGACCGCAGTCTTTCTAAGTCCACTCCGTTACGATCCAAACTGAGTTTCCCCTTCGGACGGAAAGATCGTCTGTTGTTACCGAAACCCATGTTTACTGTTGTTGTTGTTGATGTTATTGTTGTTGTTGTTGCTGTTGTTGTTGTTGTTGATGTCGTTGTTGATGTTGTTTGTTGTTGTTGTTGTTGTTGTTGTTGTTGTTGTTGTTGTTGTTGTTGTTGTTGTTGTTGTTGTTGTTGTTGTTGTTGTTGTTGTTGTTGTTGTTGTTGTTGTTGTTGTTGTTGTTGTTGTTGTTGTTGTTGTTGTTGTTGTTGATGTTGTCGTTGTTGCTTATGTTGTTGTTGTGGTTGTTGTTGTTGTTGTTGTTGTTGTTGTTGTTGTTGTTGTTGTTGTTGTTGTTGTTGTTGTTGTTGTTAATGTTGTTGTTGTTGTTGTTGTTGTTGATGTTGTTTAACACTGGGTATGACTCACGACACAGCTACCGTAACCTCGTACCCGTTCGTTTCGAATTTCGCAAAAGCGAACATTCAAAATCCATCATCATTTCGACCAAACGACCGTGTCGAAATGGCCTCGAACAAGTTTGTGTCAATTCTCGGCGATATATTGGCAGCAATTTGACACTTATAGTCCAACCAAAGTTTCGTTAAATAAAATGAAGTGTGTTCGTGGTCGATCGATTTCGAAAAATTATTTCATCCATTCAAAATGACGACGTGAATTCGTCATAATGAGTTGAATTTTGACGTCAACTTCAAACGTTTTGATTGTAAGTTTCATCGGAGTTTCTTGATCAGTTTTTGTCGATTTCACGATTCTCTCGTTTTGTAATATTATTAGTAATAATATTTCTCATGAGGTTTTGTCGGTCGTTCGTTGAAATAGCGGCGGTAATGAGGAAGGCATTTTTTAGTGTTGAATTATTATTAGCATTTATATCTGGAAATTTCCAGCTGAATTTCGCGCCAAATTTCAGTGGCTCGCCGATACATATCAGGTGATACTCTAAGCTAATCTGTTTCTGTATCTTTTATAAATGTCAACGTTATTGGTTATAATGAAACATGATTTTGGTTCGGTGGTTGTTTTGATAAGTAGGAATAATGAATGATGCCAAGGAGGGACCAGAACCCGTTTAGTTTGTATCATCGCTTTTAGTTAGGACACTGGCGGACGAGCTAATCCTCCAAAGGGAGGGGAATTTCGTCAAAGAGGGGGGAATTGGCAAAATTCAGGTCAATTTACCTACACCTTAGGGAACAAATTTTACTTTTTGAAACTACCAAAGAGGGGGGAATTCCACTTTTCCCACCCCTTCTCGTCCGCTAGTGAGTTAGGAGACTAATTGAGAATGGAAGTCGACCAGATAGCAACAAGCGTAGTAAGTGGGGGGAACAAATTTTCCGAGTGGGGAAGAGGGGGGGACGGCGCCAGAGGTGGGCGGGGATGATGAGGGGTCAGAGTTTCATAAACGGCAAACGACCAAAATTTTTCATCCTTCACAACACACTAATAAACACGACACGTTGCAACAACTTTCGTTGGAGAGCACTAACGGACGAGAAAGGGGTGGGAAAGAGGAACTTCCCCCTCTTTGGCAAGCTTTAAAAACGGTCTTTGTTTCATAAAGTTTAGGTGAAATGACATACCTGCCTATTCTCCCTTCTTTGGAAAATTTCCCCTTCCTTTGGAGGGTTAGCTCGTCCGCCCAGTGTTGCAGAGAGAGTGAAAGGGTAGACAGAGCTCTTTTAGTTCACAGGTGACGCGTAATGCCGGTGTGTGGGGCCAACAGTTGTTGTTGTTGCTGTTGCTGTTGTTTTTGTGAATAACAATTGAAACAAACTCTAATATTTGACTTAGAGTACACAAGCGTAATGCGCATAATAAAAAAATTGGTTACGGAAGTTCAATATTACACTAATAAACGTAAATTGTTCATAATGTATGATTTCTTATTCCGAGGCTCTGTATGAACGTAGGTATGGTACAGCTTGTTCAGCGTGATCTTGTAACGAGCACGAAAGAAGATTAGCGTGTACTGTAAGGGTAAAGTTACACGAATTCTACCTCAATTTCATTCACCCCTTTCCAACTCCCGAGCCCTGTCACCTCTATTTCCTCAAACTACCCCAATCTCACACATTCCCCCTCTAATGGTTAACACCGATCGTCATCTAAACAGACAAATCGGTGGCAACGTTTATGTCTGGTGTAGATTATAGAAGCAAAAGTTCCGCGTTCGTCTCAGGCGACAACGCGTTTTTTTATGTTTTTTGGCATTTTGGGAACTAAAAATGTAAATATGGCTGCTTGACGTTGCAAAAAACCGTCCTGAAATTGAGCCATACAGAAATTTGAGCAATCAATTCTGGAAGCGGTTACACAACTGTGAAAGATCGCGAACTACAATCACAAACCATTTCATCTCGGCAATAATGGAAAAAATCTGGCAATTAAACTCTAACCAAAATTAAAAAAATTAAGTGGGAGTCAAAATATAAATGGGGTCAGTGCACTTTTTTTAATTTTTTTTGTAATTGATTTAATATTTAAAAAAATCTCGCATTAGTGCGCGGATGCTCTACAAAGGCGGTAATTATCAGTCTCGCTACGGGTTACGGCTGTAAAGTGTCATTGAAAGTCAGAGCACTAGCGGACGAAAAGGAGTGGGAAAAGTGGAATTCCCCCTCTTTGACGTTTTCAAAAAGTATACATAGTTTGTTACCTAAGGTGTAGGTGAAATAGCGTGAAATATGCCTATTCCCCCTCTTTACAGAAATTCCCCTCCCTTTGGAGGATGAGCTCGTGCGCCAGTGGGTCACAGATGCAACTTATAGGAAACAAAATTTTTCATAGAATTTTTTCTACTTACGAAATTTGAGCATGCCAACGTGAATAACTACTAAAATACCACCGCTGCGCGGGCCTAACGATAGGTAATCGGGGGTTAACGGACAGTAAAACTTCATATTGAATATATTTTTAATGACAGAAAATTTGGCGTTCAGTAAAATTTCTTAATTCTAGGAAAATTTTCGGAGTTTGGAATTTTGCGCCACAGATGCAGCTTACAGGAAACTAAATTTCACCTTTGCTAAATCTTCATTAAGGAAACATTTCTTCCTTCATTGTTCAAAGTTATTACCTCAAGCATACAACTTGGAAGGCTTTATTGCACCTTATTGATTTATATCCCGCATAGAAGACGCGTTATGGCACCCGTGTCCCATCCCAAGTTAGGGTCAAGTGATGACGTGGATGTAGAGTAAATTTTCGATTCAGGAAAGAAATGTCACCTTCTCCCAATCCCAAACCCACTATCGGTCGAGCAAATTCTTCAAAAGGGAGAAAAACAGTTTTCAGATAGAGCAAACTCAGCAGTTGTGAGTCCATTTTGCCTATACTTCCAGGGAGAATTAGTTTTTCGGATTGCCAAAAAAGGAGAATTCCACCCCAAATTTTTCCTTTTCAACCAAACAGGGCCATTGATTTATGTCACCAATAAATGGCACATTAGCGCAATGGGCGAAACGGTGTCGAAATGGGCGGTAAGTTATGGGGTGGCTGTAGAGTGCCAATTGGGGTTATTATCTCTACACCGGGTCAGCCGTGTGGGTCGATTCAACCCTATTAAAGTGGTTAGATAAGAATGATGCTTAGATTTTTTACTGCCAAAGGGGAGAATTCTTTCTCCCTTTCTACTTTTTTTTTCACCAAAGCAGGTGCCCGCCATTGATTTATGCCACCAATAAATGGCATATTAGCGCAATGGGCGAAACGGTGTCGAAATGGGCGGTAAGTTACATATGGGGTGGCTGTAAAGTGCCAATTGGGGTTACAACCTCCAGACGGGGTCAGCCGTTGAGTCGATTCAACCCTATTAAAGTGGTTAGATAAGAATGATGCCTAGATTTTTTTATTGCCAAAGGGGAGAATTCCTTTTCCCTACCTACTTTTCCCATTTCAACCAAACCACTGATTTACGCCACAAATAAACGGCACATTAGCGCAAGTGGGTCGAAATGGGCGGTAAGTTATGGGGTGGCTGTAAAGTGACCCCAACAGGGGTTATAACCGTTAGAAGGGGTCAACAGTGAAGGTTGAGTCAACCCTATAAAAGTGGTTAGATTAGAAAGATGCTTAGATTTTTTTACGGCCAAAGGGGAAGAATTCCTTTTCCTACCTATTTTTCCCATTTCACCCAAACACTGATTCATGCCACAAATAAATGGCACAAGTGGGTTAAAAAGGGCGGTAAGTTATGGGGTGGGCGGTAAGTTATGGGGTGGCTGTAAAGCGCCAATGAGGGTTGCAAAGGTCTTCTTGAAGGAGGTCAGCCGTGTGAGTCGATTCAACCCTGGGAAAATGGTTACAGCTGTCCATGAGTTTCATGGTATCAACAATTTTTTATGGAATACTTTACCACAAGTACGATGAATCAAGTGTCATTGTCCTGCGGAAAACGATTCTCTTCTGGCCAACTTGACCGCGTGCCAAAATAAAATTTGAATTCAAATTGCGCGCCAAAAACTAGCCGGGTAACAATAACCTCTGAATAGGCTATAGTAAAAAAACGGAATAACATTTTCCCGGAAGGATTTGAGTGCCAACAACCTGAAATCCCACAGTCATCATTATATTAAAAAAAATCTCCTCGAAACAGTGGTTTTCTGAACTCTATTGGTTTCCGCACTGGAAGAATTCGAAAAAGGGTGGGCTTGAGGAAAATAGTTAGATTTCAATCCAACAGAGAAGATTTCTGAGATTTCTCAGAACAGAAAAGTTTTCCTTAACTGCCGGTGAAGATGAACACGTTGCTAATATGCTGATATAAAGTCACCTCGATAGGACGCATACAACAAATGAAATGAATTAGAGTGAATCAATATCAGAAGCAGAAGCATCTTTCAAATAAGGACATCATTTTTGACTTCACAATTTTTAATGTTGTCCATACCAAATTTTCCAAACGGATGTACTCCATTGTATTGTGTACTGAACATAATAAATTACCTAATGACCATTGCAGTTTGTGTACGAAACTTCCGTACAGATGTTGGAACAACCAGAATGATAAATGGCACACTCCATTGCAAGATACCACGAATTGAAACTTCTATGTAAAGACGCTTTCGAGATTCTAGTGAAAAATCAAGTGCTATTTTCGCTCAGACAATGAAACATCAAACTCACTTTTGATCCACACACTTGGCTAACGTGCGTGATGGTGATTGGGCCACAACTCAACCGGCCAATCATCATCACCCAAGTTCAGCCAATCACGTGAAAGAACAGCAGAGTAATGAACTAGCTTGTGGCCCAACATCTGAGTTCTGTGTAAAATGTGGTGTTTTACGGGCTATGATGTTTTTTATTAATCAGAATTTGTGTATTGTCCTTGTATGATTTTGTTTGCAATTATTTTAAACAAAATTAGGTTTGATTTCACTTAACAAAGTTTTCAACCTGATGTTTCATGGTCGGACCAAAAATGGTGCTTCATATTTCACTAGAATCTCGGAAGCGTCTTTATCCATCTTTCTACAGACGAAAACTTTAACCTCTCTCGCTAAATATTTCGCTCACTCCAGTTGTTATGCCTTCAACAAACATGCCAACAAATTTACAGTTACAGTTTCAAACATGACAAACAACGAAATGCAGAGTAACGACACTAAGTTGCAACTTGGTAACTAAACTAGTCTACCTAAAGGCCCAACCAGACTTCGTTGCACTTGTTGCGCGCAACAATTGTTGCACCTTTGTTGCGGTGACCCTACCATACTTCCAGAGTTGTTGCGCGCAACAATTGTTGCAGTGCAACAAGTCAGTGCAACAGTTCCATACAAATTTGTTGTTGCAGTAAATATCAAATTTTTTTGATATTTTTTGTTGCACTGGGGTGTCAAAACGCATTTTTCTATATTTTTTCTTGATCAAATATTTTTGTAACAAGGAAAACAAGTTCTTAATCGTTGAATTTCATTCTTTGAGCATGATTAGTAGAAATATTGCGATGATTTTCCCACATTTTTGGTTCCATTATTAACATCACACCGGCTTCCTGCATTTTCGTGTCCATTTGGCTTCTAAATATGTACCTAGAAATTAAGTTTCCGCGCGTATTCAAATTTGACCCATTCGGGTTCAATTGAAGACTGAAGAAATGTTCTTTGTTCAGTAACGATCTGGGTTTGCTCGATTCGTAAGTGAGTTTATGGAATTGAGAAATAGTGACATTTTTTAGGATATTGATTGTTCTCTCTTCTAGTTCTAGCGTAGTGAGTGCCTTATTGTGTTGTTTGCACACTTTTTATGGTTTGGTTGTTGTGCTGTGCTTTATGTTGGTTTATGAAGTCGAAACCTCCGTGTTATTTCAACTCATTGCTGTGATTTGATAATATTCTCACTGAATTTGTTTGGTTGATAATCTAACGTGTACTGATGTTTTTCCAGATTCTCCGTTCAATTTTCAACCGAATAATTCTACCGGAGTGAGTGGATACACTACACGGATTCGCCCGGGCGGTACCGATGGCCGCGACAAAATGGTTAGTTATCATCTTTCGTTTATTGGTGCAAGAGAATGAGCGGGAAAATGTCTTTCTCTGATGTAATAGCCTAACAATAGTCAAATTCTCTCCTTTGAAGTAATTCAGCTCCCTTTAGAGGGTTACTCGCTTGCCAGTGGTTTTGAGTTTGTATTTATTATCTCATTCATCTAAGTGGATAAATAAAATCAATCAAGTAGCTGATAATAGGGAACTGAGAGAGAGAGACTGTTTTGTTATAAAACGATTGTGTCTCAATTGGGTGCACTGGCGGACGAGCGGGTCTCCCAAAGGTGAGGATTTTTTTAAGGATGGAATTCGCAGTTTTTAGAGCCATTTAACGGAGAGGAACAAATTAAGCTTTTTGAAGCCGACAAAGAGGTGGGAATTCTGCTTTCTCGTTCTTCCCTAGTTGCTAGTAGGCGCACTCTTCTCCACTAGCGAACGGGAAGAGGTGGGAAAAGTGCAATTCCCCCTTCTTTGGCGTTTTCTAGAAGTAAAACTTGTTCCCCCCTCACTTTTCGGACAGGTCGGGTAAAATGGGTTTTTCTGTCGGCTACCCCCTCCCCCCCCCCACCCCCTGCAAAACGCCAAAAAACCCGGCCCACCCCTGGCTGGGGTAGTACGTATAATAGCCTGAAAACTGCTAATTCCCCCTGTTTGTCGAAATTCCCCTCCCTTTGGAAGCTTGGTTCGTCGTCCGCCAGTTCTCTACTCAAACTAAATGAATAAGGGGCCACTTAACTTAACAACTGGTTCATGATATAAACTCTTCGAACTACTGAATAAACTGGATAAAATTTCCGAGTGAAGTGAATCACTGACAAATGCCTGCCTCACTCCGTTATTGTAATGGAATATAATTGTCATCTCAAACCAAACACACTACTTCTGCTCAGCCCTAGTAACTGTTTAATATTATCATAACTTACTTGTACAGCACCCGATTGACTCGTGAAATATTTTTTTAGGTAACATTGGCTGTCATCGATAAGATTGGCGTGCCCGACGGAAGTTCTCACGAGTCGGTCATCGATTCATCCGGTTTCGTCTGATACGTTCTAGGTTTGTGATTGTTATAAGTAATGTTTTTTTTGTAACGCTCATTGCATCTGAGACCTAACGATTCAGCCGTCGTAGACCACTGTTTGTTAGGTTTATATAGAAGTGACCTTTGAGATGCATAGAACAGAGTCGGCCAGTTAAAATTAAGATGTGAGTCTTGTTTATTTTGTGTGAACGGAGTTAAATATGTATGACCCTAATTAAACTTTTCTGACGTATCTCATTTCCATTTGTTATTTACATATTGGTTTTACAGTCATTGCAAAGTAGTCGCACTGAACAAATTAATTATTATATTTTTATTGCAGGTCAGTGATGACACCGTGGCGCCTTCGGGTACAACAGCCGGCGTTGATCAGCGTCATCGCCGATTAGTCGGCCGATAATTATTAATTTTTCTATGTTCTGCACGATTAGAATACGGCTTCATCTTAACTTCTGTTGTAGCTTTAATAGCGATTATTTATTAAGTCGTTATTCCTATCGATTTTATTATTCTTGTTCAATGTTTGGATTAAATAATACGACTGAACTGCCGTGATAAAGTAAAGTGTATATGTATATATATTTGTATAGTTTTTTCTTCTTTAATTGTGTTTGTACATATTTGGATTTTAGATAAACATGATTGATTTAAAATTATGAATATGACAAAAATTTTGTCGGCATCGGCTCTTTATTCAATTAATTGTGAACAAAAAGAAGACCGTAATAAAAAAATTAAGTTTCATAAACTAACAGAAAACTTCCAATCAAAATATATTTGGGTTTCACCTCCAAACAATGGCGGACGAGCTAAACCTCTAAAGGGAGGGGAATATCTCCAAAGAGGGGAGAATCGGCAGAAATCAGGCCATTTTACATAAACCTCAGGGAAGAAACTCTACTTTTTGAAACATCCAAAGAGGGGGGAATTCCACTTTTCCCTCCCCTTCTCGTCCGCTAGTGCCTCCAAATTGTGTTTTCGCAGTTTACAAATCATAAACTTAGCAAATATCAGTCTAATTGTTTGTTTAATAGTTAAATAATAGGTTTGATTGTGTTCAAAATTCAATACACATGTTGAACATACACAACTGTAAACCGCTAAACTAGATTTTTTCTTTTTCAAACACAATTTTCATAAATTCGTACCGAGCTCAATTCTGGATGAAATGTCATCGGGTATAGCTCAAAATTCCTTCAATTTTCTATATTTTCAGAATTTGAAATAAGAATCCAGAAAAAATCCCGGATTTCATGATTACCGGATCTCTGAAATCAACCCCTTTGCAAACTAACGCAAACTTTTTTGACTGTTGCACTGGCCTACCATACTTATTTTTCTTTTGCGCGCAACAGTTTGTACTGTTGCACCAACAGCTGTACTGTTGCGTTTGTTGCGCGCAACAAGTGCAACGAAGTCTGGTTGGGCCTTAATCACAACCAAATTATTACTTTTATTTACTACATAAATATCTTGTACACAACTTACCACTTCGACGTGACAGATTACACAACCACAAATTGAGACCTCAAAGTACCCCATCTTTCCAGATCTATGTTGCATTCACAGTCAGTCAGTCAGTCAGTCAGTCAGGCAGTCAGCTCGCCAGTCAGTCAGTCAGTCACTCAGTCAGTCAGTCAGTCAGTCAGTCAGTCAGTCAGTCAGTCAGTCAGTCAGTCAGTCAGTCAGTCAGTCAGTCAGTCAGTCAGTCAGTCAGTCAGTCAGTCAATCGGTCAGTCAGTCAGTCAATCAGTCAGTCAGTCAGTCAGTCACTCAGTCAGTCAGTCAATCAGTCAGTCAATTGGTCAGTCAGTCAGTCAGTCAGTCAGTCAGTCAGTCAGCTAAAAAAAATTTAAGAATTAAAATATTTCTTATATATTTTTAACATTTTTCTAATTCACTAAGAGTGCCGTACCCACAACAACTCTCCAGCCCATAGGCCATAACCCCATCACCGTTTGTGGACCCCCGATACCCGATAATGGTTTCGACGTCGTCTTAATGCATTGTTACATTCAGAGCCCATTACTCATCTTACTCACTGGCTGGGCGGACATGCGAAGGTACGGAATAGTGGGAATCCTGTTTGGCCTGGAATGGAGAATTTTGATTCTGGAGGTTGGTAATGACGTTGACCTTCAAATGACCCAAGTTCTCTGTGGAATCTCACCCATGGGATGGGTCGCTGATTCATTAGCAATCTGATCTCTGACTGATTATCTGAATATGATTGGATTCACTGGAAAACGGAATGTAGATTGTTTAAACGTCGGTTAACCCCCGATAACCTATCGTGAGGCAGGCTTTCCAGCCAGGCGGAGGTATTTTGATGATCCGTTTACTAAATCCGCCTGCGTTTCTGACATCCTTTTTCGGTAAATTCAGAAGCATGATCTAGTGATAGCATGGGAACTCTATGTAAACCACAGACCGAAAGTGTGAACTGTGAACCCTTTATACTTCCCTATCCTAAGTGACTGCGGGTTGAAACTCATCAATCCGACAGTCTATACGACCGATTAGTTTTACTTCTTCTAATTATTCAGTCTCTCTCAAATTCCTTCCTCGTTATGCCATAAACAACAATGTTTTCGTTGGTTGTATCGCTGGCAAGTCGGCTCGGGTGCAGCAACAACATGGCAAAAACGCGACCCCTCCAGCCATCTCCCCCCATTTTATACAGATGACGCTGTTGTTTCGGTCGGGGGGTGAAAACGTAGAATTGTGGGACAACACCATTCTCTGGGAAATCGCCGAACCTCGGGGAGCAAAATGATGCATCGATAACGTGACGTAGTCAATAGTCGACACATCTCGATATTTTGGCGTTAAATGGGGACACATACTTTATAGCTAGGTCAGGGTATCATATAACTGAATGTCGAACGCATTTTTTTTCAATTACTCGAAAACTAAGCGATCACCAAAAGTATGTTTTACCACACCTGTCCCAGCTGTGGGTTTTTAGCCACAGTCCGGGGGGGGGGGGGGGGGGTAGACTGTGGACGTGAATGCTTTTAGGCACAGTCCGATTCCTCTTTAACCACAGTACCGTTTAGCCACAGTACCATTTAAGCACAGTCCGTTTTTTTTAGCCACAGTCTACCCCCCCCCCGGACTGTGGCTAAAAACCCACAGCTGGGACAGGTGTGAATCAAAAAGCGCGCCAGAAACTTAGATTTACAGGCAGCAATGGAAAGACTAGAGGAATCGAAACTGGATTTTATTAGACTATATTTTTCAGGTAACATTGAACAAGAATGAAACAAGGTATTTGCAATAAATACAGTATGTACTTCAAAAAGATCGGTAGCAGAAGGCACCCAAAATCGACATTGTATGAAAAAATCGCTTTCATAATTTTTTTTATTAAATTTCATTTTGTATACGGGATAAAAAGTATAAAGGTCATTCGACGGAGATGGCCGTCGGGAATGACTCTCAGCATTTACGTTGAGATGATAACGAAGAGGTAGGTCATCTCATACCAGTCTGTGAGGAACTACTAACCCGAACCCCCACAGACAGAGTGCGATGTATCCTATTAAACATACTGTTTATAAAATATTGTTAAGTCATACCAACCGGTGAGCAGGTCTGGGATGCACTCGTGACGCGGCTGCAGGTGCTGACGACGCCCGCCGTAACATTGATGTGTGGGTGGGCAGAAAATCGTTCTCTCAATTGACGTAATTGACGTTAATGACGTTCTCTCAATTAATGTAATAGATGTTAATGACGTTCTCTCAATTGACGTAAGTGACGTAATGACGTTCTCTCAATTGACGTAGATGACGTTAATGACGTTCTCTCAATTGACGTAGATGACGTTAATGACGTTCTCTCAATTGACGTAGATGACGTTAATGACGTTCTCTCAATTGACGTAAATGACTTTTTCTCAATTGACGCACATGACGTAAATGGCGTTCTCTCAATTGACGTAGATGACGTTAATGACGTTCTCTCAATTGACGTAGATGACGTTAATGACGTTCTCTCAATTGACGTAGATGACGTTAATGACGTTCTCTCAATTGACGTAAATGACGTTAATGACGTTCTATCAATTGATGTAAATGTCGTTAATGGCGTTCTATCAATTGAAGTAAATGACGTTAATGACGTCCTCTCAATCGACGTAAATCACGTTAATGACGTTCTCTCAATTGACGTAAATGACGTTCTCTCAATTGGCGTAAATGACGTTAATGGCGTTCTATCAATTGAAGTAAATGACGTTAATGACGTCCTCTCAATCGACGTATATCACGTTAATGACGTTCTCTCAATCGACGTAAATGACTTTTTCTCAATAGACGTAAATGACGTTAATGACGTTCTCTCAATTGACGTAAATGACGTTAATGACGTTCTCTCAATTGACGTTCTGTCAATGGATAAACGATGTCATACTGTCGTCATCAAGAAAACGTGCCTCCGATTACTTAACGATCATTTAGTTATCATAGCATTATTTCTTGGCATGTATTCTGGCATACGCTGTCGCTTCCGTTGCCCGGTGGTTAAGACACATGTCTCGTCAGCCGATGGGATTGGTTCCATTCCCATTCGGGAACACAGCTTTCCGAAATGTTGTTGATAATCAATGAAGCAAGTGAGCCGCTGATTACTTGATGATTATTTATTATAATTATTATAACAGTAGCATGTATGTACATATTCTGGCTTATTCAGTGGCTTCCCTTGTCCGGTGGTTACAACATCGGTCTCGCAATCCGATGGTCCCGGTTCGATTCCCGTGTAAATGATACACAGTGCATTCAAAAACGTCAGTGATGATCAGCGATTATTCGAACTCGTGAATACAGGACACCATTAATTCACTGTATTTGAGGTTTGGTATTCGATTTTGTTATTGTACTTAACATGTTGGGGCTTAGGCTTAGTAATGGGGTTAGGCTTAGTCATGGTCTCGAGCCTGTGTGTGAATCGATCTAGCATGTGTCGGACTGCGTCTGAGACAGACTTCCGTTAACAGTCTTAGTTAAGTTACGGTCAATGCTAGACAGGAGTACCTGTGGTGCAGCGGTTGGCACGTCTGGGAACTGAACAGAAAATCGTGAGCTTGAAACCTAACAGGAATATGAAAATTTTCCCTTACTTGACTGGAGTACAATTTCTCTGAGACATAGACATATCAATAATAGTACACTCGACTCGAACAATTAGCGGACGAGAAGGGTGATGGAGAAGTGGCATTCCCCCTTCATTGGCAGATCCAAAAACTGGATTTGTTCCTTAAGGTGTAGGTAAAAGGCCTAAATTCTGCCAATTCCCCCCTCTTTAGGATGATTCCCCTCCCTTTGGAAGTTTTACTGGTCTGCCGGTGACTCGAACCGTCATTAACGACAGTCACCTTTCAAAGTAACTGTGGAAGGAAACAGATGGGGAAGTAAAGTAGGTCCATCCGAGATAAGCATCGCGGTAAATTTTTGGAATCGTTTTACCCTCTACACCGTTTGGCCTTCTCTATCAGACTCAGTAACAGGTCATCCATTACACGGGCGGACGAGAAATGGTGGGAAAAGTGGATTCCCCCCTCTTTGGCGTTTTCAAAAACTGAAATTTTAGTTCCCTAAGGTGTATGTAAAATGACATGAAAACTGGAAATTCCCCCCTCTTTGGCGAAATTCCCCTCCTGTTGGAGGGTTGACCCGTTTACAGGTCATCCATTAGACGGGAACGCCTTTGCGGTCGCACACTTATGGCACTGAAGTCAATGAAGTCATCACCATTAAGAGGTTTTGGCAAACAAGGGAGGAACGGAAAAGGGGATTTCCCCTCTCTTTGGTGATTTCAGAATGTAGATTTTGTTCCATAAGAGATAGGTAAACTGGCGCTACAACTGCTAATTGGATTTCTTTGTTGGAATTTCCCCTTCCTCTTGGAGAAGTTTCTCATCCGCCAGTGACTTGAGGTAATTCTTCGATCCATAAGGACATCCTGGTTCATTAATGAATGTGAATGACTTTGAATGACTTTAAACTCGGGTCAAATTCATACAGGAGAAGACAGGTAAAGACTGATAAAAGATCGGAAAACTGGTGAATTTTTTTAAACTACTTCACGATTTTTGAAAAACAAATGTAATTCGCGACCTGGGTCTTTGATGAGTGTGAACGACTTTGAATGACTTTGAACACGGGTCAAGTTCATAGAGGTGATGACAACTAGAGTCTGATAAAACTTTTTTGTTTGTAAATGTTTCGGAAAACTGGTGATTTTTTTAACTCCTTCACGATTTTTTTAAACAATTAAGTCATCATCATTGAGGTATTGTCTCCCATTCATAAGAACATCCTGATTCATTAATGAGTGTGAACGACTTTGAACGACTTTGAATTCGAGACAAGTTCATAGAGGTCATGACAACTAGAGTCTGATGAAACTTTTTTGTTTGTGAACGTTTCGGAAAACTGATGAATTTTTTTAAAACTCCTTCACGATTTTTGAAAAACAAATGCTTCGCGGTGGCACACTTGGTGCCGCGATGGAGTCATCATCATTGAGGTCATTTTTGGGATTCATAAGGAGTCCTTAATGATCGTGACGTTCTGGTTCTTAAAAGAATCACCTTAATGTTTTCCAGCTGGTCTTCCAGTTCACTGACAGAAGAAATGGGAGAGCAAGTTCATATACATGGTGAGGTGAGACACAGCTAATATCAGGACAGATAAACTTTTTTGCTTGTGAAAACACAATTTTCTTACTCATTCAAGTATTGAAAACTAGGACAAATTTCCGTTTTCTTAGTACTGTAATAGCTCTGATCTCTGATCATCCACACACTGGCGGACGAGCTAATCCTCCAAAGGGAGGGGAACTTCGTCAAAGAGGGGGGAATTGGCAGTTTGCAGGTCATTTAACCTACACCTTAGGGAACAAATTATACTTATTGAAAATGCCAGAGAGGGGGGAAATCCACTTTACCCACTCTTTCTCGTCCGGTAGTGCACCCACATATATAATACTTGTATATCTATATATAAATTTGACAACGAAAATTTTTGGGTCGTGTATGTATGCTTGTCCAAAGGTTTCAGTTCTGCATGAACAGGCAAAATGCTTGGTAAAACTTGAGTCGCGGATGATCAACCGGAAAACTCATAATTGAAGTTCCATCCTGCATGAAAGTTGTTCCCTAAATTCGATTATTTACCTTGAATTTTTTAAAAAGTTTATAGAATGGCTGAATAATTTAATTTTGGAAGTTTCCCAATGGTCATCTGCTACCGAAAATTTCTTGAGAAACTCACAAGACGGCTCTGAACGCGCCCTAACACTACTGTCAACTGTGGAACTGATTTTGACAGCAGCGGTATGAGCTTTATAAGGTAAGAAATTCCTCTTTTAAGCAACGGTTACGTAGCGTAGTCGTTCAACGCGCCGAGTTAGTTGAAAAGTTCGATTCTTTATTCTCTTCATTTTTATGGTTGTCGTTTAAAGTTTTCTTATGCGAGAAATTTGAATATATTTTACATATTTTTTCCACACATTTTGATGGATAACGATGCTGCTATAATTTTTGATGATTGAATCATTCAATCTAATGTTTGTTCGAATATTTATCTTCCATTTGTTTCAATTGAGACGTTTGTGAGGCTGTGCATGGAAGGAGAATTTCCCTTACTGTTCAACTGAAGTACTGTAATTTCAAGTATTTGATGAAATAACTTATATTATACGGGTCGGGTCGGTCTAAGATATAACCAACGTTTAAGATTTTTATCCCTTGATTTCCTTTAACTGGATGGTTTCTGTAGAACTTGTTTCACAGTTGCCGGCAACGGGTATACAGAACGTTTCATGTTCGATTAATTACATTAACAATCCAATGGATGACGTTTGTTTTCTTCGCAATAAAGGGACATTCTTCTCGGTAGCAGTATCAGAGAGAATTTTCTTCATTTTGATGGTTGTCGTTTAATATTTTTTGCATAACGGCTGACCGACTATTTGACAGATTGACTAACTGACTAAATTACGATCCCGTAAACATTTGCGGAGTAGGGAACTGGCTTACCCGGATGGCATCACTCACTACGCTAGCCTATAGCTTGATACCTAACATAGCGGCTGACCGACTATAGTTTGACATAATCTCCAGACAGTCGTAATATTTTTTTAGTTTGACTGACTGACTAAATTGAGGTGCCGTAAATATTCGCGGAGTCGGGAACTGCATTACCCGGATCGGATCGGATTGTTACACACTTCTTATCCTTTATTGAGAATTTTGATTAAACCATGAGGTCAATTAAAGACGTTAAAAAGAGGAAAAACCATGAAAAGACTGAAATCCTGTTTAAAATTGAAAATAACTCAAGATACGGTCAAATAGACATCAGAATCGGGGTTTTCAGGTATTATAACGTGTATATTGCTAATAACATCATATACACTCGATAATTTTTTTTGAGAAATTGGCCTCCAACAAGTGTATAATTACTTTTGCCCCACCCTGTATACTCAAACAACGGGTTCTGTTGAATAGAAATTTCCTGTTAATGAGGTGTTCCTAAGGTGACGTTGAATCCCTAATGGTAAGGTTTTTTGATATTTTTCTGTCTGGTGTGCTAAGTGAGACGTTTATAACAAGATGAGTGAGAAATTGAAAATATTCAGCTATGGTAAGTTTTTGAATGAACCGTTTTATACTTTGCATATTCTACTCAACTTCATAACTGACATGTATCTACATACGTACGTATGTATGTATGTATGTATGTATGTATGTATGTACCTACTGTATTTACTCAAACAACTGGTTATGTGGCTGTACATGGAAGGAGAAATTATCTTACTGTTTAACTGAAGTACATGGTTGTCTGTAGAACTTGATTCACAGTTGCCGGCAACGGGTATACAACACGTTTCATTTTCGATGAATTAAAATAACAACTCAATGGATGACGTTTGTTTTCTTTGCAATAAAGGGACATTCTTCTCGGTAGCAGTATCAGAGAGAATTATCTTTGGATCACGTTGGGTTGGTTCAATTGATCTTTATCAGTAGCGGACGAGAAGGGGTGGAAAAAGTGGAATTCCCCCTCTTTGACGTTTTCAAGAAGCAGAATTTGTTCCTGCTGTTGATAAGGTGTAGGTAAAATGACCTGAAAACTGCCAATTACCCCTCTTTGTTAAAATTCCCCTACCTTTGGAGGTTTAGGTCATCCGTCGGGTGGGTAGATTTTTTTTTCAAAACAGTAATTAATTAAACGAGATGATTGAATTTTTAGTAAGGTGTTCAAATTAACTAATTATACTGAATGTACTTTGTGCTACTTCAGGAAATCTACTGTACTGCTGAACGTACACAATAAACAGTCTGAGCTGTTACATAATTGCTAACTGAAAACATCAATCAAAAGTCGTGTCAAGCCATTTCATCACAGATCAAATATTTTTGCCTTCGCCACAAGTACAACGGGCTCTAAAAATATGTTTTTTTTTTCATTATTTTCAGCTCAATCGCCGATACGAATCCAAAAAATACTGAGGTAGCAAAAAATACATTTTTGAACCAATTAATCTTTGGATAGGGTTGTGTTGGTTCAGTTTATCTTCACTTTTAATCTTCGGATCTGGTCACAGTTAAAAATTATCTTCGGACGTTTTAACGAGACGAATGGAGTTTTTCGGAATGGATGAGCAATATTGGGACGTGATGGTTGAGTCATTCATCACGATTTTTGTTTGAATATTTATCTCAATTTTGTGAGATGTTTCACGGGATGAGTAGAAAAAATAAAACTACTGTATTCAATTCCTTTGCCTCTTCCATTCAATTACATAACTGTCATGTACCTATTCAATTACAGGATTGTGTTGCTGAACAGTACGAAGAATCTATCTTAATTTTCAACTGATGTAGTTTCCGATATTGGATGATATAAAAAATTTACGGGTCGGGTAAATGCCACATAATGCAATTTTTGTCTAAACAGGAAAAAATGAATAAATCAACGGGTTTAGTATATGCATCTCATGATTTACCGTGAAGCTTCGGTTCCTATAAAACTCGATCATACGTTGCTGGCAACGGGTAATCAACTAGTATATATAACGTCATAATGTCGACTGTTCAGACTTTCAATTTAAGGACCAAAAACAAACCATTCATCATAGAGACGAGGAACACTTTACAGTGGTCCATTGGTCATAACAAACCGTTTGTCACCATATCAGTCTACTGGAAGATGTTTCAGTTGCAGACATTAGCGGACGATAAGCGGTGGGAAAAGTGGAAATCC
Organism: Daptonema setosum; assembly: GCA_964036265.1. Taxonomy (NCBI): domain Eukaryota; kingdom Metazoa; phylum Nematoda; class Chromadorea; order Monhysterida; family Xyalidae; genus Daptonema; species Daptonema setosum. The sequence continues at coordinate 5,283,468 of OZ038442.1, forward strand.
CCCCTCTTTCATGGTTTCACAAAGTTTAATTTGTTGCCTGAGGTGTGAGTAAAAGGGCCTGAAAACTGCCATGCCCCCTTCTTTGGCAAACTTCCCTCCCTTTGGAGAATCAGCTTGTCCACCAGTGCCCACATGTATAATACTTTAACGTCCGAATCTTGACCGTTCAGACTTTCAATGTAAGGACCAAAAACAAACCATTCATTATAGAGACGAGGAACACTTTACGGTGGTTCATTGGTCAAAGTGGGGTGGGGAAAGTGGAATTCACCCTCTTTCGTGGTTTCACAAAGTATAATTTGTTCCCTGAGGTGTGGGTAAAATGGCCTGAAAACGGTCATTCCCCTTCTTTGGGTAAATTCACCTATCTTTGGAGAATCAGCTTTTACGCCAGTGGCTGCAGACACGGTTAAATTTTTCGAGGAACTATTTCCAGTTGTTAATCAATCATGTAGAAGCACATCAGTTATGTTTTCGAAGTTACAAATCTCGTAAACGATGCCCGAACCCCTTCGACTACAGAGTCAAAATGATGAATGTGAACCCATACACGGTAGAAAGACGTGTTCCTCGTTTTTTTGGCCCATTATAATACCCGGCACCTGATACAGTAGTTGTTGTCGTTGTTGTTGTTGTTGTTGTTGTTGTTGTTGTTGTTGTTGTTGTTGTTGTTGTTGTTGTTGTTGTTGTTGTTGTTGTTGTTGTTGTTGTTGTTGTTGTTGTTGTTGTTGTTGTTGTTGTTGTTGTTGTTGTTGTTGTTGTTGTTGTTGTTGTTGAGGGTCGGTCGCTCGGCTATGTTATGTCGCAGCTCCATAATTGCAGGTGCTATTGCGGATTACCCTAGGTTTGGTTAGTTATTGAGGTAACCTCTCACTTGCCCTCATTGAAGGGTCACCTGATAGTGTAACTTAGATGGTGTGAGCCTGTAGTTGGACAGTGTACCCATGTCTCACATTTTCGTGTTTTCACACAATTCTTTTATTTAAGAGTCGATGCCAGAGAAAAGCACCCGTCCGGGCCGTTTTTCTCAGATTTTTCGAAATCCTTAATTTCGCTGTTATTAACGCTATATATGCAGAAAAATGTGGCGATTCTGAAAATATTCTTTGTTTTCAAATTTGATCGACAGAATTCATAGGAAACTCCTTTTTCTGACCACAGGTCAAATGGTTTTGGAAAAAATCGACTTTTTCATGAATTAATCAATTTCTCTATATGTGAGCTTCAGAGGCTCATAATATTTCAGATATATATTTTCCAGGTCATTATCGATTTGTGTTTACAATTTCAGTTTGGAATACAAATTTTTCGTTTGTCAATTTCTTCTCTAAACATGGGTCCTTTTACAAGGCGACGAGATTCTCAATCGTTTCCAAGCGCCTAGAAATTCGTGCGCGTAAATCTAAAAGCTCCTATCGGCATAAATTAGTAGTCTTTTATATGGAGAATCTTTTGAAATTAACCATTTCATAGCAATTTCCTATATCTCTCACAGTTCGTCAAAGAAGTTGAAGAAACTTGTGGTTTAGCACCTTCATGGGAGTTCCAAGACTAACACACATGGAACGTCAACAAGCAGCCAAATACGTAATAATCGTGTAAGGCGCATGACTACTCATCGCGTGTTTAACATAGTGGTTAGTACTTTAGTTTTGCACGCGCCAGGTTTCGGGTTCGATACCCATACGACGGTGTCGGACTATTTTTTTCGCTGAATCGTTAGTATATGGGGAAAATTATAATCCTGATTCGTAGCACGAAGTCTTGCCATATTTTTTACCAAAAACTGCAACGTTATATGACATAACGATGTTCAAAACACCGTCGGCTGAAAATCACGTAGAAAGCGCGTGTTCCAGCGTAAGCTTGGCACGCATATTTGAATCTTCTTCGAGGTATTATGAAAGATATAGGAAATTGCTATGAAATGGTTAATTTCAAAAGATTCTCCATATAAAAGACTACTAATTTATGCCGATAGGAGCTTTTAGATTTACGCGCATAAATTTCTAGGCGCTTGGAAACGATTGAGAATCTCGTCGCCTTGTAAAAGGTCCCATGTTTAGAGAAGAAATTGACAAACGAAAAAATTGTTTTTCAAACTGAAATTGTAAACACAAATCGATAATGACCTGGAAAATATATATCTGAAATATGATGAGCCTCTGAAGCTCACATATAGAGAAATTGATAAATTCATGAAAAAGTCTTTTTTTTCAAAACCATTTGACCTGTGGTCAGAAAAAGGAGTTTCCTATGAATTCTGTCGATTAAATTATAAAACAATTAATATTTTCAGAATCGCCACATTTTTCTGCATATATAGCGTTAATAGCAGCGAAATTAACGATTTCGAAAAATCTGAGGAAAACTGCCCGGACGGGTGCTTTTCTCTGGCATCAACTCTTAACGTTCTCTGTATATTTCCGCAATTTAGTTTGTAAAAAGTCGATGAGTTTACTGTTTGTCTTGTTACTTTTTATCCCTCCAAGCTCACTCACAACCGTTCAGGAGATCCATTTTGAAAATGGCCCATGGTTGATGAATTGTAATTTTGAATAAATTCCACGGAACCCATTATGAGTGGCACACATGTGCCACATGTGCCAATGACTGATGATCAAAAAATCATACTCCCACTTTGAAAAGCCCATGGTTGATGAAACTTACGGCGACTTTTCCGCGTGCGCATATAAACTTGAAAATATTTAAAAATTTGGATTCGGCTGTCCGATTTCATGTCATTTCAAAAACTCCCATTCCACAATAGTCTTGAAGATCCCGAGAAAAACACCATCTCTCAAATTTATTCTCCTAATCAATTAAAAACACTATAGAACGCTTTTTCGTTGAAAAAATTCCGAAAAGTGCCGTCATTTATTACTCGCTTCAAAAACAAACACTTATCCATCGGTGAGCACTAGCGGACGGTAAGGGTGGGAAAAGTGAGATTCCCCCTCTTTGCTAATATCAAAACGTGGAAATTGTTCCCTACAGTGTAGGTAAAATAGCCTGAAAACTACCGTTTACCCCCTCTTTGGGGAATTTTCCCCCTCTTCGGCCGTTGACAACCCGGAATCAAAATGGATTGATGTTCGCCTTCGACACTGGCGGACGAGAAAGGTGGGGAATTTCCCCAAAGAAGGGGAAATCAGCAGTTTTGAGTCCATTTTACCTACACCTTAAGGAACAAGTTTCCCTCTTTGAAACCATCAAAGGGGGAATCCCACTTTTCCTCCCTTTCTCACCCCGGTAGTGAAATGGATTGATGTTCGCTTTTGACGCATTGAAAATGGCAGCTGATGATATATTAGCTTGTTTTACCAGCGTTTTTACTTCTCTCGGGCTAAGTGAGCTTTTTGACGTTGGTCACTTATAGTGATTTTCTCGATATGCAATGGAATTTTGAAAACAACATTGTTTTGAAAACCATTACGTTCATCTGGTGTTGTCTCGACTTGGAGTTGGAATCGTTCCCGTGTAAACTACGTTTAGGGTGGACAACTGGTTATTAGAATGGTCAATGAAGGTGATCAGTGTTTCCCCTTTACAACTGAATCTGGGTTCTTTGGTCTAATTTGGATTCTGACTGCCAGCAACGTTTCTGAAGAAATCAAGAAAAAAATGAAGTTTTTTTTCCAGCTTCGAATCCAAAATTTAAACAATTACGGAATTTGGAATTTGGATTAACAGAAAAACAAATGTTTCTCATTTCTCCTTGTTCTCTTCGAGAAACGTTGCCTTCCATCAGAATCCAAAATAGATCAAAGAATACAAGATTCGGTTTCATAGGAGAAACACTGATTAACTTCACTGGCCATTCTAATAACCGATTGTCCACCCTCTATTACTAAAGTATCCATAAAATGTGAATAAGATGTCCATCGAACGGATTGCCCATAAACACCTCAATAAATCATCACCCGCCAGAAATACAGACCGCCGTTGTCAGCCCAAAAACGTGTTGCCAAATGTTCCGTATATCGCATAAAAACTACCGCGTTTTTGACGGGTGTTTGCCAACTTTCAACTATTTTACTTCCACAACTCTTGAGGCGCACTTTTTGCCAAGCGAGTTACACTGGCGGACGAGCCAAACCTTCAGGGGGGAGGGGAACTGCTCCCAAAAAGGGGAAATTTACCCATTTTATCTACCTTTTAAGTAACAAACTCGAATATTTGAAATCGCAAAAGAGGGGGGAATCCAAGTTTTCCCTCCCCTTTTCGTGCTGAGTTCTAAATGACCTCCACCAAGCCTCAGGAGTAGCAACCACCGGTGGACAAGAGAGGGAATTTTACCAAAGAGAGGGAATTTTACCAAAGAGGGGAGAATGTTCAGTTTTCAGCCTATTTTACTTACACTTTAGAATCAAATTCAAGTTGTTAGAAAATACCAAAAAAGGGGAATATTCCACTTTTCTGTTCCTCCCTTCTCCGCTAGTTATGGCAACACTGTCGGGCGGGTGCGGGCAACAATTAATTGTCGTGAAGTGAAAGAAAGGCGGAATTGAAACACTTCGGGTGACGTCGAAGAAAGAAATGGCTTTTATACAAGGAAACGTGGACAAATGGGGACTTTGTATCCTACATGGCTACTAAAAGTCTGGTCAGGCTTTCACGTTACTTCGAAACTTTTACCATAAACCTTTTGGCGCGCATTCAAATTTCGGCGCGCGTTCAAACTTAGCCAATGTTTATAGCTGTTTACACTACATATAGTCGATTATGAATTACTGTTCCAAAAAGGTGGGTGAATTCTCGATAAACATTTTAATGATTCACGGTGTCATAATTTTGTCGACGAAGAAATCGTCAGTCGTCGTGATCATCGTCACTCAAAAAACGAATAGTTTTACTTATATTTGAATTTGTCTTTTTTATTTGTGTTTTTTGAAGCAATTAAACCAGTTTTTTACCACACTAATTGATTCGTGTTAATTAAAGAATCAATGAGATAAAATAAAACTATCAAAATAATCCAAAATATTTCGAAAAATAATCGGAACATGGGAATGGGACAAGTGCACTAAAACTTTTCTTCGCATGAATAAAAAAGCTAAATGCAACGATTAGTGCACCGACTGACGATTTATTCATCGACAAGCCAACGCGCGGTAAATCATTAGAATGTTTATTGAAAATTCACGCACCTTTTTGGAACAGTAATTCATTATCGACTATACATGTGGAAAACATGTAACAATATATAAACAAACGGTAAAAAATTTTTTTGAAAAGGTGTTTCGACCAAATATTAAGACACCGATGTAGAAGAAGGGTATTGAGGTCTCATCAGCTAATCAAGACCGAAAAAGAGAAGCAAAAACTTGAGGTCTCATCAGCTAATCAAGACCGAAAAAGAGAAGCAAAAAGGGGAAGAAACCAGCCCAACTCATTAATGGTATAGTGGAGGTATTCAGAAAAAAATTCGTAACAAGATACCTTGACCAAGCTAAACTGCATTAAATCAAAAATATTAGATGGATATCGAAAAAATAAAATGTTAAATATTATTATAAAAATAAATAAAAAAATATTCATTGATCTAATAAAATTTAGAATGAAGTGAAGTAGACTATAATTACGTGGTATTCGGATGTCGGCGAGGCAAAAGGAAGTAGTTTTTACCAATCGAACAGAGTTCTGACTGACTGAATAAAAAATATTCAATATAAATAATATTCAAATATTCCAATAAATATTCTCATTCGGTTGCATGTACTCATCGCCATTCATTTTGTGCTCACATCTGACCAGTCTGTTATTTGACCAATAAAGTGATGATGATGAATTCGGAAATAAAATACAACTCATGAAAAGCCGCAATAAAAAATAAAATAAAAAGTCGCACAAATCCCTTTTAGTATCCAAATCAATTAACTACAAGGTCAAAGTCCACACCACCGTAACAAATTCGAAACAAGTGCGGTAAGATTAGTACCCCAGCTTTCTGTCGTGTTTGATCCTTGGTTACGGTAACCTATTCCGAAATCAAGCAATTACTATTCACCAATGTAAACTGAATGTTTCTCAAACTCATAGAAAAATTTTTTTTTTATAAAAATCGAGATTTATTTTTGGTAAACCAACGTTCTTTTCCTATGCGGAAGCGGAGTTACACCGACACTGTGCAGACTCCGAAAGGAGCCGGAACGACTGCCGCGACTGCTGCGATTGCTGCCCGATCTGAATCCGTCACTGACTGACTGACTGACTGACTGACTGACTGACTGACTGACTGACTGACTGACTGACTGACTGACTGACTGACTGACTGACTGACTAACTGACTGACTTACTGACTGACTGACTGACTGACTGACTGACTGACTGACTGACTGACTGACTGACTGACTGACTGACTGACTGACTGACTGACTGACTGACTGACTGACTGACTGACTGACTGACTGACTGACTGACTGACTGACTGACTGACTGACTGACTGACTGACTGACTGAATGACTGACTGACTGATTGATTTACTGGCTGACTGCCTGACTTGCTGACTGACTGACTGACTGATTGACCGACTGACTGACTGACTGACTGACTGACTCACTGACTCATTGACTGACTGACTGACTGACCTGACAAATCCGAAAAATTCGCGATTGCTTCTTCTACTTCGTTCGCTGCCAGCTCGTGAGGGAGTCCTGAAATATTCAATCAGTCAGTCAGTCATTCGGTCAGTCAGTCAGTCAGTCAGTCCGTCAGTCAGTCAGTCATTCGGTCAGTCAGTCAGTCAGTCAGTCAGTCAGTCAGTCAGCCAGTCAGTCAGTCAGTCAGTCAACCGTGATTCATCAATATAGGCGAGCTCCGGGAAGTTCTGTTCCCGATTGAGCAGTCGTCGACTCCCCGATCGATGGAACGAACTGCGGTTCGTATTGAGCATCATTTTGAAGGATTTTGACAATTTTCGTCAAAATTATGTTTTTCAAAATTTATTTTAAAAATTAATTTTTGTTGTTATTTTGAGTTTTCTTGGTAGTGGGTGATAATATCCGATGAGTCAATAGTGTGGTGAACTCGGTATGCCGATCCGGCGCATGATCGCATATGGTGAATGGTGAACTTTTAGAAAAACAACTTCTATTCGAGGTAATGTTTCATTTCTACATTTCTATGGCTAGATTTCGGTGATTCCTGCAATCAATATAATAAGATATAAAGACGCTTTCGAGATTCTAGTGAAATATCAAGTGCTATTTTCGCTCAGACAATGAAACATCAAACTCACTTTTGGTCCACACACTTGGCTAACGTGCGTGATGGTGATTGGGCCACAACTAAACCGGCCAATCATCATCACCCAAGTTCAGCCAATCACGCGAAAGAACAGCAGAGTATTGAACTCGCTCGTGGCCCAACATCTGAGTTCGGTGTAAAAAGTGGTGTTTTACGGGCTATGATGTTTTTTATTAATCAGAATTTGTGTATTGTCCTTGTATGATTTTGCTTGCATTAATTTTAAACAAAATTAGGTTTGATTTCACCTCACAAAGTTTTCAACCTGATGTTTCATGGTCGGACCAAAAATGGTGCTTCATATTTCACTAGAATCTCGAAAGCGTCTTTATATAGATAATTCAAATTATTGGAGTCGGATTTTTTAGAACAGGTTAGGTGGGAAATAAAAAAACTTGGAGGAAATAAGAGTGGTGGTGTACACTGGTGAACAAGCCAAACCTCCAAAGGGAGGGGAATCTTTTCAAAGAGGGAGGAATTCGTAGAAATTGCAGATCATTTTACCTATATATCAAGGAAAAAAAATTTTTGTAACCGCCAAAGACGGGGGGATTCTACTCCCCCCCCCCTTCTGGTGTGGTATCAGTTCATTTTCGCCAGAAAAAAATGAGGTTTTATTGCTTATTGTTTTTAAAGGTTTATTTAGAAATCAGAAATGGTGCCAAAGCGGATGCCAAAACTCGAGAGGTACTTCCAGGCATCTGCAAGTCATTTAGTGAGTCGAATCTTTGTGCGGTCAACAAGACGGAGTACTCTGTTTGTGACATTGTGACATAAAGTTGTTGTCACACTTAGTGACGCGGCGGTCACGGTCGCGCTTAGTGACCGCATCAACATCAATCACTGGCAAACAAGAAGGGTGGAAAAGGTGGAATTCCCCTTCATGGGATTTTTGAAAAGTAGGTAAGGTGTAGGTAAAAGGGCTTATTTTTTGTCAATGCCCCTTTCTTTGGGAAGATTCTCCTCCCTTTGGTTTTGTGACATTGTGACATAAAGTTGTTGTCACACTTAGTGACGCGGCGGTCACGGTCGCGCTAAGTGACCGCATAAACATCAATCACCTAGTCTCCTCACTAGCGAACGAGGAGGTTGGAAAAAGTGGAATTCCCCCTCTGTGGAGGTTTCAAGAGTATAGTTTTTTTTCTAAGGTGCAGGTTAAAGGGCTCGTTTTTTGTCAATCCCCCCCTTTTTGGGAAGATTCCCCTTTAATTGCCAGTGATCACCTCGGCCTGGTCTCATCACTAGCGAACGAGAAAAATGGGAAAAGTTCGATTCCCCCCTTTTTGGCATTTTCAAAAAATAAAAACCGTTTTTCAAAGTGCAGGTTAAATGATCTGAAAATTGGCATTTCCCCCTCGTTGGCAAAAGTCCCTCCCTTTGAAAGATTAGCTAGTTCGACAGTGGGTCTCACCTACATAAATTATATGCATTTGCGGCCAGTAAAAACTGATGTAAAACTCGGGAAAAAACACAGGGAAAATTTGCGAATGGACAGCTGATGAAACCATTTGAAAATATTTGAAAAAAACCACAGGGTGATGATGAATGACGCTTTGATTTTGTTTGATTTTTTACGGGGACTTTTTGAACTCTGTTTCGGGAGAAGATTATTCAAAGCCAAATATGTGCAACAGGAAATAATTAAATTAGAGAATTCCACATAATATTCGGTGAGGAATCATACCAGAAATGCGGAATAACGAGCCAAGAGTTGTCATTCAATTTAGGAATCGTATTAGCGTAGACCGGTTCAAACGATGATTAATTGTTTTATTACAACGCAATAATTACGTCTGAAATGTTGCAGTAAAGTATGCCAATAAGCCAAAATGTTCACCAGATATACAAAAATCTGCTTTAGAGAAGTTAAGATTTGAAAGACGCCGCATTTAAGTAAATTTGAATAATGCAACGGTTTCCTAAACGTAAACCAAAAAAAATCTCCTTACTCAGCGCTTTGAAAGATGATTAATTGTTTTTTTACAACGCAATAATTAGGTCTGAAATGTTGCAGAAAGTATGCTAATAAGCCTAACTGTTCACCAGATATAAAAAATCTTTCATAGAAAAGTTTTTATATTGGCGGAATTAATAAAAACGTGAACGTGAATGAAAAATCTTGCTTGTTATTTGTGAGTCGTATTAGTACATAGCTTATAGCGGTATGAATGATGATTAATTGTTTTAATATTTATTATAACGCAATAATTAGCTCTGAAATGTTGCAGTAGAGTATGCAAATAAGCCACACTTTTCACTGCTTTAGAGAAGTTAAGATTTGAAAGACGCCGCAATTAAATAAATTTGAATAATGCAATGTTTTCCTAAATGTAAACCAAAAAATCGCCTTACTTAAAAGTCGTATCAGCTTAGAGCGGTATGAGTGATGATTACATACTTCGTGTTTTACAAAGTAATAATTCGGTCTTGTGAGTGAGTGAGTGACTGAGTGAGTGAGCGAGCGAAATTAGCATTTTGGTTCAATAAAGAATTCTAAACTTTCACCAATACAGACCCTACTCTAAAAAAGGGGTCCTTTGAACTCACCGAAACTTATCTGACATCAACAAACACGCAAAAAATTGTGATTTCCATAGAAAACTGGCGCGCAATTCAAAAAGTTCTCTATTCAGTTTCCGAACCGAAAATAAATACTGTATCAATCATTTGGTCTTCCAAATGGCGGACGAGCTAATCCTCCAAAGGCAGGGGATTTCCGTCGAAGAGAGGGGAATTAGTGGTTTTGAGGTAGTTTTACCTCAAGGAACAAACTCAACTTTCTGAAACCGCCAAAGAGGGGGGAATTCCACTTTTCCCTCCCCTTATCAGCCGCTAGTGCTGTATCAATCATTCGGCAGTCTTCAGGACAGGAAATTACATCCAGATGTCCTGATAGTAGCATTCAGAATTAATTAAGAAACTGAGTTCGATTGAGTTTGAATTCAAATCTGGCGCGCGGCAAAATTTTCCAGGTAACATGAAATCCTGGATATGCTATAAAATACGTTGATGACTTCCACAGGCGTGCGAAACGCTGAAAAGGTTGGAGTAAGTTAAAAAAATAAGTAATCCATCGACAAAATTTGTTTTTCTTCGGAAAAAAATTCTCATTTTCGAGTTGAGTTGAGTTGTTGGTGATTTTTTACAACACTTTCAACGCACACCTAAGCGTACCTGAGTTGAGTCGTGAATTGAGTTTTTGCTTAGTAAACATGTTGATGAGACTATTTCCCGGCGGGAAGTTGTTTTTTTTGTTCCCGTTTGCAACTTTTTCGCAAAAAGTCGCCCGTCAACTCGTGGAATGACAATAACATTGTTTCAACAATCCCAGAGAAAAGGCGCCAATTTAAGAATGCGCAAAATTTTTCGGATATTAGTATAGCTTGGTACACATGACATGTCACGAACGGGTGAGAAGCGAGAAGGGGTGGGAAAAGTGGAATACCCCGTCTGTGACTTTTTTAAAAAGTAGAATTTGTTCCCTAAGGTGTAGGTAAAAAAGTCAATTTCCCCTCGTAGACTAAATTCACCTCCTTTTGGGGAAAATTTTGTTATCAAAAACTATCATTCAACCCTGATTGTGATTCCGGCACACTTAATATGTGCTTCGACGGCAGGGTCCAAACGTTACACTGATTCTGGGGTCCAAACAATACATTTTCAAATGTATCGTTTGGACCCATGAATCTGGTCAGAATTATGGGTCCAATCGTTACAAAAAATTGGGGTCCAAACGAACATGGGTCCAATCGTGACGCAATCTACCTTTGAGCACAATCCTAAAATTGCTCTACAACGATTTTTTATTTGGAAATCCATTTAATCCGTTAAACAACATATGCAAATACAGTTTCAATGTGTTCAAAATTCGAAAACAAAATGGTTACTGATGGTCGATGGACCAATGAGCTGACCCACAAGCGGACGAGAAGGGGTGGGAAAAACATAATTCCCCCTCTTTGGCGTTTTCAACAAGTAGAACTTGTTCCCTAAGGTGTAGGTAAATTGGCCCGAAAACTGGCGATTCCCCTCTTTCATGAAATTTCCCTTGCTTTGGGGATTTAGCTCGTGTAAGAATCTAACTATGTATCAGCTCCAAACGATTATAACCAGAGAAAAATGTCTGCTGATTATTCTATAGCAAAATATAGCAATAAAATAATGAAAACACACTTTTCACGTGAGAAGTCAAACTAAAAAATAGGCTATACATATAGCACTATAAAACGGTATATTTATCACTTTTTAGCACTATGGAAAACCGGGTATTTATAGGATATGTAAAAATGATAAACCGAACCATTAGGTAAAACTAACCAGAGAAAAATGTTTGCTGATTAATATATAGCATAATATTCCTACATTATAGTGAAAAAAAATTTTCGCATGAGTTATCAAACTAGAAAATAAGCTATACACCATAGCATTGTATAGCGCTATATAAAGCACTATCTATGTAGCACTATGGAAAAGCGGATATATGTATAAATGATGAAAAATAAGGTACAAATAACTAGAGAAAAAATGTCGGTGATTACTTATACCATAATATAGCATTGTATAGCACTTATTATATAGCACTATTTAGCACTATGGAAAACCGGGTATATGTAGAAACGAGAAACCGAGTCATTAGCTAGGTACAAATAACCAGAGAAAAATTTCCAGGGGTCATATCGATCATTATTCAAGCCATTAGATGAGTTATTCATCACTTCTGTTGGTCTTGGAACAAACGGGCGCAGGCGGACGAGCCAGATCTCCAAAGGGAGGGGAATTTCTTCAAAGAGGGGGAATTCGCAGTTTTCAGACCATTTTACCTACACCTTAGGGAGCATATTCTACTTTTTGAAAATGCCAAAGAGAGGGGAATTCCCCTTTTCCCACCACTTCTCGTACGCTAGTGCATACGAGGGTCAACATTAATGACCATCCAGGTAATCATAAAGTCAGAAGTATCAACTGTGCCATTAGCGGACGAGGGAAAACCGAAAAAGAGGGAAATTCCACCCTCTTTGGTGTTTTCAGAAAGTAAAACTTGTTCCTTATCGTGTAGGTAAAATTTTCTGAAAACTGCTAATTCCCTCTCTTACGGGAAATTTCCTTCCCAATGGTGATTTTGCTCGTCTACCATTGCCACTAGATGCGGCACCTTAGACACCCGATCATCATGTACCCTTAATAGATTTGATTGTACACCACTAGCTGATGAGAGGGGTGGAAAAGTGGTGTTCCCCTGTCTTTGGCGTTTTCAGAAAGTAAAACGTGTTCCCTATAGTGTGGGTAAAATGACCTCAAAGCTGCTAAATCCCTCTCTTTGGAGAATTAACCCTCTCTTTGGAAAATTTGCTCGTCCACCCTCACTAGATGCGGCACCTTAGGCACCCATTCATCATGTACCCTTAAAATATTTCATTGTACACCACTAGCAGATGAGAAGGGGTGGGATAAGTGGAATTCCCCTCTCTTTGGCGTTTTCAGAAAGTAAAACGTGTTCCCTTTGGTGTGGGTAAAATGACCTCAAAGCTGTCAATTTTCCCCTCTTGGCAAAATTCCCCTCCCTTTGGAGAATCAGCTTGTCCACCCGTACCACTAGCTGTGGCTCCTTAGGCACCCATTCATCATGTACCCTTAATAGATTTCATTTGACACCACTAGCGGATGAGAAGGGGTGGGAAAATTGGAATTCCCCTCTCTTTGGCATTATTTTCAGAAAGTAAAACTTGTTCCCCAAAGGTGTGGGTAAAACGGTCTAAAACTGCTAAATCCCTCTCTTACGAGCACTAGCGGACGAGAAGGGGAGGGAAAAGTGGAATTCCCCTCTCTTTGGCGGTTTCAAAAAGTTGAATTTGTTCCCTAAGGTGTAGATAAAATGGCCTGGTTTCTGAAAATTCCCCCCTCTTTGAGTAAATTCCCCTCCCTTTGGAGGATTAGCTCGTCCGCCAGTGCTTACGAGAAAATCCTTCTCCCCAAACAAGGTGAGTAAAGCCGGGCACCTTTCTTTGTGCCCCCATCCATCCCCCCTATAGTGGCACCTTGAATACCCCTCATAAAACACGCCTGGATCTTCAAGGGGTTGCCGATAAGTGTGTTGAATGACGAATAAAAAACAGGAAATGGTGATTTCTATAGATTTATTGGGGTGAGGAGTTAGCTTCTTGTGGTGAAACCATAAGACATTTCGTTCACTCAAACATAAATGTGCGTTTTTTTATCGAATCTACTTTTTTATTAAATCATAAATGTGGGTTTGAGTGAGTGAGTGAGCGAGCGAGTGAGTGAGTGAGTGAGTGAGTGAGTGAGTGAGTGAGTGAGTGAGTGAGTGAGTGAGTGAGTGAGTGAGTGAGTGAGTGAGTGAGTGAGTGAGTGAGTGAGTGAGTGAGTGAGTGAGTGAGTGAGTGAGTGAGTGAGTGAGTGAGTGAGTGAGTGAGTGAGTGAGTGAGTGAGTGAGTTACTAAGTTTGAGTGAGTAAAATGACTTCCTGCAAAGTGATTTCCTGCCCCTTTGACCAAACTCCCCTCCCTTTGGAGGATGGGCTCGAATTTTCTTAATTACAGTTTCATTATTCATGGGAACATGTTTTCAGGTATTTCACGAGTGTGTCAGTGGTAAAATTGTTATTTTTTATTTATTTCAATGTAATTTTATAAGTTCAGTTAGGTA
>OZ038442.1:5297579-5308870 GCA_964036265.1 Daptonema setosum
GTCGACGAAATCCAGTGAGAAATTGGCCGATCTCTACCCTCCAGCGATTCTGATCACGGATGCTGATCATCGCGAACAATCACCAAAGCCTAATAAGGTAAGTGAGTGAGAGAGTGAGTGAGTGAGTGAGTGAGTGAGTGAGTGAGTGAGTGAGTGAGTGAGTAAGTGAGTGAGGTGAGTGAGTGAGTGAGTTAGTGAGTGAGTGAGTGAGTGAGTAAGTGAGTGAGTGAGTGAGTGAGTGAGTGAGTTAGTGAGTGAGCTTAGTTTTAAATGATTGATTGATTGCAGAATCGACGTCGTTCAGTGCCAGCGATCGTGCAAACGGAGGAAAGTTATTTCGACGAAATCATGAGACCGCGATCCGGGACAACGGGTACCATCGAAACGCAGACATCGTTTGACATGGGATTGTCCCACCACACTGAGGTCACTAACTTACTCACTCATTCACTCACTCATTCACTCACTCACTCACTCACTCACTCACTCACTCACTCACTCACTCACTCACTCACTCACTCACTCACTCACTCACTCACTCACTCACTCACTCACTCACTCACTCACTCACTCACTCACTCACTCACTCACTCACTCACTCACTCACTCACTCACTCACTCACTCACTCACTCACTCACTCACTCACTCACTCACTCACTCACTCACTCACTCACTCACTCACTCACTCACTCACTCACTCACTCACTCACTCACTCACTCACTCACTCACTCACTCACTCACTCACTCACTCACTCACTCACTCACTCACTCACTCACTCACTCACTCACTCACTCACTCACTCACTCACTCACTCACTCACTCACTCACTCACTCACTCACTCACTCACTCACTCACTCACTCACTCACTCACTCACTCACTCACTCACTCACTCACTCACTCACTCACTCACTCACTCACTCACTCACTCACTCACTCACTCACTCACTCACTCACTCACTCACTCACTCACTCACTCACTCACTCACTCACTCACTCACTCACTCACTCACTCACTCACTCACTCACTCACTCACTCACTCACTCACTCACTCACTCACTCACTCACTCTCACTCACTCACTCACTCACTCACTCACTCACTCACTCACTCACTCACTCACTCACTCACTCACTCACTCACTCACTCACTCACTCACTCACTCACTCACTCACTCACTCACTCACTCACTCACTCACTCACTCACTCACTCACTCACTCACTCACTCACTCACTCACTCACTCACTCACTTACTCGCTCACTCACTCACTTACTCACTCACTCATTTCAGAACAGTCGCAAATCATCCAATAGCAGTCGTACTCAGACCTCCGATGAATTATTGAATAAATTCCTCGAAGAAAGGATCAGGACTCAACGACTCTTGGAAGACTTGAATCGACCACAGATTGAGCAGGTGGGTTGTTGTTGTTGTTGTTGTTGTTGTTGTTGTTGTTGTTGTTGTTGTTGTTGTTGTTGTTGTTGTTGTTGTTGTTGTTGTTGTTGTTGTTGTTGTTGTTGTTGTTGTTGTTGTTGTTGTTGTTGTTGTTGTTGTTGTTGTTGTTGTTGTTGTTGTTGTTGTTGTTGTTGTTGTTGTTGTTGTTGTTGTTGTTGATGTTGTTTGTTGTTGTTGTAGTTGTTGTTGTTGTAGTAGTTGTTGTTGTTGTTGTTGTTTTTGTTGTTATTATGAGTAGCTTGTTGTTTCAGTCGTCCCGCTCCACGCAAACCTCTTTGGAACTGATTCCACCGGAAGATCCCACAAACTTGATTCGAAGATCCACAACCGCCAGTCAGACTGCTAACGATACCTTCAATTGTATGACTCAAACACCTCGTACTGAGTATAAGACTCTGGGTGCGCAGGTCAGTGAGTGAGTGAGTGAGTGAGTGAGTGAGTGAGTGAGTGAGTGAGTGAGTGAGTGAGTGAGTGAGTGAGTGAGTGAGTGAGTGAGTGAGTGAGTGAGTGAGTGAATGAGTGAGTGAGATGAACTACAACGAACGGACACGACGCATGCCCATTAGAAAATTTTTAACGTTTTGGTTTTCGATGAATAGATACTTTCTTATATCTTATCTATTGTACATATTTTATCTAACTGATATTTAATAATATGTCTATTATGCTGTAAACAATACGCAGTCACAGGCACCTCATTGGCGCAACTTTCAAACGCAATCTGCACAGGTAATCTAAGAATTTTCCGAATGAATCCCCGTTCAAAAATTTGTTTGGTTCTTATTGTACGCAACAAGGGAGTAGTTCACAACCAACTTTTTATATCTAGTAAATGTTTAGAAGTAGTTAATGTTACTGAAGATGTTACTAAAAGTTACGTAAGTTTTCCTATAAATGAAAAAGGCTCTGTATTAAAAAAACTTATATTTATGAGACTTAAAAAGCCTTTGCACCAATGATAAAGACCTTATTGACAAGCGAGTCTAGGTTTTTCGGCGATATTTTTCTGTGCATACATGTTATTTAATAAATTATCTAAGTAACCCTTCATAACTTTTCTAAATCCATGTAATATTTAAAAACATGTAATGAAATAGATAGATATGTAACTAGTAACTTACAAAACAGGAAAACCAATAACTAAATTAGGCACATAAATAAACATGTTTCCACATTTACCAGATAGCCTTATGGCAGTCAAAACTTTTCGACCTACTGACTGATGGTCGTTTAAGGATATGCCTTGAACATCCGGACTTGGAATGGGATTCCATGAAGTTCCTATGTCAAGCACCATTCATGATTGGGACTCAGCAAAGTCTTGATCTGAGTAAGACGATATAAAATACCCCATCGTAAATTTCTCTAATTCAATGTAATAGAAATCTGTAATGACTTACTTAATGAGTGTAATCTATTAGAGAGATAACTAGTAACTTACAAAACAGTATAACTATGAACCTCTATACAAATTAGGAACATAAATTAACATGTTTCCTTGTGTGTTTGTTAAATAAGGTTCTCGACTTTCAGACCAGTCTGGAGAAGAAGCCAGTGATCGAGCACACGTCGAGTCAGACGCTGACCAAAAAACTAGAGGATGCCGATATGCAGACCGAGTCGATCGACTTGAATGGTACGGATGGCGATGAATCTGAGGTCGGTTTTTTTATCCAGTTTCAGTTTACAGTATTCTCAATTGGTCAGGAGTCAAGAATTATAATATATTTTCGCAACATACTTTTACCGAGAAAACTGGCACTCAATAATGATCCTATTTACCCAAAAAAAATTTTGACAGTATGTCATGTATGTTAATCAAAAATTTGTCCATAAAGTCATGGTCCTTTATCATATGAGTAAGTGTTTACTCACGTTCCTAGAGTCCTACTTTACGTCAGTCTTTAGTTACGTTCCTAGAGTCCTGGAGACGCGTCCTATGAGTCGTGACGTCCAAACTTTTTTTTCGTTTAGTTTTTTCAGATTCATCCACTTTATACTCAAATGCATGAAAAAAGATAAATGTTACGTCCTTCAAGTCATCCCAGTTCATTTATTGTTCTTACATTACCTTCCGTCCCTACTTAGCCCTCTGCAAAGAACATCAACGCTCTGATGGCATTACTGACGCCGGAGGAGCGATTTCGCTTTGTGGTGGCCGTACGTCGCGGTGAACCGAATCCCCAAGAGGTTGGTGAAGTCATTTGTTATCGGCGAATTCATCTATTTTTGGTGTATTCATTTTTTCGTATCTTTCTGAATAATTATCTTTCTGGAATATATTTTCGTTTTTGAGTCCTTTTTAAGTCCTTTTTGAGATTGGAATTGATATTAGTTAAAATATATCTTGATTTTTTCCAGAGTAGTTTTAGGCAGTTGTTTTTGTTTTACTCAATACTATTGTATGAAGCAAATATTGTATAGTACATCTTTTATGAAGTTAATCGCTTACAATGATGGTAAAATGAATTGATTTATGAAAGTCCTTGGCAGAAAGACAATCTTTTCGTTTTTTATCATCATTTTCATTTTCATTTAACACTCTAATATTTTATTTCCAGCTGCTACCGAAGGAGGCCAGCACTCTGCTGGCTCAGATGGGCTCCGAGGAACGGTATCGCTTCCTGTTGGCATTGAAAGGCGACGTAGACACCAATGCTGAAGAGGTAAGCTTCTCATTCATTTTATTATTTTTTTTTCATTTTCACTTTCTGACTTTTTCTTTCATTTTTGCAAAATACTCTTCCGTAAGCAAAATCTGCAAAATCATTATAATCAATTATATGTCAAAAATGTATTCCTATCCTTTCCAATATCAGCTCACGCCCGAACAAATGACGGTCGTGCTGCAGATGATGAGCCCGCAGGAGCGCTATCGCTTCGTCGTCAATCGCCTTGGCAATACTGATCTCAAAGAGGTTAGTTGGTTTCGTGTGCGTTTATAACTCGTTGAAATAATTCACATTACAAAATACAAATAAACTGGATTATCTAATTTTGTAATGTCATCAAAAATTGAAATAAATTGTAATGTCGTCATCATCCATCTCTCCGGCATAAACTGGTTTTGGACAATCTAATGCAATATCATTATTAATAAAACATTTTTCACGAACTTCAAAAACTTTCACAGCTTGCCTTGCCACATATCGTTCCGATCTTGGACACGCTCACGCCACAAGAGAAAACCCGCTTCATCGTCGCCAAACTGGCCAGTGTAGATATAGCAGAGGTTAGTCAGGGTGTTTTTATAAAATGTATTATAGTTATTTATATAATATAAATTAAATATAATTTATTCCTTCCGCGAAAATAATCACTTGTGTCTTCCTCACGCGCACAGTCCGATGTTGTATAAACATGTGTCAATGTGCACGTCTCGATCTATCCTATCAAAAATCTGTTATTAAGTTTCAGAGGCGGACCGCAGAGTTTTCCATAATCGAATGTTATGCCATGGAAATCAAATTGTTCACAAAAAGTAGAATATCAATGTTGCCATTGGCGCGGGCGTATGTCCAAAGCGCTAATGGCACGAGTGTTGAGACACATCATGTGTCATTGAACTGAATGTATCATATACCGCTGGATTCTTTGTATTATCCGAAACGTTTACCTGATATGAATTTTCATTATCCAAAACCTTTAACTAATATGGAATTTATTTGAAGAACGTATGAAAATCAATGACTAATAATGTTACTAAAACCAGTGATACTTTGTAGATACCCTCGAAACAAGCGTCAGCCGTTTTGGCTATGCTGTCGCCCGAGCAGAGGTTTGGAGTGCTTACCGCCAAGCTGAACAATGTCCCACTGGAAGAGGTGAGTTTTTTACGACTTACTAACAAAGGCAAAATATTAACGCATCTTTTTATAACTTATGCAGAACCAAACACAGTCATGAAAGAGAAAGCCATGAAGAGTCAGAAAAATTCTATCAGTGGTTTGGATTTACACCGTTGTTTCATGTAACGAAACACAAACATTATAGCTTGGCCTTGAACCGCAAAATGGGGGTATAACAACAGAAATTAAGAACACTTTTTCTGTTATTCTAGATCAAGAATGTGCAACTTGTACTGGATTTTCGCTCTCTTTTGTATTACGTGTGCGCTGGGCCCCGTGTGGAAATCTTTAGTTTTTATATAACCTTCGGCAAATTATCAAAGCCTTTATCATACCCATGACAGCTTATATCATTTAAAATCAAGGATATTACTGTTCAACAACAGATACCTTCGAAACAAGCGTCAGCCGTTTTGGCCATGTTATCGCCAGAGCAGAGGTTTGGAGTGCTCAGCGCCAAGCTGAACAATGTTCCACTGGAAGAGGTGAGTTTTTTTATGAGTGACCAGTGACTAACAAAGACAATTATAAACGTTTTTTATTACTTATGCCTAACCGAACAAAGTTTTGGCAGACATCATGAGAGAGAAAGCCATGGTTGGAAGAAACCATCTTGTCAGATACAATCCAAACAATTCACTTAGGTTTGAATTTACATATATGTTTCGCGTAATGAAACACAAGCAATACAGCTTGATCTTAAAGTTTAAAAAAGTTACAGCAAACGGGAGAAATCTTTATAAATGAAGAACACGTTCTCAGTTTTTCTAGATCATGTTTGTGCAACTTGTACCGGTTTTGTATTACTTGTCCGCTGGGCCCCAAGTGAAAATCTTTAGTTTTTATGAAATCTTCGGTGAATAACAAACGCAAATACCATCCACATGAAAGCTAATATCCTCTAATATCAAAACTAACAATGCTCAACAACAGATATCATCGAAACAAGCTTCCGCCGTTTTGGCCATGCTAACGCCCGAGCAGAGGTTTGGAGTGCTCAGCGCCAAACTAAACAGTATTCCACTAGAAGAGGTTAATTTTATTTTCGTCACCGACCACTATACAAAGTGATTGACGTAGCGTTTGTGATTTAATATGCAAAACCGAACGGAACTGATCGCATTTAGGAAACTTAAATTAACCACTGCACCCGTGACAAAAGAGTGGATCAAAAAGTTTCGTTTAATGAATCACGGAAGTTATCACTATTTAGATTTATTGAACAGCCGAAAGGAGAACTAGGGAAACTGGTCGTGAGGGATAGAGAGAACAGTTTCCCAGTTTCTTAGATGATTATCAGCTTGTACTAGAACGAATACTATCACCCGTATGTCTTCCGCTGGGCCCCGTGTTAAAACCTCTTGTTTTATGTTACTTCTATTTACGAGGGATTTAGAACAGTTGTTATCATCACCATATAAGATATATTATCATATTCTAAAATCTCACCAGATCCCTTCAAAACGAGTCAGCGCCGTGTTATCACAAATGAACCCCGATCAACAATTCGAGTTTTTGACCGTAAAACTACGACATGTAGACACAAAGAAGGTAAAACTTAACAAAGCTACAAAAATTTAAAAAAGCCCCTAATCAATTCGGCTGCGGCTTATCTTGTCTAAAATAATAATTCAAGTCGTGTCCGCGCACAGCTTACACAACGCAACTCATGCAATTTATGTATACTGTGGTAAATACTGTGGTAAAAATAACAAAGGGTTACTGCTTTTTTAGAAGACTTATCCTTAGAAATTATAATTTTTAAGTATATCTAGTTTTGTGTGTACATACATTGTACTAAATCAAATATCTGTTTGGTATTCATGGCTATTTTGATTGCTGACTCTTGTTTTTCTGCTTCAACTCTCAGTTTAATATTTTTATTTCATGTTTGTATGAATTCTCTACTAATCATTTAACATTTAAAATAATGCATTCTCACTTCATTTTAAACCACCGAAACGTAGCTGGTTAGGATATTTATAAATGGTTAACATCATATTTTCTATAATAATAACAAGTTTCAGGTGGTTAACAATTTTATCTTTCTTTACTTATTTTAATGTTTTGTTGAAAATTCAGATCGCATCGAAAAACGCGAGCGCAGTGTTAGCCATGATGAGTGCAGATGACCGATATCGCTACTTTATGGCTCGATTCGCCACCGTTGAACCCGAAGATGTTAGTTTTAACATTCTGTATTTAGTTATTGATAGTTTTTGTTCAAGGAATATCATTGGTCTCGAAGGCTTCACGACGTGTATCCAATTAAGTTACGTATAATTACCTCAATTAATTGATTTTAATTATCATAAGTATTTATATTCAGATGACTGTTAACGACGTCAATGCTCTGCTGACCGCCATGACTCCGGAGGAAAAATATAGATTCTCCATGATCATTCGTGGTGATGGCGAATCAGATCAGGTAAGTGTTGTTGACTATCGGGGAGTTAACCATTCGGTGAGATTATGGGAGATGATGTTCGATAATTTGACTTACGGGAGATTGCTTTTGGTGAGGCTAAAAGTAACATAACACGTTGTCAATATTTTTATAAGGAAAGAAATCAGTGTAAAAGGGTATTTCACATAAAACAAAATCAATGCAGATTACGCCTAAGAACATTAGCGCCCTGCTGTCTACAATGAGCCCCGAGGAGCGGTTCCGGTTTCTGATGGGCAAAGGCGATGATGCTGCAGGCAGCTCCGATGAGGTTACAGTTCGATACAGAGTGACAGTGAGTTATTGAAAAATTTCAAAACAATTATAATAAGATTAATATTGTTTTTTATAAGAATATCGGCTTATATCTCCGATAACGTATCTAGAAAAGCTAGTTTAGCCATCTTAGTTACCTTGCACTTGATCATGAAACGGTAATCTTAGTTTTTAGCTAGTGAAGTCGGAAAGAA
The DNA here is from genome assembly GCA_964036265.1 of Daptonema setosum. NCBI lineage: Eukaryota > Metazoa > Nematoda > Chromadorea > Monhysterida > Xyalidae > Daptonema > Daptonema setosum. Next base: position 5,305,803 of record OZ038442.1, read on the forward strand.
GAGGACTAATACATGACTCGGCCCACTTCCTTCAAGTATACACTCATATTATCTTTCTTCTTGTTATTAGGGGTATGGGTAAGACTCGGCAACGATGGAAACCTCAGTAATTGCGAAATTCGATAGGTGCAAAACCTCTTAGGCATAAATAATGCGGACAATCGTATCCTTCCGAAAAAAACTCATTTTTACTAAGACCCAAAGAAGCTTGTTACAACTTCTGTTTAAAAAACAGCCCACTCTCCTTGAAAACAATATTCTTCTTCGGCAGCTCTCTTCGAAGTCAGTCACGGCTCTGCTGGCCATGATAAAGCCGGATCCTGACATGGAGGCAAGCACGTCCGGCGCACAGTCGGATGAGGTTTGTTGTTGTTGTTTTTTTGGGTTGTTGTTGTTGTTGCCAATCACAACTTGACGCGAATTGACGAAAAATTAACGACAATCATCAATTTTTCAATTCATTAACTCTGCAAACAGCTGTTTAATTTTTTTAAAAATCTTGAGTTTCGGCACTGCGTATTTCAGTCGAAACATTAGTATTGATGTAAAAAGTTACGAATTTCTCATCTGAAAATTAAAGCTTGTTCAGTACTTCGACGTACCGACAGCAGGTGTTAGTGGGCTGACTGCCAGCTTGGAGCCGGAGATTAAAGTTCAGAAGGCCAAACCATTGGCTGCCACACCAAAAGAGGTATCATTGCAACCAAAAGCTTTAACTCACTTCTGACGTGGGGCTTTCCGCATTTAATCTCACCCCAGCTTACGATCTGCGCGAAATGCTTGTATAAGAGTCGTTGCCACTAAAAAGCACCCCAGCGAGCCCGATTTCTGAAATCTTTTAAAATCACGGAATTATCTGAAATCAACTCTATATGTGCCAAATTTCACGCTGATTTCAAATATCTTTTTTAGATTTTGCTTAGGTGCTCCGTATAACTTGAAAACAAAACTTTTATGACAGCAAGTCAAAATTATTTTGAGAAAATGCTTGAGTTTACAAAAATACGAATTGTGAGAGCTGGGAATAACCTACAGTGATGCAATTTTTTCCTGTAAGAAATCCCCCATATGGCATTCACTTTTCAGCTTTAAAAACGACATCTTCGGCAGTTATAAATTCCGCGAAACATAGGTCGTTAGCTGAAAATTTTCCATAAAGTTTTACGTTTCCAGATTTTTTAAAAGAAAATTCATATTATATACGCTCGCTTAACTAAAATAGATGCAGTTTTTCCCATTGAATCAGGAAATATTAAAGACCTTGCAAGGTATTTCCTCTATCTCTCAGAATTAACCGCTGAAAAGTGAAAATCACCGAAAACATCGAGTCCGGTGCATTGGCTGAATCACACGTTGGAACGCCCAGCTGACGCTCGTACTCAGTCCTCGCGTTAATAGTCACTTTTTGAAATCCGCGCTCCACCGCCTGCGTAGCTCAGTGGCAGAGCGGCAGACTTATAAACCATCAGTCCTAGGTTCAATTCTCATGGAGTTGAAGAAAATTTGATAATGACGTTGTTTTTAGTTATTTTAAAGCCGAATTATATTGTTTTCGCTCAGAACGATAAAACAGTTCATCATGTTCGTATTTCTTTCTATAAACCGTTTCAAAATACAATACAACTAGCGTTTTATATAAGTTTGTCGGGCTGTTTGTAAACGAATTGATTTTCCATTGAATTCTCAACGTGAAAACCCAGTTTTTGCGGTTTAATTCCAAAAATTACAGCCATTACTTTGCAGGATGTCTTACCGAGCCTGATTCACCGTGAAAAACTGCATCTAATTTTAGTTAAGCGAGCGTATATAATGTGAATTTTCTTTTAAAATATCTGGAAACGTAAAACTTTATGAGAAATTTTCAGCTAACGACCTATGTTTCGCGGAATAATTGACTGCCGAAAACGTCGTTGTTTGAGCTGCAAATTGCATGCAATTAGGGTTACCATCTCAGGTCTGACAGGAGAAAATTTCATCGCTGTAGGTCTTCCACAATTCGTCTTTTTGTAAAATCAAGCATTTTCTCAAAATAATTTTGACTTGCTGTCATAAAAGTTTTGTTTTCAAGTTATACGGAGCACATAAGCAAAATCTAAAAAGATATTTGAAATCAGCGTAAAATTTGGCACATATAGAGTTGTTTTCAGTGATATCAGTGATTTTGAAAAATATCAGAAATCGGGCTCGCTGGGGTGCTTTTTAGTGGCAACGACTCATAAGTACCCATCCTGAGATATTACAAAATACCCGTTCCGTATGAGAAAAATTCTGAAATTCGCAAATAGAAAAAAATCACATGGTCGACAAAATTGCCATGGTTCTGCAGTGCAAGTACCCTGAATCATGGAATGTACCTCCAGTGTGGGCTATCGGTGGGACAAACATCCGTTGCTTGTACTGTTTTTGTTTTATCTATCCCACTTTGTTCTTTGGGAAACATCTGTCATGAACGGGACTATTCAAACTTTCTCCCATTTCTCACTCTTCTTAATGTTTCCCATTTCCACTATCACTCATTGAAATTTGCATGGTTCAAAACGAGGTTTTTATAAGTTTGCAGTCTCTACTTTTTCATTACTCCATTAATATTGCTACTTGTTTAGCAACCAAACAGCTCCAGAGGTAACCTTGTGAAGCAAAATTCTGTTCAATCACAGGAACCGGCGGAGAACGATTTCCATGAGGTATTGCTTCCAATCAAAAATGCTTACTTAATAGAGCCTTTTTTTACGTTGACAAATATTCATTGATTTCAGGCTATTAAAGTCTTACCATAATAATTCCAATTCAGATTTCGTTACATGTGTTTTAAATTAGTCTTTTTTTAAAGCATGCATCCCTTTATGTAAATGTTTTATTATTAATTGTTCATTGTATCCCTATTTGTCTATAACATGCCTCTACCCAACCGTGCAAACTACATCTGTATGTGAATAACTTCGAACACTTCAAACTTCTTGACCAAGAATTCAATTTATTTACTTGGCTTTCTATGTGACAGCAACTTTTTTCGTTTCAACTTTCATAAAAGTTAAGACGATTTCAGGATCACAAGCCATCGTGGCGAC
>OZ038442.1:5309070-5356570 GCA_964036265.1 Daptonema setosum
ACAACAACAACAACAACAACAACAACAACAACAACAACAACAACAACAACAACGGCCTCGACAACAACAACCAACCTCAAACAGGCCGATCACCGAGCAACCCAAACAAATTCCCAAACAATTGCCCAACTCACTCAACAAAGCTTTGAACTGAAATAAAATTTATTTGTTGTTGTTGTTGTTGTTGTTGTTGTTGTTGTTGTTGTTGTTGTTGTTCTTGTTGTTGTTGTTGTTGTTGTTGTTGTTGTTGTTGTTGTTGCTGTTGTTGTTGTTGTTGTTGTTGTTGTTGTTGTTGTTGTTGTTGTTGTTGTTGTTGTTGTTGTTGTTTTACAGGTCGTCTCACTCCTACTAGAGATCTGTGCGCTGAAGTTGCATTTGAAAAAGTATTCCGCTAATGAGGTGAACCCCTATCCATCAGAGGCCGTTGGACAGACAACAAGATATTGAAACATGAATGTATAATCCCGTACATTGATTTCATGATGAAGCCCGCATGTTGGGCTTTCAAATAAATTTTTCTAAACTCTTTATGAAACATTACTTATTTTAGTTTACACCATAGTTACACAGTGTGGAGCATAGGGTGATCATGTATCTCCTCATGGTTTAAATTAGATGGTGTATTATAGTATAATAAACATGAAATACGTAATAATAATACATATGATACAATATAATAATATTAATTCTAGCTAACTTAAAATCAGAACTGAAAGAAAAAAAAAACTATTTCTATGGCGTTTCGTCCTGAAACATCCGACGCCAAACTAACGATGCCAGGACTCGTCAGGGACGTGCATCGTACTTTCTAATAAAAACATTGAGAATATAAAAAAACAAGAAATCAGGAATAGTGCAATTTAAAAAATTACTATGATAATGAACATAAAACATTCCAAATAGAAGAGAAAAGGCACAGCACTTATTCTATAAAAACACATTGTTATGTAAAAGTGGCGAAAACAACAATATGCGTATGTGCATGCTGTGTGTAGACGTATGTATCTAAAATCGATTAGTTGTTGACGTGAAACAATAGACGATTAATAGGGTGTGTAAACTTATTCCTCGTATCTTTTTTCGTATGTAATCCAAATTTGTTGAGTAGTTCAGAATGGCGGTTTAAAAACTTTTTAATGCCCCCTCTAATATTAGAAATTGAATGTGATGCGATAATCAACTGTTTGCAATAAGTGGTAATGCAGTCAATCAGGTCTTCAAGTTTTACGTGAATACGGACATAACGTACTAAATTACCGATTATAACACCGGTAATCATATTCTTAGGAACACAACTATAGCCATGAAATGAACGTATGACTTTAAAGGGGAAAACATCAATTTTATTATAGAGAACAGTACTGTTTTTTTCGAAATCAATAGTGAAATCTAAATAATTGATACTGTTATTGGTTCCTTTATCCGAAGTAATATTCAAGCAATCAGGATATGCAGTGTCGATTAAATGTTGAATCTGAATGTTTACGGCCAAAATATCATCAATGTATCTAAAAATGAGCGCTGCGTTTGGAATGGTGCTTTTTTTAAAGTATTTCAACTCGAGTGAACTTAGAACCAAATCAGCGATGAGAGGACTTGCATTTCCGCCCATAGGTATGCCAGCTCTTTGGTAAAAAGCATAATTGCAAAAGTTAATGTAAGATTCAGTGACAACAGCTTTTATCAAACTTTTAGTCAAATCCAGTGTGAAAGACAACCACTGACTATTATTAACCGGGATATTTGAATAGTAAGCAGTTTTGCCGTAAACAGATTTTTGTCTTTTAACTACAATATATTTTTTCTTACAATGAGTAAACAGTAGATTGGTGATATCCGAAAGTTCCTGTAAGACAATATCATGAGGTAGCATTGTGTATAAAGTGCTAAAGTCATAAGTAGTACCGTAACTTAAAGATGACACGCTGTGTAAACTACTTAGAACGGTATGACTACTCTGTACTGAAATGAAATGTTTGTAACCACTACGTTGTTCAGCCACTTTGCAATAGTTTTTCAAGTGTTTTCGTAGGTTATGCAGAATATTGTGTAGTATTATAGCTAAAGGTGTTGTAGTGGAATTAGCAGCCCCGGCAATAAATCTGAACTTTAAAGGATTTTTATGAAATTTTGGAATGCCATAGAGCATTGGAATTTTGGGAGTTGTGTTGTTGTGATCAACACCGAATGTTTGTAACAACTTTTTATGATTGTCTATGACTTTTTCAACTGTGAGATTATTATGGATGTAGAAGCCGTTTGTTGGTAAAGAGTTGAAGTTTGATATAGCGAGTTCTTTAGAAATCGTAAGTAAATAGAATTTCTGACATATGAAAGCAAAGTTATTAGGTGCTTTGTCAATAGGAACGCAGACTAGATGGTTGAGCTGATCACTATGATATACATTAGCGTTTTTGTCTTTCTTAACAGGTATTCGTTTTCTGATGTGGTTCTCAATCCGATTGGTGTAGTCATTGCATCTGATTTCTTTCAGCGCTTTGTCATTTATATTACACGTTTTTGTAGCAAACTCAGTAACAGAAGTCAAAAGTTTTGAAAGTTCGCGTTCTGTGATGTAGCTTTTATCGGGTCTATAATTAGTACCTTTTGATAACATACATGATAGAGCTTTGTTATCACGGATAATTTTTATATTTCCAGTGACAACATGATTATGATGTGGATCAATAAACTGGTCATCGAAACTAGCACAGTTACAACTGGTATTAAGAATATTGTTGAATTTTTCGGATGTTAAGTTTTTCAAAAAGTCGTTGTAGTTACAAGTACGACTTCCAATAGGTCTTGTGAACTTATACTGTATTCTAGCATTTTTTAATAGTGGAAGATGCGTTATCTTGAAGGAGTGCAAGGTTTTTATTTTTATTCATAAACGCATTGAGATAAATGCGGTCCATAAGTCGAGTAGTATACATGACTTGCAATGTTAAGCTTGGTTTTTTATTGGATGTTATGTTATTAGTTTTGGTCTTTACTCGGGTACCATTGAAAAACCCGTTTATGAGCAAGTTAAAATCCCGATCTTGTCGGCTCGTTGAAATTATTGTTTTAGCATAACGTAGAGACTTGTTAGAACTGGCTTTTAAAGCTAGATAAATATCGTGAAACTTTTTTACAGCGTACAAGCCTTTGATACGTTGAAATAATGAAGTATCGCAAATCTTACTACGGTGTCGCTTTTTTCCTTTACGTTTGCGTTTTTTAATGACCGGAGATTTGAAATAAGGATCAAAATTTGTCTGATTGGTATTGAGTGTACTAATCATTCCATGACCTTTTATACAGTCGTTTAACCCGAAGGGATAAGCCGTGTTTAGTTTTTGAATCCAATATAATTCTCGGTCACGTAGAACGATATTTTGTTTACCATCAGTGCATTCTAAAATGCCAATAGTCATATTATCATGTGAATGATCTTCTTGATTGAAGTGGTTGACCAGAAAAGTATTTTTATTGTTGAGTTTGACATCTCGTTTATGTTGTAGAAATCGTTTTCGGACTTCTTGTGTGGTCTCACCAACATAAACAAGGTGACATTTACTACATTTAATTTGATATACCACGTTTTTTGTTTTGCATGTCACATCAGAATTATGAGTTATGTACCAGTTATTTGGGAAAACAGAATACGTGATGTTGACATCAACATTATTAGAACAAGTAATACAGATTTTGTTGTTACAGTTTTTCCAAATTCGTGTAATCTCAGTGTTACGAATATGCGGATAACCGTCATACTTGATTTCTGTTTCAAAAATCCTGCCATTAAGGGGAGAGGGGTTAAATAGCGTAGAGTACATAGCAATGAAGGAGAAGAAGAACTTACCAAATCAGGTTGGATATAAAAGAAGAAAGTAGAAAGGAAAAAGGCAGGCAAGTGTGGTGAAACAATGTTTTATGATAACGGTTATTGAGAGATAACAAGGTTATCTGTCAATGGGATTGATGACAAGGTCATCGTATTATTGGTTGATGACAAGGTCATCGTTTAAGGTTGATGACAGTGGTCATCGGGCAAAAGGCAGGTTTCGAAAACGAGCATGGATAAGTGAAGTTTTTTATCCGGACGATTATCTGCGAAACAGATTTATTTTACGGATTACACGACAGGTTAGCATCTGCATCATCGGTCTCAGCAATATCGAGTAGTTACAATGGTAGTTCAAACTCTTGGTTGGATGAAATAGCGGACACTAGCAGGGCATAGGCATTGCCAAGGCTAGGAACGCTGATTAGTGTGCGTACACAAACCCAGCAACAAGGCTGAGTCAGGAACGCGTTATGTATGTAGGTTGCGAACACAGTCTAAGCAGAAGCATAGCTAAGACAGGAACGCGGTTAAATGGGTTGCTGACACCTGTTTAACCAAAGGCCAAACAAGGACAGCGGTTAGAGGTGTAGAATAAATGATGAAAAGCCTACATAAAAAACACAATAATGTAAATGAAAGTTCACTAACGAATTTTGAAAAAATAGTAGTAGAATCAAAATTATTTAAATAATGAGCAAGCGATTCAAGTAAACCGATACTTAACCTACAACGAAACTGGTAATAAAATACCAGTCTACAGTAAGTAAGAAAAGTTATCGGAAAGTGTAATAAACATGAAATACGTAATAATAATACATATGATACAATATAATAATATTAATTCTAGCTAACTTAAAATCAGAACTGAAAGAAAAAAAAACTATTTCTATGGCGTTTCGTCCTGAAACATCCGACGCCAAACTAACGATGCCAGGACTCGTCAGGGACGTGCATCGTACTTTCTAATAAAAACATTGAGAATATAAAAAACGAGAAATCAGGAATAGTGCAATTTAAAAAATTACTATGATAATGAACATAAAAAAATCCAAATAGAAGAGAAAAGGCACAGCACTTATTCTATAAAAACACATTGTTATGTAAAAGTGGCGAAAACAACAATATGCGTATGTGCATGCTGTGTGTAGACGTATGTATCTAAAATCGATTAGTTGTTGACGTGAAACAATAGACGATTAATAGGGTGTGTAAACTTATTCCTCGTATCCTTTTTCGTATGTAATCCAAATTTGTTGAGTAGTTCAGAATGGCGGTTTAAAAACTTTTTAAAATATAGTATGATAGCGCGTTATATTGTGATTGTGTATTATATTGTGATTGTGTATTATATTGTGATTGTGTATTATATTGTGATTGTGTATTATATTGTGATTGTGTATTATATTGCGATTGTGTATTATATTGTGATTGTGTATTATCTTGTGATTGTGTATTATATTGTGATTGTGTATTATATTGTGATTGTGTATTATCTTGTGATTGTGTATTATATTGTGATTGTGTATTATATTGTGATTGTGTATTATATTGTGATTGTGTATTATATTGTGATTGTGTATTATATTGTGATTGTGTATTATATTGTGATTGTGTATTATATTGTGATTGTGTATTATATTGTGATTGTGTATTATATTGTGATTGTGTATTATATTGTGATTGTGTATTATATTGTGATTGTGTATTATATTGTGATTGTGTATTATCTTGTGATTGTGTATTATATTGTGATTGTGTATTATATTGTGATTGTGTATTATATTGTGATTGTGTATTATATTGTGATTGTGTATTATATTGTGATTGTGTATTATATTGTGATTGTGTATTATATTGTGATTGTGTATTATATTGTGATTGTGTATTATATTGTGATTGTGTATTATCTTGTGATTGTGTATTATATTGTGATTGTGTATTATGTTGTGATTGTGAAGTATTTTGTTACTTTTCCATCAACTGCAGTAAAAACGTTTGTGATTTGTTCAAGTGAGAAGGTATCAATTTCGCACGAAGAAGAAGAAGTGAAAATGTGGCATATAATTGATGGATTTAAATTTGCATGCTCACAAGGTTGCACAGCGCTCTGTAAAACTTTTTCATGTGCTCTGTGGCACTATTCAAATTGAGTCGCCAGGAAAAACTCATTTGATTTTACTTCACTCCAGTTTCAAAAAAATTTGTCTTCGCCAGCGTCACTGGTTTATGAATGTTTTTTTGAACCCGCTAATAGAAATTGAACTCAACGTAATGTGAAAGAAACTTATTGTTGACGTTTTAAATGTGCGCCAAATCCTGATTTGAATTCAAATTCCGCGCGAGAACCTTTTCCTGGGTACTAAGAAACGTCTATACAGCATACAAGTCTTTTAGAAATTAACACTGTAGTCTAATCAATCAACCGTGCACTCTCACTCACTCACTCACTCACTCACTCACTCACTCACTCACTCACTCACTCACTCACTCACTCACTCACTCACTCACTCACTCAATCACTCACTCACTCACTCACTCACTCACTCACTCACTCACTCACTCACTCACTCACTCACTCACTCACTCACTCACTCACTCACTCACGCACTCACTCACTCACTCACTCACTCACTCACTCACTCCCTCACTCATTCAGTCACCCACTCACAGGCCCCTGACCTTCTTAATCTGCTCACAACGGCTAATCTGGTATTACCGTATTTGATACACAAATTATCTGATAGTGAGTATGAAGAACTCCTTTCGGATTCCGATGATTTCATTCTTGAGTGTCATGTTGCTGGGAACAAGCCTTGTGCCATGTGAGTGAGTGAGTGAGTGAGTGAGTGAGTGAGTGAGTGAGTGAGTGAGTGAGTGAGTGAGTGAGTGAGTGAGTGAGTGAGTGAGTGAGTGAGTGAGTGAGTGAGTGAGTGAGTGAGTGAGTGAGTGAGTGAGTGAGTGAGTGAGTGAGTGAGTGAGTGAGTGTATTGGAAAGTTTCAGCAATCTCCTAACTGGGGTTCGTTACTGAGCCTGTTACTCACTGACTCCATTAAACGAATATGTTGTATCAAAAGCTGGACTTGACACAGGTATTGTCATATTTTAGAAGTTTAACTTTTAATCTATTTTTTGTTCTCTATATTTGTTTCAGGTTAGATTCTCTTTCCAACAGGCCCCTAAAAACACTTTCTTAATAACAAGAAACCCAGCCAGAGCCACTAGCGGACGAGAAGGGGAGGGAAAAGTGGAATTCCCCCCTCTTTGGGACTTTCAAAAAGGAGATTTTGTTCTCTAACGTGTAGGTAAAATGGCCTAATTTCAGCTAATTCCCACCTCTTTGGAGAAATTCCCCTCCCTTTGGAGGTTTGGCTCGTCCGCCAGTGGGCAGAGCTGTATCGTTATCAGTAATCGTTATCGTCTGAAATCGTAGATCGGAATCGCCACACTATTAAAAAGTATTAAAAAGTATTAAAAAGCATAAAAAAATTATTAAAAAGTATTAAAAAGTGTTATAAAGTATTAAAAAATATTAAAAACTATTAAAAACTATTAGAAAGAATTAAAAAAGTATTTTTTCTCATACAATAATAGAAAAATTAGAGTACAATGGGAGGCAATATCATATCATATCTATAAAAGTAGGATAGTTCATTTCCTTCTGAATAGGAATGTCCATCACCCTGTTTGTCAACTCGTCTGAGCAAGCGCCGAATGTGATGTTGGACGGGGTAAGGCTATTAATTCATGATAGTGAGGAAACGGTGTTTCCCGCGAATGGAGGTAGAATTTTATCAGCCGGCTATGAGACATTTGTTGGAGTGAAAAAGGCTGGTTCGATGACTGACTGACTGACTGACTGACTGACTGACTGACTGACTGACTGACTGACTGACTGACTGACTGACTGCCGGCCTGACTGACTGACTGAGGGATTGACTGATAAACTGATTGACTGATTGACTGACTGAATGAATGACTGACTGACTGACTGACGTACTGACTGACTGACTGACTGACTGACTGACTGACTGACTAAATTGTGAATATATCAGAGACAAACCTTCAAGCTTCATGAGCCTTACGACCGATGCTCGCAAAGAGTGCCAAATACGGAACGCTATTTTTATCCTGGAATCTATACAGTCGAGGTAGTATTACTGATTTACTGACTAACTACATGATTGACTGAATGATTGACTGACATGCTGAATGATTGACTAACTAACTGACTGGCTGACTGACTGACATGCTGAATGATTGACTGACTGACTGACCAACTAAATAATTGTATGATTAGCTGACCCACAAATTAAACAGGGCTGTTTACGCACATGTATACAGAAGATGATATCCTTCAACTGTACGTGCGCAGATCCCCAGCTTGGACTAAACAAGCCTCAACTTAACGTTTCATTCTGCGGTTTCGAATCAAGTTTGTGTGTGGGTGAGTGAGTGAGTGATTCAGTGAGTGAGTGATTGAGTGAGTGAGTGAGTGAGTGATTCAGTGAACGAGTGATTGAGTGAGTGAGTGAGTGAGTGAGTGAGTGAGTGAGTGAGTGAGTGAGTGAGTGAGTGAGTGAGTGAGTGAGTGAGTGAGTGAGTGAGTGAGTGAGTGAGTGAGTGAGTGAGTGAGTGAGTGAGTGAGTGAGTGAGTGAGTGAGTGAGTGAGTGAGTGATAAAAACGTTCGGAACTGATAAAAAAATTCCAGACAGCTGTATCACGAACTGGACTAGGGATTTCGGTCAACAAGCCGTTTCTGAATGTGGAATGTTTGAATGTTCTGATTGTTGTGCGTTAGTCGTAAATGTTGTTGTTGTTGTTGTTGTTGTTGTTGTTGTTGTTGTTGTTGTTGTTGTTGTTGTTGTTGTTGTTGTTGTTGTTGTTGTTGTTGTTGTTGTTGTTGTTGTTGTTGTTGTTGTTGTTGTTGTTGTCATTGTTGTTGTTGTTGTTGTTGTTGTTGTTGTTGTTGTTGTTGTTGTTGTTGTTGTTGTTGTTGTTGTTGTTGTTGTTGTTGTTGTTGTTGTTGTTGTTGTTGTTGTTGTTGTTGTTGTTGTTGTTGTTGTTGTTGTTGTTGTTGTTGCTGTTGCTGTTGTTGTTGTTGTTGTTGTTGCAATTGTTGTTGTTATTTTTTCTGTTAAACATTCAGTAATTACTTCTATGATGCAACTTTCAACATGATCCGATGGTCCACTGAATTTACCAAAGGACTTCGATGTCGTCTGTTCAATCTGGAACCTGTGGAGCAGTGTGTTCGATCATTTGAGTGAGTGAGTGAGTGAGTGAGTGAGTGAGTGAGTGAGTGAGTGAGTGAGTGAGTGAGTGAGTGAGTGGGTGAGTGAGTGAGTGAGTGAGCGAGCGAGCGAGTGAGCGAATGAGTGAGCGTATGAGTGAGTGAGTGAGTGATTGAGTGAGTGGGTAAGTGAGTGAGTGAGTGAGTGAGTGAGTGAGTGAGTGAGTGAGTGAGTGAATAACTGTAAACTCCTCAGTTTATGTTTCGAACTCATGTGATAAATGTGACGGATTTTATAAATCGCAATCCAAACACACAACGTTCAATCAATACGACAAACGTCAGTCATAAACTGATGGTTTGTTCTGAGTTAAATTTATCACTCACTCACTCACTCACTCACTCACTCGCTCACTCACTCACTCACTCACTCACTCACTCACTCACTCCCGCAAATCATGTGTTCAGTTAAAGAGACTGGAAAATCCGGTTCTCATCACACTTTAATTGTGGATGAAGTGTGTGTGGGTCGGGTGGATGGTCTTCGTGGATGCAACATGTGTTCTTCTAACTCAATCTAATTGGTTTATAATTTAAATTTTCCTACTAATTCTGTTTATTGAAATGAGATGACAAATAAATGAGGGCATCAGAATTCGAACGAAAATCGTCACGGCGACGGTCAGCGTAAATTAGAAAAATACGCAAACAAAAAGATGTCTGCATAAACCTTTGCACACTGGAATCCACATTGGATTAGCTCGTGGTGACAGCTCGAAATCAGGAGTTTTGATGGCGTTACTGCTAACTTTTCTACAGCTTAGTGATATATTTGACTTCTGCAGTTCTCATCGGTTTTATTGGACAGTTTTAGCTCGTATTCTGTAGTTATAATCGAGGGCTACCTTAAAGGCCTATTCTTACTTGGGTACGGGGTGCATATTTCCAAAACCGAAAAATTTTCCTAGAATTTTTCCTAAACACGAAAATTTATTCGCACATACAAAGGAGGGTAACCACTGAAATACCACCGCTGCGCAGGTCTAACGCGCTTGTCCGCGCTCCCGCTCGGACAAGCCAACCTAACGATAGGTAATCGGGGGTTAACGGAGAGTAAAACTTGATATAGAATATTTTTTCTGGTGGCAGAAAAGTTTGGCGTTCAGAAACAATTATAGGAAAATTTTTGTAGTTTGGATTTCCGCATACGGGATGGGGTGCACAGTGTACGGTATGCCCATTGTGTGCATTGGGTGCGCTTGTAGTATTTTGCGGAAAAGGTTTACAAAAATGTTTCTGTAAACTTATCTCCGAAAATGAAAAAAGGTATCCAAATAAATGCAAACAACGTTTTCATAACAAAGTCAAAATGATTCTCATAAAGTTTGCTATCGATTTTAGTCAGGAGTAGGCGGTTTTTTGGAACAATTCAATGGAAACTTTTCTTCAGTGAGTGAATTCCTTTTCTATTTCTGCCGGTCGCTCGAATTACTTTCAGTATTTTGAGTGTGTTGTGTATTCTCCTGCACTTCCATCAACCAACAAAATACATTCATTTTCAAGCAAATATTAATAAGTTTTACAAAAATGCTGCCTCGATGATGAAGCAAGCCTTGAAGTCAACCAGGGTGATACGATCCAATACGATATTATGGTTTATTCACAACTCTGACGGGTTCACATGAACGCCACAACAAAGGAATTCGAAGGTTTGTATTGAATTAGCCATGTTTAGGTCGTTCTAGAGAAAAAAATTTCAGTGAGAGAGTAGGTGAGACCGTCTTGAGACTGCAAAATGATGGCTGGGTCGCCCTTAGCCATTTGGCCGTTGAAGATGGGTTCCTTTTAGCACACACACATGCTTAAATTTTGGTTTTAGATTTGTTTTGCTTAAATGTATTAAAATAAATGTAGTGCATTCATTGGGAATTATATAATGTTGTAACTTAGTTGTGATGGAGTATCCTGATTTTGATATTGCATCTCAATCTATTCTCTCGCATATGATAAAAAGAACCGGTTTTCAATTGAGAAACATTGAGTGAGTAGGTTGTGCCGTTTTTCAATTGAATTCTTGTAATAACATGGTTATAGTTCAAGGAACAAAGTAGGTAGATTATCAAGTCTATAAGGTATTCATCGGTTGGTTTTAAAACAGTTGCTGATTTCAGATGGTCGAGCCGCATATTTCCAACACCCATTAATTTTCCTAGAATTTTTCCCATACACGGAAATTTAATGATGTGGGTGACCACTGAAATACCACCGCTGCGCGGGCCTGACGCGCTTGTCCTCGCTCCCGCTCGGACAAGCCAGCCTTATGATATGTAATCGGGGGTTAACGGACAGTAAAACTTTATATGGAATTTATTTTTGGTGGCAAAAAATTTTGGCGTTTAGAAAAAGTTCTAGGAAAATTTTTGGGGTTTGGAATTTTGCGTCGAGCCTGTTCATTCTTGGCAAAGACCGTAAGGAGAGATGATCAACGTGCCCGGCAATGATAGTATCCATCTGACGATTGCCGAAAAGCATGCGTAACGAAGGCCAAGAACTAGGAAAAGTGTGGTAACCATGTTGATATACGACAGATTGCTCGCTGCCTTTGCTGACTGTTATCTCGTGATCATGATCACCATCGAACTGGCATGACTAACACTACACTATCTATACTAGCACTGGGGTAATACAGGAAACACGAGCGTACATACTTTCAATGGAGATTACTACTGTATGACTGGCATTGACTGACTGACTGGACTCGACTCACTAACTAACTCAGACTCACATGCTTAATGATAAATGAAACACATAATGAATAAACGGAGTATCGGATTGGAATATATGTTAGGTGTAACCACAAGTTACATTGCCTCTAAAAGGCATTGTAACACTAATCATCAAGATGGTTTTTACGTTTAAATCCTGTCAATTCAACTTCGAAACTGCTGATTCTGTGATGGAAGTGGTTGGAACAGCTGTACTTCAGTGGATTGATAATAAACCTTCATTTTCGATAGTATAACTTCAAATCAAAAGTTTTCATTTTTGAAGAACACTACTGGGTACGCCATCAAATTTCAAAACTGTGGAAAAACCAAGCGCACCAAACAAAAATGGGTGAGCGTACTCAGAGGTGCGCTGCGTACCGCACCAAAGGTGCGCCTAGAACTACGAACAATAGGTGCACTACTATGTGCGTATGCGGGTGCGGTCCGGCCCATAGGCCTGTAGTATGTATGAATATGCCTTTATGATCAATAGCCTTCGATTAACTGCAGAATACGATCTAAAACTTACTATCAAAGTCGATGAGAACTGCAGAGGTCAAATATATTACTAAACTGTTGAAAAGTTAGAACTAACGCTATCAAAACTTCTGCTTTCCCACTGTCACCACGAGCTAATCCAATGTAAATTATCATGTGAGAAGGTTTACACAACTATCTTTTTGGCTGCGAGTTTTTTGATTTTACGCTGACCGTCGTCGTAAAAAATATAAAAAAAATTTAAATTTTATATTTTGATGTTTTCATTTATTTTTTTATCACATTTCAATGAATAAAAATCACAGGACTAAGCTAATTTACAAGCCAATAAGATTACGCGAGAAGAATACATGGTCTCACCACGAAGACCACCCACCCACCAACACTTTCCATACAATTGAAGCGTGGAGAACCGGATTTTCCAGTTTCTTGCATCAGTCAAATTTCTGTATGAATCAGTGGTAAATATTATTTTCACTAGCGGACGAGAAGGGGAGAGAAAAGTAGAGTTTCGTTTTTTGACAGTTGCTTAATTTGAATTTATTCCTCAAGGTAGGTATTTTTTTCAAATTCCCCCTCTTTAACGAAATTCCTCTTCCTTTGATGATTCAGCTCGTCCGCCAGTGATTATATTGTCTCCTTATTGTGGTGTCTGAACCGCCCTACATTGAAAACTATTAAAAAAATTGTTTATTATTTTTTAGTGGCTCATAATTATCAACAATCGTCCATTTTTTTCTATATGCGACATGCCCTTGGCAAATTGCGCGTAGTTAGTCAATTATTCAATACCAACGTTTTATCGTCTTCTGTTTTCTCTGTGAAAACATCATCGCCTAATCTTCGTTGGATTCATCAGACCTGCCTATTCGCCGCTGGTCAAAAAGTTAATCAAAAGGTTCAATTAACTGACTGCTTTGTTTTCTTATAAATGATTTAATTCAGCTAACTCGTTATTTAAATAGTTTATTAACTCCTCAGTCAAGTAAATCATCTGCTCACTCAGTCGCGTTTTCAATCACTCGTTCACTCACTCACTGGCTGACTCACTCAATTACTCCTTCCTTCACTAACTAACTCATTCAATAACTCACTCTCTCACTTACTAACACACTCAGTCATACTCTCTCATTCACTCACCTACTCATGTATTCACTCACTCACTTACTAACACAACACACTCAGTCACTCACTTACTCACTCTTTCACTCACCCACTCACTCTTTCACTCACCCACTCACTCACTCAACCATTCACTCACTCACTAACACACTCACTCACCCACTCACTCCTTCACTCACTCATTCACTCACTCACTCACTCAACCATTCACTCACTCACTAACACACTCACTCACCCACTCACTCACTCAACCATTCACTCACTCACTCACTTCACTCACTCAACCATTCACTCACTCACTTCACCCACTCAACCATTCACTCACTCATAACTCTCTCACTCACTCACCCATTCGCCTGATTTCAGAAAGCTCGATTCGCAAAAAAGCTCACCGACCAACGTTCATTACTTTTGCGCAATATGGCCGAAGTCCGACCCGATATCGAAGTGAAGCTGGCTCCATTGCGCGCGGCTGTTAAGGAACAGGTTAATAATTATTAACAATTTTTTATTTAATAATATAAATATTTATTATGTCAATAATAATTATGAATATCATCGCTTGGGAAAGTGTCTTGCTATCAAAAAACATTTATGTGGACAGTGGATCCGTTAGGCCAATTCGCAAATACAAAGAATATGTACGCCGTTCGTATGTTGTCAAAACGTTGAAAAAATCTCGAAAATTTGATGTTGCACCATACTTCGTTTCGAAATTCGAATTGTGGGTCTGAACAATTCGGAGTATTAAGAAATAGTGCTACACGCTAATGCTACAGTGGTTTGTGGACTCCCAATTACTTCAAGCCAATATGTATGGGGTTTGCACACACATTGCTACTCAATATCCATAAATGAAAAAATTTATCTCGACTTATGAGCTAGTAATTTTTATATATTATTAAAATAAATGTTATTACTATTACACAATTTTTTCAGGGTGACCTCATCCGCAAGCTGAAGGAAGATGGTGCGGCCAAGATTGACGTGGCCAAGGCCGTCAACGAGCTGAAGGCCCGCAAGAAGAAGCTGGAAGATACGGTTGGTCATTTTTCTAAAAAAAAAAATCTACAGTTTATTTATAGCTTGGTTAAGGAATCTTGTTACCAGAACCTTATTTATGGACCTAACCTATCACCCAAATCGACAACTTATATGCGCAATGTTAAAAGAAATAAAAAAAAATCTTGGAACTTTTAACTCGCGCCATAAGTGGATTTTGATTCAAACTGCGCTCGCATCCATAAGCATGAATCGTCCACAATTGGTCAACAGAATATGATACTGGGGTTTCATTTTACTCCATTCATTTTATTCGCGATTTTCAAACTCAATTCCTCAATGAACTTCTCGGTTGCATGTATCTATCGCAATTAATTTTGTGCTCACATGTATCGAGTCTGTTATTTGACTAATAAAGCGATGATGATGATGAATGAAGCCAATAAAACAGGCTGCTTACGTTCTTGACGTACTGTGAAGCAAAATATTTCTACATTTCAATTTCAGGAAATCGCACTCTGCCCGAAAGAGGATTTAATTGACCGACTGAAGTTGGAAGAAATGCTGCGTCGCCGGTTCTTCTACGTGCAGTCGTTCGAAATCCACGGCGGTTAGAATTCTCAGTAAAATGATTAAGGTAATAATATTTTTCACTGAAGTCATCAAGTCAACACGTATACCATACCGAATGGCGTTTCTTTTCCCTTCCGTAGTTACTAGATACAGTGGTTAAACTGACGGGTAATGATAGAAACCCCAAATCAACATGTCAGAATCTGTCTCAAGTCAGGTTGGGTGTCGACCCAGTACCACGAAATTGTCCAGATTTCTAGGCTGGCTCCTTACGCACTTGACTAGGTAGTAGCAATAGCCAATAAAGAAAATATATTATATCAATATTATAAAATGCAGAGCTGATAAATTGGCGATCCAAAAACTAATTATTAAAATAATATTCAGGCATCACCGGTCTATACGACTACGGTCCGATGGGATGTGCGCTGAAAACCAATTTTCTGAATCTCTGGCGCAGTCACTTCGTACTGGAAGAGTCCATGCTGGAAGTCGATACGGCCATGCTGACGCCCGAGCCCGTATTGAAGTTGGTTGACTGATTGATGACTGACCGACTGACTGACTCGGTGAGTGATTGACAGACTGACCGATTGACCGACTGACGGAATTATCAATTGACTGACTGATTGATTGATTGCTAGACTTTTTGATTGACTGACTGACCTAATGACTCACTGATAAGATTACTGACTGACTGACCGATTGTCAGACTTACAGATAGACATACTGAATATTTGACAGATAACCGATTGACAAGTCAAGTCATTTTTATTAATCTTCATACTACGCAACTTAGCCGTAGCGTAGTATAAAGATTAATAAACTTAATAACTGACCGATTGACTGACTGACCGATTGACAAACCGACTGATTGACTGACTTACTAATTGACTGACTGATTGACCAATGACCTTTGAGACTCCGTTCACGTGTAGCATTTCGTCGAATACATGGTCAAAGACCTCTCACTGATGACTGACTGATTGACATTTGACTGACTCACTGACTGACTGGACTGATTTACTGACTTACTGGTTGATTGAATGATTGAAATACTGTACTGACTTGACTGACAAAATGTCTTCAGAGCCTCCGGTCACGTGGAGCGTTTCGCCGATTACATGGTCAAAGACCTCTCCACCGGCGAATGTTTCCGTGCCGATCACCTCATCAAAGGTACGGTTTCATTAGAGAAGTCATCAGTTTTTATTCCGATTCTAGTTGGTTCATTGGTGGTTCATAGGTGGTTCATTCTCGACTTGAAAGTTTTTCAGGTGGTTCATTCTCAACTTTTATGAATGACCGTTATTTCACTTTGGTATTCTTCGTTGCCATTATGGTGCGAACACTGAATATAAGTTGAAAAGTAGGGACGCGCGAAAAAACCTGTCGGTAATGGACTAAACTTTTTAAAGAAGATTGTAGCTTTTTTCAATTTCAGAATTCATTTTTGTTCTGTTTTGCAATACTTCTCGTATTTTTTCTTATTACTTTTCGGTTTATATTATTATTATTTTTAATAAAGTTATCTATGTCATCAACGTCTTTCAGCGCACTTGGAGAAACTGATGAAGGACAAGGCCACGTCGAATGATGCCAAAGACCAGATGGACACGGTTTTGGCGCAGGTTCGGATTAATTTTTCAACCTTTTAAATTTCTTTTGAAAGTTTTGAGATAAGTTTCTGACATTGTTTTGTATCGAGCGTTTTTTTGGAAAAAGTAAGTGCAAAATGAAAATTTTACATTGAAAATGTTTTATCCTAATTATTTGACAGTCATTTTGGATCCCGGTGAGACAGGGCACAAACCGACGAAACAAGTTCACTTGTCCATTTTCTTAATTTTAATTATATTAATAAATCAATTTTAATACGGCTATAATTTCAGCTTGATGGCTACAGTCGCGAGGACATGGCTGCATGTATGGTCCAGTACAACATGAAATCCCCGACCACCAACAACGATCTCACCGAACCATTGCCGTTTAATCTGATGTTTGCCACGTCGATCGGCCCGTCCGGTCAAGTTAAAGGGTTCGTTGGTTTTTGGTAGGTGGTTCGAAGTGGGCGAATCGGGATCCGGCATGGTCCATATTATTTTTAATTTGATTTTTTGTGTTATCCTTAAAAATGTTGTTAAAAAGGTGCCTCTGGGTTCCTCAGAGTGTCAGAAAGACGATAGTAAGCCTTAAAATGACGACATATCATTATATAAAGGCTAAAATTCCGTTTTGTTCCCTTTCTGAAAAAAGGGACAAATTTTTACCAACCGATGTTTTTACTTTTTACCGTTTCATACATTTCCGGCATTTTCAGAGTTTTGAAAATTAAAAATAGTAATTGTTTTATGTTTTTATTTGGTGGTCACGGAATCCGGTAAGGTTCAGCTCCAAAAACGGAAGCGGACCTCATTCGACCTTCTTCGGGGACCTGATTTTTTGTTTTCAAACTTGGTTTCTTAACTTTATCTGGTCACCTTCGAAATTCTCATTTCGTTTCAGTTACCTCCGACCGGAGACGGCGCAGGGCATCTTTGTCAACTTCAAACGATTGCTGGAATTCAACCAGGGTCGGCTGCCGTTTGCGGCGGCTCAAATCGGTGGCGCCTTCCGGAATGAGATCTCGCCGCGTCAGGGTTTGATTCGTGTCAGGTTGGAGATTATTTTTTTTGTTTAACTTCACTCAGTCACCCACTCGGTCACTCACTCATTTACTCACTCACTGAATCAATCAATCCACAATTATCTTATTCACTTGCTTACTTACTCACTAACTTACTTAATCACTAACTCGCTCACTCACTCACTCACTCACTCCCTCGCTCACTCACCCACTCACTCACTCACTCACTCACTCACTCACCCACTCACTCACTCTTCCAGAGAGTTCACGATGGCGGAAATCGAGCATTTCGTGGATCCGGAGGACAAGAGCCATCCCAAGTTCAGCCGCGTGGCCGATTACGAAATGGTATTGTTCTCGGCCTCTAGTCAGATGGATGGCACACCTGCCGTCACGATGCGAGTGGCAGATGCCGTGAAACAGGTATGAGCCTATTCATGGCGTTGATTCAAATAAATCTCAGCGGAGAAAAAGTGGAATAGAAATTTTTAATGTTTCCAGCTGATAATCAGTAAGAATTCCTAGACGCCTTTTGCTTGTCTAGTCTAGTGAGTCAGGCGTCAGCCTCGGAATCTGTTGGTTTGAAACCTGAATTGCTTGAGACACTGAATGTCATGCGTTGTTCTTAGGTTTCTGCCACTGCCCTTCATTTTATGCATTCTCTCTAGCCACTACAATAACCCTATTCTGTTATGATATTTGTGCCTTGTTGGATTCATTAATGAACGAGTCCCAGTAAAAGTGAATTATTTATTCAAATAGTGCGATAAATACATGATGTTTCATTAATATTCCTTGCCTCCTTGCCATTGCAGGGTCTTTCGGACTAATCAAAATTTCGTTTGAGTATTTATTACACTTGTGCGACAATTTATTATTTGTTTTCAACATTTCATCAAATTCTAGACGCTTTTGAGAAAAATAAGCCGCTTTTTGGCAAGCTTACCTGAAGAGTTCCACCAATCCAGGCGTCTGTATTAAGAGACGAAACGCCAACACCTTTTTGCACTCTTTTTTTATTACCTAATGTTTCACATTATTGCAGGGTCTGATCGCCAACGAAACGCTGGCGTATTTCATGGCCCGCACCCATCAGTTCCTGATCAAGGTGGGCGCCAATCCGAATCGTGTCCGATTCCGACAACATATGGCCAACGAGATGGCGCATTACGCCTGCGACTGCTGGGACGCCGAGTGTCTTACTACTTATGTTGGTTGTTGTTGTTGTTGTTGTTGTTGTTGTTGTTGTTGATATTGTTGTTGTTGTTGTTGTTGTTGATATTGTTGTTGTTGGAAAATGAGATGGCGCATTACGCCTGTGACTGCTGGGACGCCGAGTGTCTTACTACTTAAGTTGGTTGTTGTTGATGCTGTTGTTGTTGTTGTTGTTGTTGTTGTTGTTGTTGTTGATGATGTTGTTGTTGTTGATATTGTTGTTGTTGGGTAATGAGATGGCGCATTACGCCTGTGACTGCTAAGACGCCGAGTGTCTTACTACTTATGTTGGTTGTTGTTGTCGTTGTTGTTGTTGTTGTTGTTGTTGTTGTAGATGTTGTTGTTGTTGATGTTGTTGTTAATGTTTTTGTTGTCGTTGATATTGTGGCTGACTAATGATATGGCGCATTACGCCTGTGACTGTTGACGGCCGCCGAGTGTCTTATTACTTATGTTGGTTGTTGTTGTGGTTGTTCTTGTTGTTGTTGTTGTGGTTGTTCTTGTTGTTGTTGTTGTGGTTGTTGTTGTGGTTGTTGTTGATATTGTTTTTGTTGTTATTGTTGTTCTCGATAATGATGATGTTGTTGTGGTTGTTGTTGATATTGTTGTTGTTGTTATTGTTGTTCTCGATAATGATGATGTTGTTGTGGTTGGCGGCGCATTGCGCTTGTGACTGCTGGGACGACGAGTGTCTCACCATTTATGTTGGTTGTTGATATCGTTGTTGTTGTTGATATCGTTGTTGTTGTTGTTGAAATTGTTAATGTTGGGATCTGGGGCGTGTGTAGGATCTGGCTTTTCCTAAATGCATAAATTGACTCCGCTTCCTTCACCGTAATGGTGACAAAATAGATTCTTTATTTAAGGTCACATAAATTGATTGCAGGGTTGGATCGAGTGCGTCGGCAACGCGGATCGATCGGCCTACGACCTCGAGCACCATCAGATGGCCACCGGCGTGCGGCTGACGGCCGAGAAGCCGTTGCTGGCACCGATCACGGTCGATACGGTCGAGTGCGTACCCAATAAGCAGGCGATCGGCAAGACGTATAAACAGGTGAGAGAGTGAGTGGGTGAGTGAGTGAGGTAGGAGTGAGTGTGGATGAGTGAGTGAGTGAGTGAGTGAGTGAGTGAGTGAGTGAGTGAGTGAGTGAGTGAGTGAGTGAGTGAGTGAGTGAGTGAGTTAGGCTGTGAATGAATCTCTGTCGGCCGACTCACCGTTCATACGGTCGAGTGCGTACCCAATAAGCAGGCGACCGGCAAGACGTATAAACAGGTGAGAGAGTGAGTGAGTGTGTGAGTGAGTGAGGTAGGTGTGAATGAGTGTGGATGAGTGAGTGAGTATATTGAGTGAGTGAGTGAGTTAGGCAGTGAATGAATCTCTGTCGGTCGACTCACCGGGGATACGGTCGAGTGCGTACCCATAAGGCGATGGGCAAGACGTATAAACAGGTGAGAGAGTGAGTGAGGTAGGCGTGAGTTAGTGAGTGAGTGAGTGAGTGAGTGAGTGAGTGAGTGAGTGAGTGAGAGTGAGTAAGTGGGAGGGTTAGTGAATGAGTGAGTGAGGTATGAGTTAGGGAGTGAGTAAGTGAGTAAATCTCTGTCAGGTTCGAGAGAGTGAGTGAGTGACTGAGTGGGAGGGTTAGTGAATGAGTGAGTAAGTGACTGACTGACTGACTGAGTGAGGCAGGTGTGAGTCAGTGACTGAGGTAGGAGTGAGTGAGTTAGACAGTGAGTAAATCTCTGTCGGCCGACTCACCGTTGATACGGTCGAGTGAGTGCGTACCCAATAAGCAGATGAATAACCCACTAAGAGTGAGTGCGTGAGTGAGTGGATGGAAGGGTGAGTGAGTGAGTGAGTGAGTGAAGTACTATTTGGTTTTCAGGAAGGCAAGGCCATCTTGGAGCAGTTGAAGTCGCTGAGCATAGCTGACTGCGAAAAGGTGGACAAACAGCTAAACGATAATGGGTTAGTTAATGAATGATATTCTAAATCTATAAAAAGGGGTATAGAAAATTAGAAAGGTGAAATTCGAAAAACTTCTCAATGAGAGCAAAAACGAAAAAGGTTGTTCTAGCGTGATTTGCCGAATGATTTTCTCCAAATGTTGTTATCGACGAAACGAAAGTTAAAGAAACGTAAAATTTGGTGCATAATAAAAAACCATCAGTTCCACGGGATACATGCTAGTCATTATTTCTTCAGTGAAGCCACGGTGGCGGCTGCTGGTAAAGAAAAATTAAAATTAATTAAACAGTAATTATTAATTATTGATTAGAGTAATTATTTGTTAATTAATTATTAATTAATTAAACAGTCATTCTTTCGTCAGTGAAGCCACGGTGGCGGCCGCTGGTGAAGAGTAATTATCAATTAATTAAACAGTAATTATTAATTATTGATTACAGTAATTATTAATTATTGATTACAGTAATTGTTAATTAATTAAACAGTAATTATTTCTTCAGTGAAGCAACGGTGGCAGCCGCTGGTAAAGAGTTCAAGTTGAGCAAGGACATGCTGAGTGTGAAGAGGGTACAAAAACAAGTGCACGTCAAGGTTGGGTGATCTGATGGCTGATTGGTTAAGATATCATATGTGGTCGTTAGTCATAGCCACCGGGTTCGATTCTTGAGATAATGACTTGGAAAAATATCGTATCTTGAGGTTATATTACTCTTTTCTTTCTAAACCGTTTTAATTGCAAATGTTTATAAACCGAAAAAAATATAACAGTTTTTTTACTCTCTCAAACCTATTTACCTTTTTAGACCTAAAATATATTAAGTTTTTTAATATAAATGTTTAATTGTTTTCTAATTCGATTAATTTGTTGAATATAGGAGTTCACACCCAACGTGATTGAGCCGTCATTTGGTGTGGGCCGCATTCTCTACTCTGTGCTTGAGCACAACTTCAAGTGCCGGGATGGTGATGAGATGAGACAGGTTAGATAGGTGGACTATTTCACTCACTCACTTACGCACTCACGCACTCGCTCATTCACTCAGTCACTCACTCGGTCACTCACCAAGTCAGTCAGTCACTCACTCACCGAACCGCTCAATCCACTCACTCCCTCTCCCACTCATTCGGTCGTTCAATAACAAATTCACTACCTCATCAAGCCAGTAACTCACTCACCCTCACTCACTCACTCACTCACTCACTCACTCACTCACTCATCCACTCACTCACTCATTCACTCACTCACTCATCAACTCACCCACTCTATTACTCACTCACTCACTCACTGATTTAGTACCTGACCCTGCCCCCAGTCGTCGCTCCAATCAAGTGCTCCGTGCTACCACTCAGTGCCAAGGAGGAACTGAAGGCGCTCGTATCCGTTGTGTGTTAGTTGCTGCTGTTGTTGTTGTTGTTGTTGCAGTTGTTGTCCTTGTTGTTGAAGTTTTCGCTTTTGTTGTTGTTTTGTTATTGTCGGTGATTAGTTGAAAGAATGTGAAAAAGAGGCACACCATTCAATATTTTTGAACTATTGTCGTTGAAGTTTCTTGTTGTTATTGTCTGTGATAGTGGTACGCCGAAAACATTATTTCAGGTGACGAGTTGTTATCGTTCGATGTATCTCACCGAATCGACCAATCATCCGGCTCCATCGGCCGCCGATACGCACGGACGGACGAGATCGGCATTCCGTTCGGTTAGTCAGTCAGTCAGTCACTCAGTCAGTCTCAGTCAATCAGTCAGGCTGTCAGTCACTCAGTCAGTCTCAGTCAATCAGTCAGGCTGTCAGTCAGTCTGGCAGTCGGTGATATATCGATGTTGTGAATTGAGGTCAATTGATCCATGAAAACCAAAAATATATATAAATAAATATACATTTATAGTTTTTAATATTTTATTTTTATTAGTATTAAAATATTTTAAATTTCTGCAGGTATCACAATCGACTTTGATTCGTTGAGCGAGCCGCATACGGTTACGGTCAGAGAACGAGACACGATGGCGCAGATCCGAGTGCCCGTTAGTTGTTGTTGTTGTGGTTGTTGTATTTGTTGTTGTTGTTGTTGTTGTTGTTGTTGTTGTTGTTGTTGTTGTTGTTGTTGTTGTTGTTGTTGCTGATATTGTTGTTGATATTTTTTGTTGTTGTTGTTGTTGTTGGTTGTTGTTATTATTGTTAGTTACTGTTGTTGAGCGAGCCGCATACGGTCATGGTCAGGGAACATGCATATGTATGTTGTCATTTATAATAACTGAATATTATTGCAGGTATCCGAAATTGGAGCTCTCCTGCGCCAGCTGTCCACTGGTCGAATTGACTGGTCACGGGCCACCGAGAAGTACCCCATCTTCGAACAGCAGCAGGATTAATCAGTTGTGATTTCACCCAAAAGGGGGGAAATAATTTGAAAATATTTTATAAATACTAAATTTATTGCGTGCTTCTGGTGACTGTGAATCGGGAATTTTTCATTGGAAAAGTTGGATTGAAAAGGTTGAAAGATTTCGTTGTGTGCTTTTCATGGCTTAGATTTGTGCATTGTGGACTTGTGCATTCTACTCATTGCCTTATGAGAAAATAATGGAGTCTGCTGAAACATCTGTAACACTAATAACAGGACAAATTTCCGAAATTTTCAAAGATACAGGAAGGTGTGAATGATAGAAGTTTAAAATAACTTGAACTAATGATGGTATTGGCGGTAAGGTAATGTTTCCTCTATGCAATATGCGAAATTCATAATGCATTGAGTCTAGTGTTTATAGTCAATTATCTTATTGTTGACTTTTTTGCACAAGGAGAGACACATTCGTCCGGTTTATTTTAAAAACAATCACGTGTAAAAAAATCTCGTTTAATACTGAACCTGACAAACATAGAGGGAAACGTCTGGCCCGGCACAAAATGAGTCAAGGCTTAATTTGCAAATGGGTTCGGGTTGCGTTGAGTGTATAGTCTAGGATTGGTTCCTTGTAAGTTTTCTCATGTTTTATTTATTTATTTTCCCTGATTAAGGATATGCTATAACGATGGAGTTATGACATGGAACGTAACTCTAACGACTAACCTCCGGGCGCTTCCATGGTTGTCGGCAATGTTTTCTGAAAAAAATACGTTTTGTCATAAGCAGGCTACCGTAACCTGCCACACTGTGGTTACTGTAGCTGCTCTTTGATTCCTCCTGAAGGCACCCTAACTTCACCCTATAATTCACCCGGTGTAGGATATTCTTCTTTTTAGGTATCAATTTTACCTTTACCAGCCAATATTACGAATCTTGTTACAGTTTCTTAATGTTGCCAGCTAAACTGTTTGTTGTCTGTTTTCCACTATTTTTTGTTTTGTTTTATTATCATTATTATTATTATCATTGAAAAAAAATGTTTGTTACTATTACAGAATTTTCAATTAACCTTCTTTTATTTATTGTTCAAAATATGGACAAAAACTTTTATGAATATGAGAATTGTTTTATCTTATTTTGAAATCGTAATAATAATCATTTGGGTTTCCGCTGATGACTCTTGCTCCTTGTGTTGCCTTCCATGCTGGTAAAGGATACGTATAAAATAATACATGAAATAATAAATGAAAAATATGGGTAAAGTTATCTCGTTTTGTTTGATTAAATTACTACACTAACTGTAATTCCAGAGAAATCGGCTGCTGTCATATTTCAATGTGGTAAGTATTCCGCTCATTTTGAATTTTGTGTTGAAAACTGCGCCATTTTCAAGTTGATTTTATGAAATGAATGGCTATGATTATAATGCGCGATACATCGAATTACTGTAAATTATTACAGAAGAACTTTCCAATACGTTTCTAAATTGATATAAACCGACTGTAAAAAAGTAATATTTTCGGTGCTGTCCTCTAGTCAGTTTCAAACACATCTATGATATAAAAAAATGCAATCAGTTTACGCAAGCGAAGTTTTGCGGCGGTAAGCACAAAAAGTTCTGTATAATCGCTGCCTAATCGCCATGTTTAAAACTTTATCTCTTCTATGTTTACAAGAAGTAACTTGCAGTTGTTTTTGACTGTTGTACGCTTATTTAGGAAAAATTTCCGTTCAAAGCGCAAAACGTTTAGTAAAAAGTTTCCTACTATAGCCATGTTTGAAACTTTATCTCTTCTATGTTTACAAGAAGTAACTTGCAGTTGTTTTTGACTGTTGTACACTTATTTAGGAAAAATTTCCGTTCAAAGCGCAAAACGTTTAGTAAAAAGTTTCCTACTATAGCCATGTTTGAAACTTTGTCTCCTCTATGTTTACAAGAAGTGATTTTCCGTTGTTGCTGGTTGCTTTACAGTTATTCTTGATTTAGGAGGCTTTGAGAGCCAGACACTCCTTTGAATCAATCCATCTGTTAACCCTGATAATATTTAGAAAATTGTATAAAAATTTGAACTAATTCGTACGCTTGAATTCTTAGTCTCTGGAAGTCTTTCGACAATGAGTAAAACAAATTTCAACTTAATGGTCACTTTGAAAATGTTCTCTAAAACTTTTTAACTAAAATTTTAGAAATCTGATTTGAAAATAGTTATCCGTTCTTCAATAAATATGTCCCTGGTTGAGCCGGTTTTATCAGCGAGCCGTTCACGGTTCATTGGCTGCATGTTGGGCGCATTGGCTGGAGATTGTATTGGTGAGTAAGTGAGTCAGTCAGTGAGTTAGTGAGTGAGTGAGATACATTGATTTTTTGTGAGTCGGATGAGTTAGTGAGTCAGTTTCACAGCAAATAAATCATCCGTTCTTCAATAAAAATGTCCCTGGTTGAGCCTGTTGTCGGCAAGTCGTCAAAGCTTTATTGGCTGCATGTTGGGCGCATTGGCTGGAGATTGTATTGGTAAGTAAGCGAGTCAGTCAGTGAGTTAATGAGTGAGTGAGATACTTTGATTTTTTGTGAGTCGGATGAGTTAGTGAGTCAGTTTCACAGCAAATAAATCATCCGTTCTTCAATAAAAATGTCCCTGGTTGAGCCTGTTGTCGGCAAGTCGTCAAAGCTTTATTGGCTGCATGTTGGGCGCATTGGCTGGAGATTGTATTGGTAAGTAAGCGAGTCAGTCAGTGAGTTAATGAGTGAGTGAGATACTTTGATTTTTTGTGAGTCAGATGAGCTAGTGAGCCACTTTCACAGCGAAAAAATTATCAGTCTTTCAATAAAAATGTCCCTGGTTGAGCCTGTGTTGTCGGCGAGTCGTCCACGCTTTATTGACTGTATGTTGGGCGCATTGGCTGGAGATTGTATTGGTGAGTAAGTGAGTCAGTCGGTATGTGAGTTAGTGAGTGAGTTAGTAAGATGAGCTAGTGAGTCAGTTTCACAGCAAACAAATTATTAGTCCGTCAATGAAAAAATTCGCTGATTGTGCCTCACCGTGGTTTATTGACTGCATAATGGGAGCATTGACTGGAATTTTTTATTGGTGAGTAAGTGAGTTAATTTGTTAGTGATGCGTGAGTCAGATGAGCTAGTGAGGCGGTCTCTGTGTGAGCATCTCCAACAGGTAGTGTTTAGATTTGGCCGGCCAATAAATCAATGAGTTATTTACGTGAGTCATTAAATGAATGAGTTAGTCAGTCAGTATGCCTTTGTTTCCTTCGACTTCGAAAAATATCCAAATGCGTAAATGACTGCTATGGAAAACATGAATAACACAGTCCCCGTCACATCGTACTACACCAAAACAATTTGTCAGAAGTGGGATTCGAACCCACGCCTCCGAATGGAGACTGCGACCTGAACGCAGCGCCTTAGACCGCTCGGCCATCCTGACGATGAGTAAGATTCAGTGTTAATTGCTTAAGTATTTCAGGCGCCGATCTTGAAGACAACAACTTCTGGTCACCGTCTTTCTTTAATTCACCAAAATCGGCCGACCTGTTCAGGGAACGTGTGCTTAATCACGTCAAAAAAGTGATTGCAGTCGATGAAAGTTGGTGGATGTTTCACTTATGCTTTTTTGATTGTTAACCTTTTTTATTGAGGTCCACTTTCACTTTTTTATCGTTGCAATTTTTACGCTCTTTTTTAAATTTTTTTCTTCCTTTTCAAAAAATTAATGGCAACCGATAAAAGTTGGTTGATGTTTCACTTTCGTTTTTTTCGATTGTTTACTTTTACTTTTTGATTGTTTACTTTTACTTTTTGATTGTTTACTTTTACTTTTTTATTGTTCACTTATGCTGTTTCGATTGTTAACTTTTATGCTTTTTCGGTTGTTTACTTTTATTTTCAATTGTTGTTTACTTTTACGCTCAATTTTTTTTTTCAATTTTCAACATTTTTATTCATACACATTCGAACATGTTATACACAATTGAAACATTAACCTAAAAGGTTTGAAAATATCACCGAGGTAGACACGTACATACATATAACAGTTCATAATCGTTGAATTGCAGGAAGCCGGTGTGGAACCAAAAATGTGGGAAAATCATCGCAAAATTTCTACTAATCATGCTCAAAGAATGAAATTCAACGATTATGAACTGGTTTTTACAGTTGAAAGGTCTGAACACTAAACATACATATTACGGTCGTGATCGCGAGGCACTGGCGGACAAGCTAAAATCCCAAAGGGAGGGGAAAATCTCCAAAGAAGGGGAATTGGCAGATTATAGGCCGTTTCACCTACACCTTGAGGAACGAACTCTACTTTTGGAAACCGCCAAAGAGGGGGATTTCCACTTTTCCCACCCCTTCTGGTCAGCTAGTGGTCGCGAGGTGCACCGGCGCTCAATAAATGGGAGCCTATTAGCCTATCCAGGGTTTCTTGTTAGCCAAAAACTTTTTGGCACGGAGTTTGAGTTCAAATCTGTTTTTGGTGCGCTTCAAACTTTTCGGGCAATGCAATATTTTTAACATCATGTTTGGACATTGGACATCATACGAAAATTGCGCCTAATTCATTGCATACGTGCGTAACCGACACGAAATTAATTTTTGTATAACAATAAACCCTGACTAAGCTCATTACTAAAATTGGATAATAAAATTAAATTAACATAATTAAATTAAAAATTAAATTAAAAATAACATAACAAAATAAAAAAATGTTTATAATATGTATTAATATTACCATGACTTGAAATCACTCGAAAAAGCACCTGAGATTCGAATATACGAGTGAACGGTAATTGGTTGAATTTGCGCCATTTACCATGAAGATGAAACTATGGATTTTCTGTAAACAACTATAGTCCCCAATGAATTACTATTCCAGCGAATTTTGTCGATGCAAAATACGTCTTCAATGCAGTTCTTCAATTTTCTCGAGCTATAGTGAACGGATTTAGGTGAGATAAGCGTAAAAGTTGCAGAACAAGCTTTTCTCTTTCATTTGAGCTTAAAATTTTCGAAATTGACTCATTAAAAGTTGAAATATTCAAGAAACGAGAATTTTAGAGCTAATCGACACGGTATTCGTTGACTTTGCTAGTTTCTCCATTACTTCGAGCTACATTGAACCATAGACTGATTACACTATAGTAAGGACAATGTTTCATGTCGTTGGTTGTCGTTGTAAATACTGAATCACACGTCGGGCATTTGACTGAACTGCTGGTTGCTTACTGAGCACAAGTTGGATACCAGGGTTGGACTGGGAGCTGGTCGATGCAAACGACGAGGGGTTGAACCTAGAGTAGGTGAGTGAGTGAGTGAGTGAGTGAGTGAGTGAGTGAGTGAGTGAGTGAGTGAGTGAGTGAGTGAGTGAGTGAGTGAGTGAGTGAGTGAGTGAGTGAGTGAGTGAGTGAGTGAGTGAGTGAGTGAGTGAGTGAGTGAGTGAGTGAGTGAGTGAGTGAGTGAGTGAGTGAGTGAGTGAGTGAGTGAGTGAGTGGAGTGAGTGAGTGAGTGAGTGGAGTGAGTGAGTGAGTGAGCAAATGAGAAAGTGAGTGATGCTAACAACCTTGCGGTGTGATGTTGCATGAGGACTAAGTTGGAGTTCGCTATTTGGCTCGGCCAACTATCCAATAGTGGTTTAGATATGTGATGAATACCTGGTGTTATCTGAGTTAATCACTGACTCACTCACTCACTCACTCACTCACTCACTCACTCACTCACTCACTCACTCACTCACTCACTCACTCAGTTACTCACCCCTTACTCACCACTCACTCACTCACTCACTCACTCACTCACTCACTAACTCACTCACTCACTCACCCACTAACTCACTCGCCCACTCACCAAGCTCGAATATGCGTTCCGGTTTGACGATGGTTTTGGTTAAATGCCTGGCAAATGAGGTATTGGACGGTGTGTACCCGATTAAGGAGGAGTTGAACAAACTCGTGGCTGGTTTGTTCAGTTTGGTTTGATGCAACTCAGGTTGGATGTGAAATCCGGAAGCGTGGGGTGTTGATGACCATAATAGGTCGGCTAGCTGAAGATTGTGGGGATGGTGAGCAAGTGAGTTGAACTGAGTTGAGTGCATGATGGAGTGAGTGAGTGCAGAGTGAGCGATTGAGTGAGTGAGTGAGTGAGTGAGTGAGTGAGTGAGTGAGTGAGTGAGTGAGTGAGTGAGTGAGTGAGTGAGTGAGTGAGTGAGTGAGTGAGTGAGTGAGTGAGTGAGTGAGTTGAGTGAGTCAGTGAGTGAGTAAGTGAATGAGTCAATGAGTAACCGTACCTGAACCAGATCAGCGGCTTTGGTAGTTTGTGGCACAATGACTTCATCGAGATCATGCATGGCCAAATACCGGACTCCGGCTGACATTGACCTGTTGTGAGTGAGTGAGTGAGTGAGTGAGTGATTGTGCAAACGTGTCAATGAGTGCTTTGATATTCTAGAAATATTCTCCGTAACTTGTGGGATTTGAAACTTCGTTTCAGAAACAATGTTAGAAACAAAAAACCGTGACCAAGCTGTGAATGCAATTTGCCAACCTGTACAAACAATCCTGAATGGCGATCAATTGTCCCATATACCAAATCTGATCGACCCTGATCAAGGAGTCGATCGGCCAGTCGACCAGGGTAACCACGCCGAGACGTTCGTATAATCTGAAACATCATGTTACCACCTTTTGATCAGGAGACTGATTTTGAATTTGAATTTGAATTTGAAATGCGCGCCTTTTTTCTCTGGGTTTCCCGTTTATAGCTTGGTCAGATTATCCTGTTACAGAAACTATGTAATTTCCCTGAATCGCTAAATTAAGCACATGTTCTTATGTTGTCCAAATGTCAAGTGAAAAATTGATCTTTGATGAAAATTTTGAACGCGCGCCGAATTGAGTTTTGAAGTTTAAAAATTCACGCGCCAAAAAAATCTGAGCAACAAGAAACTATGGATAAGCTATAATTAACCATGGATAAGCTATAATTAACTATGGATAAGCTCTAATTAACTATGGATAGGCTATAATTAACCATGGATAAGCTATAATTAACTATGGATAAGCTATAATTAACTATGGATAAGCTATAATTAACCATGGATAAGCTATAATTAACTATGGATAAGCTATAATTAACTATGGATAGGCTATAATTAACCTCAATAAGTCGAGTACCGCGTTGGCCCGTTGATCGTTGGTGACGTAGAATATCAGCTGTTGAGCGCCGAGAGCCAGCTGTAATAGGAAGGTAGTTCTATACCCAGGGGTGGGAAAAGTGGAATTCCCTCTCTTTGGCGTTTTCAAAAAGTATAATTTGTTCCCTAAGATTTAGGTAAAACTGCTGATTCCCCCCTCTTTGACGAAATTACCCTCCCTTTGGAGGATTATCTCGTCCGCCAGTGCGACAGGAGGTGATGAAAATACAAGGGTGTGCTGAGGTTTTGGTCGCGAAGTTAGCCAGGGGAGAGGTCAATTCCGGACATTTTCCAGACATTATTCAGAATGGTGCTTAACGGATGTAAAAAAATTATCAAGATGTCAAAAATCAAAATGTTTTGTCAGCAGCAGTTTTGTCTGCGAATCTCACAGGTCGCGGTCACCGCTGTTCATTTTCAAAACAGAATACCCCCTGCTTCCCCGAGCACCTGGTGAAATTATCTCAGGTCATCAGTTGTTAGCTATACATCGACAGGCCTCTGTTCTCGATTTTTGCCACTAAATATATTTTTAATACTTTTCAATTTTTCAATCTCACCCGTAAATCAATAAATCTTCAAATCTCACCTGTTAATCATTAAATCTTCAAATCTCACCTGTAACTCAATAAATCTTCAAATCTCACCTGTTAATCATTAAATCTTCAAATCTCACCTGTTAATCATTAAATCTTCAAATCTCACATGTTAATCATTAAATCTTCAAATCTCACCTGTTAATCATTCAATCTTCAAATCTCACCTGTTAATCATTCAATCTTCAAATCTCACCTGTTAATCATTCAATCTTCAAATCTCACCTGTTAATCATTAAATCTTCAAATCTCACCTGTTAATCATTAAATCTTCAAATCTCACCTGTTAATCATTCAATCTTCAAATCTCACCTGTTAATCATTAAATCTTCAAATCTCACCTGTTAATCATTAAATCTTCAAATCTCACCTGTTAATCATTCAATCTTCAAATCTCACCTGTTAATCATTCAATCTTCAAATCTCACCTGTTAATCATTCAATCTTCAAATCTCACCTGTTAATCATTAAATCTTCAAATCTCACCTGTTAATCATTCAATCTTCAAATCTCACCTGTTAATCATTCAATCTTCAAATCTCACCTGTTAATCATTCAATCTTCAAATCTCACCTGTTAATCATTCAATCTTCAAATCTCACCTGTTAATCATTAAATCTTCAAATCTCACCTGTTAATCATTCAATCTTCAAATCTCACCTGTAATTCAATAAATTCTGCCACATATTGCACATCGTATCGATCTGCATGAACTGGTGTGTGGATGCAGATGACATAGTCTAGTGGTTTGGTCTTGTTTGGCTGGATTACTGGGAGACGAATCGCAGACTGCAGTTCCGGATTCGCATGTGTCGGGTCAGATGAGCCTGTGTGAGTGAGTGAGTGAGTGAGTGAGTGAGTGAGTGAGTGAGTGAGTGAGTGAGTGAGTGAGTGAGTGAGTGAGTGAGTGAGTGAGTGAGTGAGTGAGTGAGTGAGTGAGTGAGTGAGTGAGTGAGTGAGTGAGTGAGTGAGTGAGTGAGTGAGTGAGTGAGTGAGTGAGTGAGTGAGTGAGTGAGTGAGTGAGTGAGTGAGTGAGTGAGTGAGTGAGTGAGTGAGTGAGTGAGTGAGTGAGTGAGTGAGTGAGTGAGTGAGTGAGTGAGTGAGTGAGTGAGTGAGTGAGTGAGTGAGTGAGTGAGTGAGTGAGTGAGTGAGTGAGTGAGTGAGTGAGTGAGTGAGTGAGTGAGTGAGTGAGTGAGTGAGTGAGTGAGTGAGTGAGTGAGTGAGTGAGTGAGTGAGTGAGTGAGTGAGTGAGACAGTGAGTGAGTGAGTGAGTGAGTGAGTGAGTGAGTGAGTGAGTGAGTGAGTGAGTGAGTGAGTGAGTGAGTGAGTGAGTGAGTGAGTGAGTGAGTGAGTGACTTGAGCAATCAAGTCACACTTATAACTTTTATGATTTTGATCTAGAACAGTTATTGCCCAAGCAATGCAGTTGATGAAATTTATAGTGATCGTGAAACGTGAACGGTGTTCAACTCCAAATTTTTTACAGACTTTGAGTGAGCGAAGGAGTTAGTGAATGAGTGAGTGAGTGAGTGAGTGAGTGAGTGAGTGAGTGAGTGAGTGAGTGAGTGACCAACCGGAATGTTGTATAAATATGTGATCTGTCATGCGATGTGAACTCCAGTCACAACTGAGCATGTACCCACCAAATATTGAATTGTGATTTTCACACATTTCGTAAATTTTTACTGCGATTTTGTCCATCGTCATTGGATCAATGCACCATAGGACATTTGTGTAGCGTTGACTGAAGTGAGTGAGTGAGTGAGTGAGTTAGTTAGTTAGTTAGTTAGTTAGTTAGTTAGTTAGTTAGTTAGTTAGTTAGTGAGTCAGTGAGTCAGTGAGTGGCATGTAAAAAGGCCATAATTCGAATGTTATGTAGGTTAACTCCTTACAAGATTATCAGTTATCACTGACTATGTAAAATGTGCCTAACTAAATTCGAAGAGTTGTTTATGAGTGAGTGATTCAGTGAGTGAGTGAATGAGTCAGTAATTAAATTAGCAAACGAACATGATCTGCTGTTTGTTACTGGCATGTAAAATAGCCATAATTCGAATGTTTGGCTCAATCGCTATCCGATTATCATAAAACGCACTGAATACTATCACGTCAGTACTCACTCGATGGAATCGACTCGGAGTCGTGCTCACAGTGCTCGGGATGACAGTCTGAATGGAAGAGTTTTTTACTGGAATCGACTCGGGAGTCGTGCTCACGGTGCTCGGGATGACAGTCTGAATGGGAGACTTTTTTTACTTGCATTTTTTCTTTTTTTATTAACTGAAGTCACCGAGGCACACTAATACCACATCAGAATGGTTTTTTTACAAAATTAATTAAATTTTATAAATTGTGAAATAACTTCAGTGAGTGAGTGAGTGAGTGAGTGAGTGAGTGAGTGAGTGAGTGAGTGAGTGAGTGAGTGAGTGAGTGAGTGAGTGAGTGAGTGAGTGAGTGAGTGAGTGAGTGAGTGAGTGAGTGAGTGAGTGAGTGAGTGAGTGAGCGAGTGAGTGAGTGAGTGAGTGAGTGAGTGAGTGAGTGAGTGAGTGAGTTGTAAAATATTTTAATAAACATGATGAAGAATGGTGGACCAACGTCTAATTGTTGCAGTACAGACGGTACAGTGGCAGTACAGAAGAGAGTGAGTCAGTCAGTGAGTATGGGAGTGAGTGAGTGAGTGAGTGAGTGAGTGAGTGAGTGAGTGAGTGAGTGAGTGAGTGAGTGAGTGAGTGAGTGAGTGAGTGATTAAAAGTGAGTGAGTGAGACTGTGAGTACTTCAATGAGTGAGTGAGTGAGTGAGTGAATTGTACAATACCAACGTCCAGTTGTTTGAGAAAGTGAAGATGACTAGTGGTTGGTATCGGTATGGTGATGTTCATCCGTGAGCGTTCTGTGTCGGCTTGGTTGATGTCTGTTGAGTGAGCACTTCTTGACTCACTCACTCACTCACTCACTCACTCACTCACTCACTCACTCACTCACTGACTCGCTCACTTACTCACAGCGGTGAATTTCAAAATTGTAGTCTACGTCACCATTCACGTTTCACCTTGTTTATAGGTTCATCATAGGAAATCGTTTAAATTATACTTTCTTGTTTACAATATTTATGAACAATAAAACTCTCAATCACTAACTCACTCACTACATATCTCACTCACTCACTATTCAACCTCTCACTCACTCACCCACCCACCCACCCACCCACCCACTCACTCACTCACTCACTCACTCACTCACTCACTCACTCACTCACTCACCGATCAATACATTCTGTATATCTGTCATATGCCAGGTAGCGAACACGAGACATCCCAGCCAAACGATCACTAGATTTCGTAGTCTGATCCAACGCCTTTTCATTGTTGTTGTTGTTGTTGTTGTTGTTGTTGTTGTTGTTGTTGTTGTTGTTGTTGTTGTTGTTGTTGTTAATTTATCATCTAAACACTAATGATTGTTTCTTCGGTTCTATATATTTCTATATAGTTTTTATACATGCATAACATAGTTGTAAGATATTTAAATGGAGGCCATTGACAGAATTGATATCTGATTTAGTCTTGAAATTGGTTTGTCCATGCTTTAGTGGAACATAAAAAACGTTCGCTAACAGGCGAACCTTTCGATCAATCCTAATTTTATTTGGATGCGACTTTTTCAAGTTTGGGAACGACTAGTTTTAGAAGTCGAGGTCTTAGACGAACAGTTATTGTTATGGTACACAATGATAGTTTATCAAGAAAGGGAAACTTGTCAAGTTCCTGGTAGGATTCGAACCCACGACCTTCATACTGTACGTTCTCACCGCTGTACCAAATGTTACTGAAACGTTTAATGCGTATGTGAACTGTTCATTAATGTTCTCACTAATGCTACTCCTATTCAATTGAGATGCTGTAGTACAATATAACGCATTCTCAAATGATTGCGCCAGCATGAATTTGAACGCGCTCAACTTTTCCATGCATAAAAACACGCTGAATTTCGGCCAGGAATACATGCTGGTATACAATTTCGTTTCTAATAGGGTTTTGTTAAACTTCTGTCTTAGAAAAGTGCTTATCTGATGGGCGCAAGTTTGAATTGAGTCTCGTGATCAATTCAGAATCCTATGGGTTTATTGGCATCCTTGGCGGACGAGCTAAATCTCCAAAGGGAGGGAATATTCCCAAAGAGGGTTAAATCAGCAGAAAGTGAGCCATTCTACCTACACCTGAAGGAGCAAACTCTACTTCATTTTTTGAAACCGCCAAAGAGGGGGGAATTCCAGTTTTCCCCACCCCTTCTCGTCCGCTAGTGAGTGGCATGGTTTCGGGCGAAGAACGGCATTCCTTTCTACATTTTCTGTACCATGTGCCACCGAAAACATGTTAACAGAGACCTGGACATTCGTTGGTTTAGTAACGTACTGGGGCCAACGAGAAAGGGGGGTAAAAGTGGAGTAAAACTAGAAATTTGGCAGAGCTTGAGGTAAAGTTGAAATGTGTTAACCTCAAAATGTCACTTTACCTACACCTCAAACAACATTTTGCTATAAGAAATTGCTAAAATTAGGGGGAATTCCACTTGTCTCAATTTTTTCTCGTCCGCGGTGTGTTATAATACTCGTGGGAATAATTGGTACCGCACCATTGGCTTGTTGGTACATTGACTGACTGACTCTTTGAGTTAGACCTTTTAGGGAGTCAGTTGAGTGAGTCAAGAGTCATTGCAAATCGGGATCTCACCGATTTCTATACAATGCAATATAAGAAATCAAACTCAAACCAAATTTATTCAGTTGTTATGCCGTAATAGCAAAGTTGGCTATTATACCAAGTCGCAAATAAAGTGAAATAACGGTCACTCATATTTACCTATGAGTGTATGACAATCACTGATCATCAACAACGTTCTTGAATGCGCTGTGTCTCCACCCGGGACTCGAACCAGGCCCATCGGCATGCGAGGCCGGCGCCTTAACCACTTGACAAGGGAAATAATTACCTACCGAGAAAAATGGCGCGCTTTCAAATTCAGTCTTCTAAGAAAAACTCTGTATAGCTTGGTCAAAGTTTCTTGTTATCCAAAAACTTATTTTGTGGGCCACTGACTGACTGACTGACTGACTGACTGACTGACTGACTGACTGACTGACTGACTGACGGATTGACTGACTGACTGACTGACTGATTGACTGACTGACTGACTGACTGACTGACTGACTGACTGACTGACTGATTGACTGACTGACTGACTGACTGACTGACTGACTGACTGACTGACTGACTGACTGACTGACGTACTGATTGACTGACCGACTGACTGACTGACTGACTGACTGACTGACGGGCCGGTTACGCACGTATGCAGTGATTTCAGCGCTATTTTTGCATGTTTTCCGATTGATATGTGAAAAAAAAGTTTTTTCAAAGAATTTTTATTAAAAAAAATTGAAAGCGCACCAATATCAAATCTGAATTCAAATTGCGCGCCAAAATTTTTTTTGGCTAACAAGAAACCCTGGATACCCCATTTTATGGCTTTCATTGAATGCGATGGAGATCAGAAGGTATTAATCGAATGGGTACGGTCTTACATAAAGGACTTGGAAAGTACATAACTCGAATGTTTGTATGCAGTGAATTCAGCGCTATTTTTGCATGTTTTCCGATTGGTGGTATGTGATGAACAAAGTATTTATTTAAAAATTTTGAAAGCGCGCCAAAAACAGATTTGAATTCAAATCGCGCGCAAAAAAGTTTTTGGCTAATAAGAAACCCTGGATATAACACAGATATTCCGATTTCACACCCATTCTGACGTTCTCAGCCATGTAATTGAAGGTTTGATTCAATTAGTCAGATCTGGCAAGGCTCTAGAGAATCGTAATGAATGGAAGTGATAATGCGTCGGTTAAGTACGTCTTAAAAGGAATACATTCAGGACGTTTGGATCACCCGAATTTCCTTGAAAGTGAGCGTTCGAAGATGTTACAGGGACCCACCAGCGGATGAGAAGGGGTGCGGGAAAGTAGAATTCCCCCCTCTTTGGCAATTTCAAAAAGCGGAATTTGTTCTCTAAGGTGTGGGTAAAATGACCAAAATTTTGCCAATTCCCCCTCTTTGGGAAACACTGGCGGACGAGCTAATCCTCCAAAAGGAGGGGAACTTCGTCAAAGAGGGGGGAATCGGCAGTTTTCAGGTCATTTTACCTACACCTTAGGGAACAAATTCCACTTCTTGAAACTGCCAAAGAGGGGGGAATTCCACTTTTCCCACCCCTTCTCGTCCGCTAGTGTTGGGAAAATTCCCCTCCCTTTGGAGGTTTCGCTCGTCCGCCAGTGCAGGGACCAGGGGTAATTGACACAAATCCCATTAAGACGATCGTTCGCATGTATCATTATGACCTACATTCATAAAGCCAAACCAGGGTTTCATGTTAGTCAATCAGTTTATGGCGCGCAGTTTGAATGTAAGTTTTTTTTGGCGCGCTTTAAAATTTTTGAGAAATGAAATGTTTTTCCCATAATATTTGAACAAAATACGCAAATTTGCGCTTCGGTTCATGTCATACGGACGTAACCGGTCCATAATTTTTTTCTGATAACAAGAAACCCTGATCAAGGCTATACTTGTACCCCTGGCGGACGAGCTAATCTTCCAAAGGGAGGGGAATTTTCCCAAAGAGTGGGGAATCGGCAGAAATCATGCCATTTAACCTACACCTTAGGGAACAAACTTTACTTTTTGAAACTGCAAAAGAGAGGGGAATTCCACTTTTTTTTCCTTTCTCGTCCGCTAGTGGTATGTATATGCACCAAACATGGACGAACAAAGCCACTAAGCACTTTGATGGCATTAAGGACTCATGATTAAGACCACTGGCGGACGAGGGAATATTCCCAAAGAGGGGGGAATTAGCAGAAATTTAGGCATTTTATCTACACTTTATGGAACAAATTCTACATTTGAAAACCGCCAAAGAGGGGAGAATTCCACTTTTCCCACCCCTTCTGGTCCGCTAGTGATTAAGGCATGTGTCAATTTCACATGCTTGTCAATGTCAACTGCACTGGCAGAAACCTTTTTTTGAAAAGAAGGATGGAATTTTTAGTGAAGCTCAGAAGAAACCCCAGAGATCTGTGCCTCAATTCAGGTTTCGAACTTAGGACCACCAGTTTTCGAGGCTGGCGCCCTATGCTTTGGACTAGACATGTGAATAGACAGGCGACAGAAGACTAGACTAGACGAAAAACTAGAACCGTATTTTCTCTCCCATAGTAAAGCCCGCATGCAAAAATAGTGTCAAAAACATCTTATAATGAAACATCAGACAATCAGTGTAACACGCACATCAATCATCATCACCCCAGGCTGTATTAAACTATGGTGTCAACCGAGTTGAGTTGAGGCTAAAGATGTTTCATTATCAGAAGTTTTGGGCAAGAGTTTTGCTTGCAGAAACAGCAAACGGGCTTTAACTCAGATTGTTTTTCTTTCTTATACCTCGGATGGAGGAACCACTATCTTAGGCATCTTGATGCATGCCCACTTCAGAGTAGTACTCTCACAGATTGCATGAAACGTAAGTTCTTGATCCACGTTTTTTGATACATAGATAGATTTTTTTAATCTTATTCCTGATTATTACGGAAAAACGTATTCATTTCACGGCTAATCTCACTGATTTCAAGTTTGGCTGTAAATTTGCGCGCAAATTTGAGTATGATTGCGTTTGGAATGGGGAGGAGTATACATACTGTATACCCGCGGAAAAATTATTAAACTCACTGATTTTCAGTTTGGCTGAAATTTGCGCGCAAATTTGAATGTGAATGCATTTGAAATGGAGAGTATACGAACGTCAAGAGTATAAATCACGTACAGTATATGTATCATGACAGCCACATAACTGTGGCATATTGATGTATGGCATTTGAAGGACCTTTGCGAGAATTTGATAACAC
Organism: Daptonema setosum; assembly: GCA_964036265.1. Lineage (NCBI taxonomy): Eukaryota > Metazoa > Nematoda > Chromadorea > Monhysterida > Xyalidae > Daptonema > Daptonema setosum. Next base: position 5,347,996 of record OZ038442.1, read on the forward strand.
CTACACAGTTTGTTGGTTGATTCGCATTGGTTGATGGTGTATAACCACCGATTATAGCATGTGTACAAGAAACCTTTCATCAAGAAATCAATCCTTTATGCTTAATTTCATAGATAAGCAAAAAAATGAGTTTCCACTAAAATTACGTTTCTGGAATTTCACGCGAAGACAAGGAATCTGAAGAAACTTCCATCTACGAGCACAAAACCAACGCTGAAATGAGAACAATCAGCCACAGCGACCACCGAATATAGAGAGGAATTTAACCCAACCTCCAAATAGAGGGAAATCTTTCCAACAGGGGGAATTTGCAGAAACTAGGCTATTTTACCTACACCCCTTCTTTTTGAAATCGCCAAAGAGGGGGAAATTCCACTTTTCCTCCCCTTCTCGACCGCTAGTGTTAGGGCCAAACCTCAGCCAAAATCAGAACCACCACCAACAACAGAGACCACCGATTATAGGATATGCACTAGCCACTAGCGGACGAGAAGCGGAGGGAAAAGTGGAATTCCCCCCTCTTTGGCCATATCAAAAAGTTGATTTTGTTTCTTAAGGTGTAGATAAAATGGCCTATTTTCTGTCAATCCCCCCCTCTTGGGGAAATTCCCCACCCTTTGGAGATTTAGGTCGTCCACCACCAGTGTGCATAGCACGGGCGGACGAGCCTAACCTTCCAAAGGGAGGGGAATTTCCCCAAAGAGGGGGAATCGGGAATTTTTTCTGTCATTTCACTCATCTTGGGAAACAAATTTGCATGTTTTCAATTTTGCCAAAGAGGGGGGAATTTCACTTTTCCCTCCCTCTTCTAGTCCGCGAGTGATGTACAGTATTCCCTGATGTGTCGTGACCGGGTTCGAACCGCAATTCGATATGTCCGACGTTATGGGTCTGACGGATAAGAAGAGTGGGGGAAAATGCGTTCCCCTCCTTTTGGGAAAAAATTAATATTATTTATCGCCTTAGGTTTGGTAGCTAAGGCAAGTTTTCGTAGGTAAAATTACCTCAGAACTGCCGTTTCCCCCCTTTTTGATGCGATTCCCCCGACTTTGGAGGGTTGGCACGAGCGAATTGTCAAAAGACAGAGAAATTTTCTGAAAGAGTGAAAGTTTTTATAACTATTTTGATAACACTTTCATGAACCCCCATAGAGAGGGGAATACGACTTTTGTGAGCCGTCTTCGCCCGATGTGACAAACTCCTTGGGAGAATCTATGGAGGGGGGTTTGCGGGAAACGGGGGGGGGGGCGTTAAGACAACAGGAAATGTGATGTTCATTACCGGATTGAGGCACTGATTTAAAATTATAATAACCCAGTTTAGTTGTTCCACAAGTGGACGAGAAAGGGGAAATCCCCCTTCTTTGAAGATTTGAAAAAGTGTTTTCCGTCACAAAGTGTAGATAAAATAGCCTCAAATTGCCGACTCCCCACTCTTTTTGACGATTTTGCCCAAAGCAACTGGCGGACGAGCTTATCCTCCAAAAAGAACGGAATTTCGTCAAAAAGGGGGGAATCGGCAGTTTTCAAACCATTTTACCTATCTTATGAAATAACCTCCACATAACAAATTATGTTTTTTGAAAACGCCAAAGATGGGAAATTCCACTTCCCCACCCCTACTCATGCCCTAGTGCTCGAAGCTTGCACGGAAGGAATAAACCTGAGTTCAGCCAGAACCAGAAGTAAAAATTATAGCTCTCAGCCAGCGGCGGTCAGAGGCTAGTAATTTTCGTCCCGTTTATTTTCATCACATCACAATAGTGGATCATGATTTGGCGTCTGGTGGCCACCGGATTATCTCAGTCAGATCCACTAGCGGACGAGAAGGGGTGGAAAAAGTCATATTCCCCCCTCTTTGGCGCTTTCAAAAAATATAATTTGTTCCCTAAGGTGTAGGTAAATTGACCTGAAAACTGCCAGTTCCCCCCTCTTTGATGAAATTCCCCTCCCTTTGGAGGATTAGCTCGTTCGCCAGTGGTTCAAATCATAAGCCCGGTACATGGATGAACCGAATCCCCGGGGCATGCTCATTTGTTGCCGATATATGTACATGATCCTCTGGTATGATTTTATTTATGTGCCCCATAACCACTGTTCCCCGTTTCCCTGCAACCCCCCCCCCCCCCCCCCCCGAACAGTCCGATTTGACTCCGCAGTGCCATCATGACTATGGAATCAAGGCCTCTCCCCTATCCTGAAATCTGGGCAGAAATTTATATCAAGTTTCAGGGTTGTGCTGAGTATTCATACTTGGTGATGGGGTGGTGTTTGAGACACTTTTGAATGTGGAGCCCCAGCTAAATGCTTATGATAGCACTAGCGGACGAGAAGGGGAGGGAAAAGTGGAATTCCCCCCTCTTCGGCGGTTTCTAAAAGTGGAGTTTGTTCCATAAGGTGTAAGTAAAACGGCCGAATTTCAGCTGATTCCCGCCTCTTTGGACAGATTCCCCTTTCTTTGAAAGTTTGGCTCGTCCGCCACTGGCATGATTTGAAATTAAGGCCTCTCCTTACCGTGCAATCCGGGGAGAAATTTATATCAAATTTCAAGCTTGTACTGAGTATTCATACTTGGTGACGGGGTGTTGTTTGAGACACTTTTGAATGTGGAGTTTGGGAGCTACCCTTGTCGGCTTACCCTTCCGGCCCAGCTAAATGCTTATGATAGGATTAGAAAAAAATCCCTATAACGATTCACCCATGGAATTATAGGACTACTGGATAACAACTGACTTGACATACTTACATACAAACATGTAATCCATTCATCGTAATGTAAAGTGGATCAACTTTATGGCAATGGTCAAAATGCATGCGGATACATCCCGTCATGGATCATCAATGAGTGGAAACTGGATGAAATATTGTGAAAATTACCACGGAGCCTTTTCATGGCAATGTTACACATGAGTGAGAGAGTGAGTGAGTGAGTGAGTGAGTGAGTGAGTGAGTGAGTGAGTGAGTGAGTGAGTGAGTGAGTGAGTGAGTGAGTGAGTGAGTGAGTGAGTGAGTGAGTGAGTGAGTGAGTGAGTGAGTGAGTGAGTGAGTGAGTGAGTGAGGGTGTGAGTGAGTGAGTAAGTATCGCTCACATGAGAAAAATGATTTCACATCTGACTCGGACTTACAAATCTACTATATATTCATTTATAACATATCCTCTATTATATGATATCATATTTTTGGATATAGTCCATCCCTGAGTACCGTGGAACAGTTTTATGGCAATGGTATACATGTACATGAATGTCAGATACATCAGGGATCATGAGCCATTGACCATCGTAACGAGTATCGGTCATAATCAGGGCTGGGGGACTTAATTAAAAGTACCAGGGCTAAAGGGCTAGATATAGTTGGCTGAAACGGAAACAGAAACACGAAATTGCAACAGAAACGCGAAACGGTTGCAAACGTTGATATAGTGTTTCAGTTTCAGTTTCCGTTTCCGTTGCACTTTGGGCTCTTTTCTTCCTGGATTTCTGTTTCACGAGTTTTTCCAAAAGTTTGGAAAAACATTCATGAAACAGAATCATAAAAAGGAATTTTAATTGAATAAAAAATTTTTAAACTCTTCGAATTCATTGAAATACTGGAAATTATGTGTAATAATAGCTTTTCAGCCCATTAAGCGCTAATTTACGTTAATTTCTGCCAATAAAACGTTCCTTATGCGGAGATGGACTTGGAACACGAACGGATGACATCTTCAATTTGAATGAGAAGTCTTTCACCACGACCGAACTGAATTTGTGAAAGCGAAATTAGGCGGTTATTTGAATATGAGCGGTCCAGCCAGACCGCTGAAGACTGCTACCGTGTTCCAGGTTCGTCTCCGGCCCGGATCTGCTGCTTGAAGAATATCTTTAGTTTGCCTTAAAAATTGTTGTCTCGGTTGTTATTGATTTGTTAGTCTCAGTCGCTTTGCTTGCTTGCCGAATATTGTGTTGTGCTGTGCTGTGGTGATTTACGTAATTATTTGCAGTGTTTTCCTCTCTGGTTCCATTTCAGCAGCGTAGAACTAAAAAACGTATGGCAATGGTGATTGTTGTTTGTTCCTGTGTATTCTTATTATATTATTTATTTCACGCTTGTGGCGCACTAACACATATTCTGTGAATTTCAGAAAACATTCTCTAATTTCCGTTGGCTGGTGGTCGCCCTTCTATGATGGTGGATCCCGTCGCCGCCACCACCGGCTGCCGAGTGCCGACGCTAAAACAGCCAGATGGCGGATAATACAGAGATGTTTATGTTAGTTTATTTTTTTTCAAATTATTGGAATGGTCTCAGTTTGACTGACAGAATTTGACAGGTTTAGTTTTCTAAATCGTAGAATGCAGATTGGCGGGTTCCGTGCTGTGAAATGTGTAACATAATAAAAAGTTTTCCTGTTTTTTTTACATCGATCATTATCCTATGTTTAGAATGGCTTAACACCGCGTAGCGGCGGTTTCGACTCGAGTTCTTATTTCACGTGGATTCTGCCAATCTGCATTGCATCCTAAGTTTAGTTTGTCAATTGACTTGGGCTTGAAACGAGAAGGATAGCGAGCGGTTGGGTATGGGTTCTGGGTTGTGTGGTCCAACAAGTCAGCCGAATAGTAAGCAGGCTAGGTTTCATTTAGTTCAGTGCTAGTGCCTTTTCCCAGAGAGAAGTTAGTGCATAATGTTAAGGAAAAATTGGGGTATGAGCGCTTGCTGCATTATAGTGCGGGTTTCATTTTCTGACTCAACCTGCGCTCCTTAATAGCAATTCTTTGTTTGTTTTCAGTTATTGACCCTTTCGACAGTCCATGTGCGACCCGGTCAACTCAAACAGAACAGTGGCCCCAATGTAATTGGTTGGTGCGTTTTTTTTGTTTTTTTTAAATCGTTTCAAAGGTGGTATATTTAAATTTCATGCCAGCTATAGTCGGTCATGGTAAACCTTGTCAAAAAAGTGTACGGAATTTGATATACAGACCTAGAGAAATGGCGTTATAGTCCTGTTTTTTTTTCGACGAATTTTACCTTAGAATCCTCACATTTAAAAATTAAGTTTCAACGGTTGAGAGTATATTTTTTTTTAATTTTACTTACAGGCCGCTGTTCACGATTCTGGCCAACCAGTCGGGTCCGGGTGCCAGCCGTCATCGGACGGACTTCATTCTATTTTTTCTGGCTGTTGAAATAAAAATAATAATGTTCTATAATTGATTATTTGCATATAATAATTTTTGTCTTCGGATTCCTTTGTTTATATATGTTATTTATTGTTCGTTGAGTGTTGTGTTTGTAAATAATTTAAGTTGATATTTATTTATTATGTATTTGTAAATAAGGTTTCTTTGTATTAAATATTTGTTTGTATATAATTTTTAATTTTTTTGAAACATGTATTTGTAAATAAGTTGAGCTATGAAATTTCGGAAACAACTGATTGGCGACACTCGTATTATCTGATAAAAAAACGAAACGAATGCAAAAAACGCATATTGTACGTGAAACTTCTGCTTCAATGACCAGATTGACTATAAACCTAAGGAAAATCACAGTTTGAGGAAAACTTAATTAGCATGAATCAGCGTATGAAACAATGTTTTTGTTTTCAGAAGGTTAGTGAACAAACGGCAAAGATTTAGATTCATCGAAAATCCGGAAAACTGAGTTTTGTTACTTACTACTTCTGAATAGTAATATTTATGTTCTACCGCACCACCGGTGCTGATGTGGCTCGGTCTCAAGAGCGGACGACGTCAAAACGCCTTTTTTCCTTCATGTGTAGGTACATTTCCCTAAAAAAAATTGCTAATTCACCTCTCTTCAAAGTGATCGATATAACTATCAAAAATTCTTGAAAATCCTACAAAATAGTTTTATCCTAATTATTATTCTTTGACGATAATGCAATTCTTCAAAAATTGCATTCTCATGTGCTTCGTTTCAGTTTAATGATATAGTCTGTTTCACGTTTCGCGTTTCACCTGGAAACGCGAAACTGAAACTGAGACTGAAACGTTTCAGTTTCACTTTGAAACGGACTATATCTAGCCCTTAAAAGTCCCGGGAATTAAGTACCTCATTAAGTGGCACTTGAAAAAACGGGACATTTTTTAAGTGCCACTTATTGTTTGTAAAACTTTTCTTTTAGTACCAGAATTTATTTTGTAACTATGTAAAATACTATGGATTTCTTAGTGATAAATTGACAGAATCCAAAATTCTTTACTTTTAGCCAATTTTAGACGACCTACGACCTTAGCCGTAGAGAAAATAATTTCTTGGTACTAAATTCAAATGCTGGAATTCAGTGCCACTTAATTTTCAGGCGACAAATTCAAAAGTGGCACTTTTAAAATGGAAAAAAAATTAAGTGGCACCTAAAAAGTACTTTTAAATTAAGTCCCCCAGCCCTGGTCATAATCATATACCGCACAAAGATCTAAAGATGTTACATTTGTTTAAGGGAACGAATTTGGGTGAGTTTATTATTATGATTATATTATTTAAGAACTTAAATGTACTTATTCAAAAGTGTTACAATCCATCCACGAGTACCGTGGAACAGTTTTATGGCAATGGTATACATGATCGTCAGATACATCAGGCCAGGGATCATGAGTCATGGACCATCGTAACGAGTAACGGTCACGCCAGATATGTACATCCGAAATAATGGATGGGTGTTGGTCATGACTCATGATATACCATGGTGTACCGGGTCATATAATGTGCCATTATACACCATAATATACCATGATGTATCAGAATATGCCATATTATACTATAATATGCCATATTATAGCATAATCCATAATTTACCATAATCCATAAAATACCATAATATACAATAAGATACCATGGTATACCATAATATACTATGATTTACCATGATATGATATGCCATAAGAGATGAGGTAGGGTCATGTATAATACACAACCACAACCAAATGAAAAGAAAATTTTAATAAAATAATGAAAACAAAAATATGGAGTTCATTATGTAATGTACAGTATGTAAGTATATACAGGGTGTCCCAGCGAGGGGTTCACGATTTGTTTTCGAAATAACTTTTGTATGCTTTGAGCAATAATCTTAAAAATTTATTCTGAAAATACCAATACCTTGAGAATTTTTTGCCTTTTTGAAATTTTTGAATATATAAGTCGTAAAATCGCCATAGTTTGCGAATATATAAGTCGTAAAATCACCATTGAATTTGTTTTGATTATGTTTCAAAATGAAGTTCTTCTGAAAATTCATTCAAAAATTGGATTTTTTTCACTCGACTATAATTCGAGCTGTATTCAACGAATTTTAAAATTTCAAAGAGGCAAAAAATTCTCAAGGTATTGGTAATTATAGTATGAATTTTTAAAATTATTGCTCAATGCATACAAAAGTTATTCAAAAAACAAATCGTGAACCCCTCGCTGGGACACCCTGTATAATACACACTCACAGTCTGTGATAAAAAACTAAATAAATAAAAATAAGACGCGATATTTATTATTTTGAATAGCCACAGATTTTTGACTAACTTGATAAGAAGATGGAAAATACTAGAAATGCTTGATATCAACGTTGAACCATATATACTGTCAAGTTAGCACCTCTGGTCACTGCCGGACGAGCCAAACCACCAAAGGGAGGGGAATTTTCCCAAAGAGAGGGGAATCGGCAGAAATCATGACATTTAACCTACACCTTGATGAACAAACTATACTTTTTGAAACTACCAAAGAGGGGGAATTTCACTTTTTCCTCCCCTTCTCGTCCGCTAGTGCCTCTCGTCATAATAGAAACTTCAATGACGTTTGTTTGAAGTATTGCTTATTGAAAATACTTTATGTACGGTATTTACTGTAGTGGAAGAACCGAAAAGTGGAATTCCCCCCTCTTTGTTAGTTTCACAAACTTGAATTTGTTCCCTGAGTTGTAGGTAGAATGGCTTGAGAACTGCCGATTCCCCCTCTCTTTGGGAAGATTCTTCTCTCTTTGGGGGTTTAGCTTCCGCTTCCGCCCGTGAACTGTAACATAAATCATGACTCAGGGCTGGTCTTATTATTTTAAAGATTTCAGTTTTTTACTATTATTTTGTGAAGTACTTTTTTCATTTCAAGACCTCTGGTAGAAAAATACTGAAATTCTTGAAGAAGTATAGGCAATAAAAACTTCTTGTTGTAAAATATATATTGTGGGTCGGTTACGCACGTGTGCAATGATTTTTTAAAGCGCACTTTTCGTATATTGTCCAAATGTGACATGAAATAAATTTCATTTTTCGAAAATTTGAAAGCGCGCCGAAAACAGATTTGAATATTTAAATTACGCACTAAAAAGTTTTTGACTAACAAGAAACCCTGGATAGGCTATAGTTTCTTTAAAAAAAACTTGGTCAAGCTGTATCAAGTTTTTGTCAAAAACTGGTACACCTTCAAAGGAACTGGTACTTGATGGCATAAAGGGTGCCACAACAATCTGTTCCATGTCCATGTCCGCTATGTAAATAGACCACAAATCGTATTCCAAACGCAAACAGCGCGGCATTAACACACGTTCAGTTTACGATTACCGCCGTACAGTGAGTGAGTGA
>OZ038442.1:5364667-5372167 GCA_964036265.1 Daptonema setosum
CTTTCACATACATTTGGACTACATATGAAATTCGCGCTTTAAAGTTTTTGTAGTGGCCAGAGAGTTGAATTAACTGACGGGCAACGGCAGAAATCCCAGAGCAACGCGTCAGGATCTGTGTCTCAAGTCAGGTTTCGAACTTCGGACCACCGGTTTTCGAGGCCGACGTTCTCTACGCACTAGACTAGATGGGCGACAAAATTCTTTGCACACGTGCGTAACCGAACCGCAAAATAAACCTTTGATAACAAGAAACCCTGACCAAGCTATATCAAAAAATCATGTTGTAAATTTGAATTTAAAATTGAAATTTTCGCGCTCGAAGTCGTTCTGAGAAAAAATCTCTGGATAAGGCTATATCGATGTTCATACGTACATGAACATTACTGTACAAGCAACTAAAAATGCCCTGAAGGCATGGGGAGTAACTAATATGGTTCGATCCTAGGTAGTCCAATCGTGAAAAAGTATGAGACAAGAAATGTTATTCTCATATTTTAAATAGTCTGATCATGAAAAAGCAGGAAACAAGATTTGCGATGAATCACGAAAAAATTTCGTACTTCATTAAGTCAAGAATCAAACCAAATTACACGAAACATATTTGGGACTTTTCACGTTTGTTGTGGTATGATTTATCCTTATTCAAAATTTTGGTATCCAATTTTAAAATATAAGTATCTTATGAAAAAATCCCATCATTATTGGATACAAAAAAAAATTCGCGTCACACAAACCGAAGTAAAATGACCCATGCTCACAACGAGCTAAACGAAAAAGGGGATTTGGTTTTCACCGAAAAGTCCCAAATATGTTTCGGGTAATTTGGTTTAAATCTTGACTTAATGAAATACGAAATTGTTTCGTGATTCATCGCAAATCTTGTTTCCTGCTTTTTCACGATCAGACTATTTAAAATATGAGAATAACATTTCTTGTCTCATACTTTTTCACGATTGGACTACCTAGGATCGAACCATATTAGTTACTCCCCATGCCTTCAGGGCATTTTTAGTTGCTTGTCTATAACTTTTTTATGTGTGAACAAATCACATGTACAGTATGTATACTAAATACATACATGTATATGGGCTAATGTAACAAAAATGCTTTATGAGTTGAAAGTTGTTCATAAGATTCATGAACTTCAGCCCTTTTAGATTTTCGAACATTGAATTACAATAATATCTGTGAACTGTGATCGTTTGCGAGCCCCTTCAATATTTTCCTTGTAACAAGGAGTCTCAACATAATTGACATAATGATGAAAAAAAGTCCCTGAATTAGTAATATAGTGAGTTAAAAGCTGCCTGATTATGTTTAAAATAGACAGTTGAAGTTCGGGAGAAATATATAATATAAAAAATTAAACAAATTACCACTTTCGTGTTTTTGATTTTCAGGGGTGTTGAACCCAGCACCACTCGTTTAACTTGCAAACGCACTATCCACTTGACTACCTTGAGGAAAATAGTCTAAAAGTTGATTTGCTACATCAAACCTAGTTTCAAATCATAAACTTATCATTGTATCTAGTGTTAGTGTGAAAATAGCTTCAAAACTTGACTATTATTAGGTTAGCGCCGAGCTGTACTTAACAGCGGACGCTATGTACCATGTGACACTTGATTTTTTTCCTTACTTCCAGACCACTTATGATAAACAATTTGAGGTGTTTTATTGATATTGGTACACGTCTAGAAACGAAGAAAAAAATTTACTTTTAAAACAAATTTTGAATCGTTTTTTTTTATTTCTGTACATTTTGACGGATCATAAAAATTTATTTAAAGGTATTGATCGAGTTTTAAAAATGTAGTTTATTAGAAATGTACTCTCCCTAGACCCCCTGTTAAAATTTAGTTTTTCCTGTTTTTATATAAATAAAAATTTTGGAATCCAATGTGGCTGAAACAGCGTGAATAAGTGAACTTGAATTTTCACCGGTTTTTGGCGGCTCATAAATATTTTTTGAAAACACCCAGAGAATCATCTTTTCTCTATTCGATATAGCTTCAGTCATTCTAGACATTCAGATAATACAATGGGTGTCAAGGCATTAAATCTTGAGATAACCTGATTTTCGATGCAGCAAAAATCGTCAAAAACGTTGAAACTTTCTAAATCAGTTTCTTCAAGTTTTTGTCAAAGTACGATGATTTTATCGAAAAATGCGTCGAATAGAGGTCGTACTGAGATTTAATTCCACATATGATAGGCTAGTTTTTATAGCCATTCGATAAGTTTGTCACAAGGAATAGAGCTTTTGTGAAATTTTTCGCTAATTTTGCCTCTTACATAACCCGTGGCCTTTTTTGTGTGTTTTAATAAATAACTGAATTAAACAGCGGAACAAATTTGGACATGTGTAATACACATCCAGTTAAAATTTCAGTTCGATCGGACCACCCTATCGCTCATACAACAATTCTTTCTCCATTTTGCCTGCGATTTTGGACATTTTTCTCATAAAATCCCTCAAAAATAGTGAAAAGCTTTATCCGATCTCCGTGACACTCAGGAAATCGTGTTCTGGGCGTGAAATTTACCTATGTACCAATTTTCAGCTTTGCAGGTCTCACCCAGTTCCCATACAACGTTTTGGGTGGAGAAAAAAAAACGGAAAATCGCATTTTCATCATTTTCGGACCTGAAAAAAGAAAATTCATCCCTACCAAGTTGAAAATAGCCAAAAAGATGTAGAATCTCACGAGAAAACCGATGAAACAGACTAGAAGTTGATACGATGAGGCTAGATCGAGATACCCGCAAAAAACCTTATCTTAATCGAACCATATTAAGGGAACGGCCTAGCGGCCGTCCCTTGATATCACATTCTTCATTTGTGTATGGTTATAAGTTTATTGTTAATCATATTCATAATCACGGTTTGTGGAAATAAAAACGGGATATAAAAAGTAATAACGAGTGAAAAATAATTTTCCAGTATCACATCAAAAATCAAAAAAAAATCACATCACATCACTTGCGTGAGTGAGTGAGTGAGTCAGTCAGTGAGTCAGTCAGTGAGTCCATGAGTTATTGAGTGAGTGAGTGAATGAGTGTGTTAGAGATAGTGCGTGAGTGAGTGAGTTAGTGAGTGAGTTAATGAATGAGTGACGGAATTAGAGAGTGCGTGAAAGATGGAGTGAGTGAGTGAGTGAGTGAGTGAGTGAGTGATTGTGTGAGTAAGTGAGTACACTCACTGCAAGCGGGTGGAGGTGGAAATGGGTGTGAGAGGAATGTTCTACACTGCGACGTCAAAGAAGACACCTTTCTAGAACGGGCGGACAAAGTGAAATGGCAGGCATTGAACTTCGGTTAGCTACCGTAATCATCTATGAATGTCAGCAAACACGATATAAAAGTAAGGAGAAACAGATAGACATTCAATTCATAAGCACTCATATCTGATCCGTTGAGCACCCTCGCCGTCACCCCACGCCCTCACTGACCCGCGCCATTCATCATGTCCCCCGGTGACACCACATCCAAGAAGCCGACGGGCCGTCGCTTCACCTCAACTCGTTCGTAACGTAACTGTACATCAGAACTTCAGTCGGAATCATGCCGGAGTGAGAAAGTTGAAATGTTTTTTCTGTGCCACTAAACAAAATGGAAAGGGAAATACTCTGTGCTGATTCTCGACTGTATTGTGTATTGTGTATTACTCACTCACTCATTCACTCACTCATTCCCTCACTCACTCACTCACTCACTCACTCACTCATTCACTCATACATTCATTCACTCACTCACTCACTCGCTGATTCAATTTCAGTAACGCATGTCTTCGTTGTCTGGTGGTGCTTGTTGAGCTTGGTCAGTGTGTGCCACGGGCTCAAATGTCGCGATGATGTTGTTGGAGAGGAAGTGTGTAAACCGCCAGACGAGATTACCGGTCAGCGGTACCTTTGCAAAGTGTCACAGTACTCCCACGGCGGCGAAATCTACTTCCATTGCGACAACGAGGTTTTTTACTGTTAATTTTGAACTAAAAATAATTTTTTACTCGTGAAGTTCGGGATAAGATATGAATGAGCATTTGCAAAAATGACCCGTGCATAAATGACTCTAACAAACATAAATGAGCTGATAAGTTATTTGTGTCGCCTGTCTAAATTTGGTCGCCTGTTTAAATTTGGTCGCCTGTCTAGTCTAGTGCGTAGGACTGCGTAAGACGCCGGCCTCGAAAACCGACGGTTCTAAGTTCGAAACCTGACTTGAGACACTTTGCTCCGGCGTTTCTGCCTCTGCCCGTCGATTTATTCAACTCTCCGGCCACTACGAAAACACCATTCTGATATGGCAATAGTGTGCCTTATGGCTTCAGTTAATGAAAATGTTCAAGTAAAAAGTTGTAGTCGATAATCAGTTTCTGCAGAGTGAATAACGAGTAAATAGCTTTCTGTTTTTTTCAAAGCCAATTGTAAATATGCAAATTTCCGGTCCCTACCAAAATCCCTAAAAGCCAAAATACCTAACTGGACAAAATCCATAACATGCCCAAAATCCAAAACGGGACGCACATAATAAATAAAAAGATAAAAATACCTAAAAATTTTGTTTTTGTACGTCCATAATCCAACAACAAATGTAATACCCCTCCTCAGAGTACCCCCTCCCATTTTTAACAGCAACAGCTACACTACGATTACCATACAGTATACTAGGGGACCACCCGTGGAACAGTTGAGACGGAGTCGAACAAGAGTAGGGCATGAGTTTAAGATTTCAATTGAAAGACCCAGGAAAGAGGATGTATATAGTTGGGTCCGTAAGCAAGTGAGAGCTCAAGAAAATAAACAACATTTTATTAATTTTGTTTTATTATATTTTTCCGTTTTTGACAAAAGGGTCATTATTTTGTTATTTTGATATGGTGTCCTTTTTTGAAGAAAGGGACAAAATTTACGTCAACATCAAGATATCCAATTCTGGTATTCTTTGATTCTTAAGCTTTATTGCAAAAGTGTCTGTTGGTATTGTTATTATTTGTGATGCTGCTGCTGTTGTTGTTATTTCTGTTGTCATAAAAACTGCACATGTTGGATTTTGATCGTGTTGTATTTTGGGCGTGTTTTTTAGGTGTTTTGTCCAGTTAGGTATTTTGGGATTCACCCCAAATTTCCATTCACTATGAGTTAGCAACATTTACTACTTTTCAGCGAGAGTGCAACGAGGAACACACCAAATGCTGCGACACAGGTTGGCTATCAGCATTTGTAGCGTTAAAAACAATAAACCAAACGATCGCGAATCGTTATAGATATTGAATTGTTTGTAATCAAGTCAAAAATATTAAGTAAAGGGCTGCCTGGGATTCAAGTGAAAACTTGTAGTGTTAACTACTCTAACTTGTGAAACGTTAGCTGCATCAAATGTAAGAGAAGGTGATGCATAATAGTCCGACTCAACTCAACCCAACAGCTGTATGCTATAACATGCAATCATCATGTTCAGTGGGCGTTAACGTGCCAATTTTTCACTTGAAACTGAAGTAGCTCTTTATGTATTGACGGTTTTGTCGTTAAGTGATATGAAAGCACTGGCGGACAAGCTGATCCTCCAAAGGGAGGGGAATTTCGTCAAAGCGTGGGGGGGAATTAGCAGTTTTCAGACCAGGTCACCTACACCTTGAGGAACGAATTCTATTTTTTGAACATGCCAAATAGGGGGAATTCAACTTTTCCCATCCCTTCTCGTCCGCTAATGTATGAAAGTGAAGTTTTTCTCGATGGCGAGCTTCAAATGGTTCAGTCCACTAGCGGACGAGAAGGGGTGGGAAAAGTGGAATTCCCCCCTCTTTGGCATTTCTAAATAGTATATATTGTTTCCTAAGGTGTAGATAAAATGGCCTAAAAGCTGCCGATTCCCCCTCTTTGACCAAATTCCCCTCCCTTTGGTGGGTTGGCTCGTCCGGCAGTGGTTCAGTCTCACATGCCGATTTGCAGACATGTGCAATGATGTGCCGTTTGCCCGAGCATTCATCATGGAGCGGAAAGCAGCCAGAAAGGCTAAAGAAGCAGCCATAAAGGCTAAAGAAGCAGCCAGAAAGGCCGAAGCAGCAGGCAGAAAGGCCAGAAAAGTCGAGCCCGAGCGTGAAGAAAAGTGGAGAAAAATGTTCTCGGTTTAAATGATATTGAAGTTCATTGATGTTTATGATATTTTAAGTATCCATCTAGATATCGAACCCATGGCGGATGAGAGAGGGGAGAAAAAAACAAATTCGCCCATCTAGGGTGAAAAATCGAAAAATCGTTTTCAAAAAAATCTAATTAACTCCCTCAAGGCGAACGGAGAAAACCTTAAGGACCTAAAGGAACCTTATATACCTTAAGAAAGGAGCCAAAGTACAACTTTTGAAACCATCAAAGAGGGGGAATTTCACTTTTCCCACCCCTTCTCGTCCGCTAGTGCCCAAGGGGATTTGGGCCTAAAACTGATACCCCGGTGTTCGGGGAAAATCCCCACCCGTTGGGCGGAGAATTCGTCCTTCTTCCAGTCACCAAACATTTTCTGCATCTTTAAGGTGGGAAAGTGGTAAAGAAAAGTGGGATTCTCTTCATTCAGCTTTCGGCGATTCCCAGAAAAACTTAATTTACGCCCTAAGGTTAACATAACAAGTCTCACCGCCCAAAAGTGCCCACTCTCTCTTCTGAACTTAGGGAAACAATTTCTGCTTTCTGAAATAGCCAAAGAGGGGGAATTCCACTTTTCCCCTCGTCCGCTAGTGAACCGAACCCGTTAAAGGATTGGCTCGTCTGCCAGGGATTCGATATTGTTGTGATGACATTCTGTAAAACACTGGTCTGATTCGATAATGAATCGTTGAAATCTAAAAGTCAAGAACTGATGGTTTTGGACATCGTTTATCAGAAGTTTGATCGTATATTTGCGTGAGAGGGAGTGAGTGAGTGAGTGAGTGAGTGAGTGAGTGAGTGAGTGAGTGAGTGAGTGAGTGAGCGAGTGAGTGAGAGAGTGAGTGAGTGAGTGAGTGAGTGAGTGAGTGAGTGAGTGAGTGAGTGAGCACATTCAAATTTTTGAGAAACATACAATTGGACTACATATGAAATTTGCGCTTAATTTTTTGCACACTTGCGTAACCGACCCGCAAAATAAACCTTTGATAAAACAAGAAACCCTGACCAAGCTATATCAAAAAGTCATGTTGTAGATTTGAATTTAAAATTGAAATTTTCGCGCTCGAAGTCGTTCTGCGAAACAAAAATCCCTGGATAAGGCTATATCGATGTTCATACGTACATAAACATTACTGTATATCACATTCTTCATTTGTGTATGGTTATCAGTTTATTGTTAATCATATTCATAATCACGGTTTGTGGAAATAAAAACGGGATATAAAAAGTGATAAAGGGATAAATTATTTTTCAATATCAAATCAAATTTTCAAATCACTGTGTGTGAGTCAGTGATTGAGTGAGTGAATGAGTGTGTTAGAGATAGAGTGTGTGAGTGAGTGAATGAGTGAGTGAG
>OZ038442.1:5377167-5386904 GCA_964036265.1 Daptonema setosum
ATTTTTAAATTTCTAACTTGTTGACGATTTTTGCCCATTTAAAACTCGATTATTGTCAGGTTTAAAATATTGAAGTCCTCTGTATTGATAGAATGTTTAGAGTGACTGAAGCTCTATCCAAAACAGAAAAGATGATCCATGCCGTATTCTCAAAAAATTATTTATTAGCCGTCAAAAACGGTAAAAATTCAAGTTCCCTCATTCACGCTGTTTCAGCCACATTGGATTCCAAACTTTTCATTTATACAGAAACATGACAAACAGGGTGTCTAGAGGTAGAACACTTCTAACAAAATAAATTTTTAAACTTGATCAGTACCTTTAAATAAGATTTTATGATCCGTCAAAAAGTACAAAGATGTAGAAAAATGTGTAAAAAATTTTTTTCAGAGGAATTTTTTTTCTTTGTTTGTAGACATGTACCAATATTATTAAAACACCTCAAAACCGTATTATAAGTGGTCTGGAAGTGAGGAAAAAAATTTCGAGAGTCACATGGTACATGGCGTCCGCTGATATGTACACCTCGGCGCTGACCTAATAATAGCCAGGTTTTAAAGTCACTTTCACACTAGATGTAATGATAAATTTATGATTGGAAACTAGGTTTGATGATGTGAACTAATTTATTTAATATTTTTGGTCAAGGTAATCAAGTGGATAGTGGGTTTGCATGTTAAACAAGTGGTTCTGGGTTCAATACCCCTACAAAACAAAAATATCGAAAATGGTAAATTGTTTTATTCTTGATATTATACACTGTTCTCGAATTTAAACGGTCTATTTTAGATAACATAAAGCAGCTTTTAATTACCTATGTATATTACTAATTTTGGGACTTTTTTTACATCATTCTGTCAACTATGTAATGACGTCAGCACATGTAAGAAAAAATTAAATGTGCTCACGATTTTTCTCTACTTCAATACTTAATGAAGGGCTAAGTTATTGCAGGGCTGAAGTTCATAAATTATATGAGTTTTTTAAGCTCATTAAGCATTTGTGACCTTTTCACATAATCTAAATGTGATTTTTTCACACATGAAAAAGTTATAGACAAGCAACTAAAAATGCCCTGAAGGCATGGGGAGTAACGAATATGGTTCGATCCTGGCAAGTACAATCGTGAAAAAGTATGAGACAAGAAATTTTAAGTCTCATACTCTAAATAGTCTGATCATGAAAAAGCAGGAAACAAGATTTGCGATGAATCACGAAAAAAGTTTGTACTTCTTTAAATTAAGAACCAAACCAAATTACACGAAACATATTTTGAACTTTTCACGAGTACTGTGGTAATCATTAAGATTTTTCTTGAGTAAATACTGGAATTCAAATTAAAAAAGGTCTTACAAAAAAATCATCTGAAAGGAAATATAAAAAAGTTTCGTGGCAGATCCGTCACACTAATCAAAGAAAATTATCCATGCTTACAAGGAGCTGGACTAAATAAAAAGGATTTAGTTTTCACCAAAAAGTTCCAAATATGGTTCGTGTAATTTGGTTTGGTTCTTAATTTAAAGAAGTACAAACTTTTTTCGTGATTCATCGCAAATCTTGTTTCCTGCTTTTTCATGATCAGACTATTTAGAGTATGAGACTTAAAATTTCTTGTGTCATACTTTTTCACGATTGTACTTGCCAGGATCGAACCATATTCGTTACTCCCCATGCCTTCAGGGCATTTTTAGTTGCTTGTTGCAGACATGTGTAATGATGTGCCGTTTGCCCGAGCATTCATCAAGGAGCGGAAAGCAGCCGAGGCCGAGCGTAAGAAAAAGTGGAAAGAATTGTTCGCCGTTTAAATGATATTGAAGTTCAATGATGTTAATATGATATTTTAAGTATTCATCTAGATATCGAACCCATGGCAGATGAGAGAGGGAGAGAAAAAAAACAGGATTCCCCGTCTAGGGTGAAAAATCGTATTCAAAAATTCGAATTAACTCCCTCAAGGCGAACGGAGGAAAACCTTAAGGACCTAAAGGAACCTTATATACCTTAAGGAAGGAGCCAAAGTACAATTTTTGAAACCATCAAAGAGGGGGGAATTTCACCTTTTCCCACCCCTTCTCGTCCGCTAGTGCCCAAGGGGAACGGGGCCCAAAACTGCCGATTCCCCGGTGTTCGGGGAAAATCCCCACCCATTTGGCGGAGAATTCGTCCTTCTCCCAGTCACCAAACATTTTCAGAATCTTTAAGGTGCGAAAGTGGGAAGGAAAAGTGGGATTCTCTTCATTCAGCTTTCGGCGCTTCCCAGAAATACTTAATTTACGCCCTTAAGATAAACGTAATAAGTCTCACCGCCCGAAAGCGCCCACTTTCTCTTCTGAACTTAGGGAACATCTTCTGCTTTCTGAAATAGCCAAAGAGGGGGGAATTCCACTTTTCCCCTCGTCCGCTAGTGGACCAAACCCGTTAAAGGGTTGGCTCGTCTGCCAGGGATTCGATATTGTTCTGATGACATTCTGTGAAACACTGGTCTGATTCGATAATGAATCGTTGAAATCTAAGAATCAACAAATGATGGTTTTGGACGTCGTTTATCAGAAGCTTGATCGTATATTTACGTGAGAGTGAGTGAGTGAGTGAGTGAGTGAGTGAGTGAGTGAGTGAGTGAGTGAGTGAGTGAGTGAGTGAGTGAGTGAGTGAGAGAGAGTGAGTGAGTGAGTGAGTGAGTGAGTGAGTGAGTGGGTGAGTGGGTGAGTGAGTGAGTGAGTGAGTGAGTGAGTGAGTGAGTGAGTGAGTGAGTGAGTGAGTGAGTGAGGTGAGTGAGTGAGTGAGTGAGTCAATCAAACAGTCAGTCGGTCAGTTAGTAAGTCAGTCAGCCAATAAATCAGTCAGTCGGTCAGTCAGCCAGTAAGTAAGAATGATAGGCATTAAATCATTCAATAAATCAGCAAACCCTTGACGGCGAACAAATCGAAATTCCTCCAGTCAGCAACACCAGCAGCAAATTACTGAATTTTATTTGAGCTTTCTAGTTAATATATTTCAGAACTCTCAAAATATCAAGAGAATATCATGAAAAACTGATTATCATACAGAAAAAATATTTATTCAAGTCCAACATCGAATTCGAATTTTCTGATTTTCTGCGGGATATTTTTTTCATCAGATGAAGGGCTTTTACGTTTTCATAAACGAGTATTACTCGAACTCCCCTAGAGGTTGACCACGTTTTCTTGTTAGTCGGAAAGAAATTATGGTTTCTTTACCACTTCACAAATACAATAAGCTTGTCTGTTCTCTAAATAAGTGACAGTGAAATACATGTGAGAAGAGAAGCTGATTTGAACTCAAACAACCAAAAACCAGAATGAACAGAAACCCAGGTTAATCTATACTCGAAAATATTTATTCGCGAGACATTCAGAACCCACCCTAAGCCACGCCCTAAGCCACACCCTAAACCACGCCCTAAGCCACGCCCTAAGCCACACATTCGTGGTCGATCGCGCCCGCCGCATTCCAGTAAACATTATCTAATAAATGCACGTTTTTCATGGTCCATTGATCATAAAACTCGTCGTACTCTTCGACGGTCTGCTCGCCCCTCGCCGCCGATGGCGTATATGACACCGTTGTAACGAACCAGGCTGAAGTAGACGCGAGCCCTGTTCATCGGCGCACGGCTTGACCACCGGTCGTTCAGCGGATCGTAACTGCAATGAGTGGTTAGCGGATCGTAACTGCAATAAGTGGTTAGCGGATCGTAACTGCAATGAGTGGTTAGCGGATCGTAACTGCAATGAGTGTTTAGCGGATCGTAACTAAAATGAATGGTTAGCGGTTCGTAACTAAAATGAATGGTTAGCGGATCGTAACTGCAATGAGTGGTTAGCGGATCGAAACTGCAATGAGTGACTGCCTGGCCGTACCGTTAGGCTGGCTTAACCAAGCAGAAAGCACCGCGAAGCGGGGGTTAACGGAATCCGCCTGTTAGTAATTTTCAATTTTTCTCAACCTTTCACAAGTATTGTCGTCGCCGCCGCACACCATGATGTGAAGATTCTGCAGCGCAATGACGCCGGGTTGTCTAGTTCGAGTTCTACTCATGGAATAGCGGGTCGTCCAAGTGCCATGGAGTCGCGAGTAGTCCTGCACTCCGGCGCCCAGTGTTCCTGAAATCCTATAACTTAAATTCTATGAATATATTAATCTATAAATGTTCTATAAATTTATATTCTAAATTATATATTGTTTTGATCAATCCGAAATATATTTCATCAATAACAAACAAATTGGGGATCGGCGAACACCGTGCGGATTCAAGTTGCTTATCTCTATGAGACTTCAGCTTCACGGGGCTCACGCTGGTCTTGCGATAGGTTAGCGGACTTTAACGAGTTATAAAACTTTATGTGGAAACCGTTTCACTCATTTACTTCGCGCGGACTTTGATAATGTCTAACAAACACAGAATATTTTTTCTACCAAATAAACAACAACAACAACATTAAATACAGTCCATAGCATCATCAACAACAACATCAACAACATCACAATCAAATCACAACCAAATCGCAACCAACATCACACACAACATTACAATCAACACCATCACCAACATCACAATCAACATCTCAACCAACATCACAACCAACATTACAACCAACACGACAACCAGCATCACAACCAACCTCACATCACAACCAACATCACAACCAACATCATAACTAACACCACACCCAACATCACAACAAACATCATAACCAACATCACAACCAACATCCCATCCAACATCCCATACAACAACCCATTCAACATCACAACCAACACCACAACCAACATCACAACCACCATCACAACCAACATCACAACCAACATCACAAACCAACACCACAACCAAAAACCCATCCAACTTCCCATCAACATCACCACCAACACCACAACCATTACACATCCAAAAATACAACCAATACATCCCATCCAACATCCCATACAACAACCCATTCAACATCACAACCAACACCACAACCAACACCACAACCAACCTCACAACCAACATCACAACAAACACCACAACCAACACCACATCCAACATCACCAACCGCCGAGCACATACAGATGGCCCTGACTGTACACGGCCGCATGGTTGCCGGCCGGCTTGGGCATGGCAAAGATCGGCAAACAGACAAACTGCGACAGATGACACATCTCGCAGTAGGTCGACTGGCCGCAAATGATGATCGTATCGTCGTCGACGCACGTCAACGTGTGATCAGCGTGCGACTGCGTCATCTGGCCGAGCACGCGGTTGTTGCCGGATCGTGGGTCGGATTCGATGATCAAGTTGCTGTAATTCGCCTGCGTTCCGCCGCCGGTGTACAGTTTACAGTTGCAGGCGTCACTGGCCTCGTCTCGTGGTCCGATCGGGTAGCCTGGGAAATTTGTATACAGTACAGGTCAGAAAGATGTGACAAAGTCGTCGAAGCTATGGCAGCTGTGCACGTAGCTTCAGCAAGTAGGTCCTCTTCGCTGACTGGTTGGAAGCGTAGAACTAGCTGAAACTTCGGCGACTCTTCGGCGACTCCTACGCTCTCAACCAATCAGCGAAGAGGACCTACTTATTGGAGCTGCTTGCGCACTTGCCAAAGCTTCGGCGATTTTCGTCCCTTATTTTTGTACTGTACTGGTTGCCCGTCTAGTCGAGTGCGTAAGACGCCAGCCTGGAAAACTAGTGATTCTGGGGTTCTAAACTTGACTCGAAACACATATAATATCCTGCTCTTTTTGCTCTTTCTGAATGTTTCTGCTATTACCCGTCAGTTTTTTCAACCTATCTGGCCATTAGGAATACACTAGTTTGATATGGTATTAGTGTGTCTTAATGATTACTTCAGTATATGAAGAAGTCCTATAATAAGTATGGGATGCTTTCTAAACTTCATTACTGTGTATGATCAACTGATCCGAATAATTATCCAAAAATTACTCAATAAAGTTTTCAAATCTGCTTTTGGCACGAATCCGAATTGATAGATTTCTCATACCATTTGGACAACATACAAACACTTATTCCTTATTTAACACACACATCACACTTAATTCAATGCATATGTGGGTAACCGAACCTTGAAATTCGTGGCCTGTATAGTCTAGTGCGTAGGGCGCCAGCCTCGAAAACTGGCGGTCCTAAGTTCGAAACCTGACTTGAGACACATATCTTGACGCGTTGCTCTGGGGTTTCTGCCATTGCCCGTCAGTTTATTCAACTCTCCGGCCACTTCGAAAATTCCATTCTGATATGGTATTAGTGTGCCTAATGGCTTTAGTTAATGGAAAAGTCCAAGTGAAAAAAAGTAAACGGAAAATAAATCTTGATAACAAAAAACCTAATCAAGATATACGTACTGGTTCAATCTACTGGAAGAGCAAGCACAACAAAGCGTTGACTCTTGAAACAGAGGCGTTGACTATTGAAATTATTTCTCATTACTGAAGTTGACATGGCACGCTACCATATCGGAATGGTGGTTATATAGTGGCCAGAGAAGTAGAATGAACTGCCGGTCAGTGGCACAAACAAGCAAAGCAAAGTGTCAGGTTCTATGTATCAAGACAGGTGTCGAACCAGGACCACCGGTTTTCGGCGCTGACGCCCTACGCACTAGCCTATACAGGCGACAAAGACTAGAATACCGACAGTCTTCAATGTACCAACCGAAGTTATCGGCTCTCTGGAAAGTTTCATCCACTTCGGGCACGTAAATCTGACCTCCACGTCCATACTGTCCCACGATCGCGATTCCGGTCCATGATGCTACCTCTACCGTAATCAAATGGTAGCAAAGCAATATGGTGAATAATGGCTGCAGCATGGAGTAACAATACGAAGGTAGATTTCTAAAAATACAGAATGTAATACGAATATACAAAAATACGAATATGCGAAAATACGAATATGCGAAAATACGAATATACAAAAATACGAAAAATTTGAAGGAAAAAAACGTTTATTTTGGATTTTTACTGTTGCCTGATCCATGTATGGTACATACATTGGTGAAGAAGCTACCAGCCTAGTCGATAACGTTCCCACGCTTTACCGCCTGCCAAAAACCGGTCTAACGTTCTGTTTTTTAAGTAAATTTTTTTTTATGACATTAGGACATTGTACTATCTTTGTTATTGCATACACTAAGTAACGGATTCATAGAAAATTGAAATTTGAGATAACAAGAAACCCTAACAAATCTATAGTGCTGTGAAACACTCATTGATGAAAGAGTTCCAGTAAATTTCAGCCGATGTTTTCTTCTATTGCTTGTGGTTGACTTTTTTCTATTCTTAAAATCAAAAATAAAATATACGCAGTTGGCGATTCTGTGGGAGAACTTATGCTCTGGGGGTGACAATTTATTTTGACGTGAAACGTAAAACAGTTTGTGCAGATAGGCGCGTTTTGCTGATAAGAGCTCCAACGGAGATAAAATAAATAAATAAACTTATAAAAATATTTCAATTCATCACCCTGGAGAAGGCCCTGTTTTCACGTAGAATACTAAAATTTTAACTTGGAGTTCCCATTAACTGGAGTCATCAAGGCACACTAATACCCTTCGGAATGGTGTTTTCGTAGTGGCCAGAGAGTTGAATAAACTGACGGGCAATGGCAGAAACCCTTGGAGCAACTCGTCAGGATCTGTGTCTCAAGTCAGGTTTTGAACCTAGAACCGCCCCGAATTTCCTAGGCTGGTGCCCTAAACAAGCGATAAAAGACCCAAAATTTCGGTTTACAGAAAACCCATGCGAAATCCTGTCCCACAGAAATGTTCATTATATCTTTATAATGGAACCTTTTGAAGTAAACGGGGCTTGCGTTGAAGAAATAACTTGTTAAACTTGATATAATAAAATTAAAACAACTAAATTGATCAACGTTCTAATACTACAGGGTGGGTCATTAATCCCACACGATTTCAGATGTTTATGACGGTGGTTGTGTTCATGTCATGAAGTTTACCTTTTCTGGTTATAAAGGTTGTTTGAGTTCTTGTATCTTTTTGTCAGTCACTTTGTAACTTTTTATTCACATGTGTTCAAGGGACCATGTATGAATTTTTAGCTGAGTATGGCATCTCTATCGGCCAGTGAAGGATAAAACTCAAAAAAATTTCATTCGAAAAAAGAGTCCAACAAAGTATTTTTGTTTTTTATGAATGTGTGTAAAATGAGAAACGTCCGCCTTGTAACCATAATCGAACGTATATGGTCCAAAATTAATTACTGTTCCTCGAAAGATGTTGCATTTGTGACGAAAAAAATGTTTTGTCGATGCAATTCATTTTACTCATTTCTCGAGTTATACTCACGAACTCAGAAAATGTGGAGAGCAAATTGAAGAGAAACGATCACCTCTTCCACATGTAACATCAAACTTTTCTGAATTGGTTACGTTTAGCTGGAAAACATTGAGGAACTACTTTTAGCCCCACAACTGTTTCATGCTATCAGCTACAAATTTTAGGTGCGATAGTTCAAAGTATGATTTGGTCGGGTTTCAAATTCCGAGATATTTTTTTCACAGGTTCACAGTTTATGTTCCGCGTTACAAGTTTTAGCGCGCAATTCGAATTCGAAGCAAAACCTGGCTTTTCAATTTCGAGAAAAAAATCAGTTTTTATTCTCATACATACAGGGTGGCTCAGAAAAAACGTTGTCGCGTTTGAGCAGTTGGAAGTTATACATGAGATGTGAGATTGCGGTAAAAAGCATTCGATTAGGCATGTTTTGGCTTACAAAATGATGTGCTACTGAAGTTTTATCTCTCAGTTCCTAATTTTTACACGCGATTGTATAAAAACACCGAATTTCACATCAAAAAGTTCCTATTTTGTGGTAAAACTGAATAAATAATCGAAACTATTGCAAGAAGTTTTGTCCACATAAACATCACAGACGAGAGAATACAAGCAAAAAGAAAGAGAAAATGTTCAGAGAAATATAACTAATCACGCAAAAAAGTTCGGTCGGTTTGGTCTCCTTCAGAAGCAATGACAGCACGCGTGGAATGAACTCCCTAATGGAAAACTATAAAAGCGATTTTTTTTCAAAACATATTAAAATAAATCACTTTTTACAAACGAAATTATTTCAATTAAATATTAACATTAAACAAAGCATAGAAACCGACCACTAAGTAAACAAACAAAAAACACAAAATGGGACTTTTTGATGTGAAATTCGTTGTTTTTTTTTTCTAATCGCGTGTAACAATTAGGTGCCGGGAGATTGGACTTCAGTAGCACATCTTTTTTGTAGGCCAAAACATGCATAATCGAATGCTTTTTACCGCAATCATATACCTCATCTATAACTTTCACAATAACTGCTCAATCGCGACACGTTTTTTTTAGCCA
This sequence comes from Daptonema setosum, assembly GCA_964036265.1. NCBI lineage: Eukaryota > Metazoa > Nematoda > Chromadorea > Monhysterida > Xyalidae > Daptonema > Daptonema setosum. The sequence continues at coordinate 5,386,533 of OZ038442.1, forward strand.
CCCTGTATGTATGTAAGACTCAAACGTATCAATTGAAGCGAAACTGCACGTTTTTAAACTCGTCAAAAAGTGGGGAATTCCACGTTTTCCCCTCTTCTCGTTTGCCAGTGGTTGCTGGTCGGCGGAAGTAACTGGTATGAACAAGATCCATCGACCGGGCTATAATTTGGCTCTTCCATAACCCACTACGACTATCATTGGATTTTGGATCAGCTCACTGGCGGACGAGAAGGGGTGGGAAAAGTGGAATTTCCCCCTCTTTGGTGGTTTGAAAAAGTTGAATTTGTTCCCCTATGGCGTAGTTAAAACGGCCTGAAAACTGCGAATTCCCCCCTCTTTGATGAAAATCCCCACCATTTGAAGGATTAGCTC
>OZ038442.1:5387104-5406961 GCA_964036265.1 Daptonema setosum
CTAAAACTTATTTTTTTAAATTTTTCTTCTGACGAGTCATTGAACATATTTTGTCAATCGCATCTTTTCCGGTTTGAAATTTTAAGTCATTATCTTTATCTTTTACTGGTTTAATTTTAAATGTACATAGTCATTATCTTCATTCCCAAAATTCTAACTGTATTTTGACCAACAACTGTATTAATGTAAGTTTACTGCAAACTTTAAATATAAACGTCAATTATTTTGTCGAATTCATTTGTTTCGAAACTTCAACTTCAATTGTCAGATTTTCAAATGTTAATATGTTTAAATAAAAAAATCGTCGCTAAAACTTGTATTTTGTTCGAATAAAAACGTTTTGTTACCTTTCACTGACTGACTGACAACTAACGGAATGACCGACTAAATGACCGACTCACCGACTGACTAACTGACTGAATGAGCGACTGACTGACTGACTGACAGACCTCACTCACTCACTCACTCATTCACTCACTCACTCACTTACTCACTCACTCACTCACTCACTCACTCACTCACAGTAGCACTTACTCACTCACTCACTCACAGTAGCACTTACTCACTCACTCACTCACTCACTCACTCACTGCCTCACTCACTCACTTACTCATTCACTCACTCACTCACTCACTCACTCACTCACTCACTCACTCACTCACTCACTCACTCACTCACTCACTCACTCACTCACTCACTCACTCACTCACTCACTCGCGCATTCATTAACTTACGCCATCAGTTTATGTTACATGAAACCATAGATATAGCATTCTCAATTGATTACGAGACTAGATTTGAAAGCGCGCCTTTATTGTACAACTTTTCTATGCAGTTCACACTGAATTTTGGACGGAAATACACGCTTTTATCTGAGATCAATCCTAAGATGATTTTATAATAATACTGTCTTGGAAACGTGAATATCTGACTGACACAATTTTTGAATTCAGTCTCGTAAGTAATTGAGAATAATTGAGAATCTGTGATTAATTTATTTTTATCTTAATCAGATTTCTACATTTTCGACTTTCAACGTTGCAACCAATCCGACTTAACAACTCCCAACGTTTAACAATAAAAATTGCAATTCATTCCATTCCTAACCACTACATGCTGTCTACCTTTTCACATACATGTTAACCTTAACGATGTTTATATTTGACTAACACACTGTAATAACTGAATAATCTGAATGAATATTCACAATCTTCAAAATCAAATACGGAAGTCATACGAACTTCCAGCGTCAGCGGGATCCTGACGAGCCTGCCTATCTGCCTCGGGGAACTTGATTTCCCCATCTGGTGTTTCCCAAACCCAATTTTTGAAATGGCCACCTTAATCCGTTGGGAACAAGGTAATGCAAAACAACAACAACAACAACAACAACAACAACAACAACAACAACAACAACAACAACAACAACAACAACAACAACAACAACAACAACAACAACAACAACAACAACAACAACAACAACAACAACAACAACAACAACAACAACAACAACAACAACAACAACAACAACAACAACAACAACAACAACAACAACCACCTGCCGATGTTTTCTGGTGAGCACCAAGCCAACTTTGGTAGTCTCCTGTATATGGGCTATTACCAGCAGTCTGAAACAATTTATTCAGTCATTGTGTAACAACATATTAAGTCATTGGTGTTCATAATAATCTGATTTTAAGGAAAAGGATTTCAGTCAGTCAGACATTCACTCAGACATTCAGTCAATGGTTCAGTCAGTCAGTCAGTCAGACAGTCAGTCAGTTATTCAGTCAGTCAGTCATTCAGACAATCACTCAGTTATTCAGTCAGTCAGTCGGTCAGACAGTCACTCAGTTGTTCAGTCAGTCAGTCAGTCAGTCAGTCAATTTTTCAGTCAGTCAGTCGGTCAGACAATCAGTCAGTTATTCAGTCAGTCAGTCGATTGAGGACTGCATACCATTCTAGCAGTGATTATTTCCTGGAACTTGACATCCGGCAATATCATTGGCAGTGCACCAGGGTACTCGCGATCACAATCTAAAGGAACACAGTTATTAAAAACCACAACAACAACAACAACAAAAACAACAACAACAACAACAACAACAACAACAACAACAACAACAACAACAACAACAACAACAACAACAACAACAACAACAACAACAACAACAACAACAACAACAACAACAACAACAACAACAACAACAACAACAACAACAACAACAACAACAACAACAACAACAACAACAACAACAACAACAACAACAACAACAACAACAACAACAACAACAACAACAACAACAACAACAACAACAACAACAACAACAACAACAACAACAGCAACAACAACAACAACAACAACAACAACAACAACAACAACAACAACAACAACAACAACAACAACAACAACAACAACAACAACAACAACAACAACAACAACAACAACAACAACAACAACAACAACAACAACAACAACAGCAGCAACATTATTTCTTACATGTGTACTGCGTGGATCTGATATTTTGCCCGTTCGTTAAGAAGTAGCAATACCCTCGTGCGTAGGCATACTGCAAATACCCTCGTTCACTCTCTCACTCACTCGCTGACACTTTCACACACTCACTCACTCATTCACTCACTCACTCGCTTACTCATTCACACACTCACACACTCACACACTCATCGACTTATTTTCTCTCTCAGTATTTATTCATTCAATGACTTGAACGTTTGCTGACTCATAAGCTCAAACGTTTTTAGGTCAGTAAGTTATGAGCAAGCAAGAAAAAGAGTCGAGGAGTCGGTGATTCTCTAAGTCATTCAATAAGTCAGTCGGTTAGTCAGTTGGTTAGTCAGTTGGTCAGTCTGTCAGTCAGTCAGTCCGTCTGTCAGTGAATCAGTCACCTTGAAAACAACGGTTGGTCGTCCTTCTACGGGTTCACATTTTGGTGATACATCGGCACCGTTTGTAAATCGAAAGTACACCCAAAATACTGAGAGCATAATTATAATGATAATAAGAAGAACGTACCAGGAAGCGTATTAGGAAGTGATGGATAAAGTCAGTGAGTGTGTGAGTTAGGAAGTGAGTGAGTCAGTTAGGTATTGATATATTAAGTGAGTTAGTGAATTAGTGAGGGGGTGAGTGACTCACCGCAACTCATGAAACTGGTATAAATTTGCATTATTCTACTTGTGTAGTTGTTGTTGTTGTTGTTGTTGTTGTTGTTGTTGTTGTTGTTGTTGTTGTTGTTGTTGTTGTTGTTGTTGTTGTTGTTATTGTTGTTGTTGTTGTTGTTGTTGTTGTTGTTGTTGTTGTTGTTGTTGTTGTTGTTGTTGTTGTTGTTGTTGTTGTTGTTGTTGTTGTTGTTGTTGTCGCTGTTGTTGTTGTTGTTATTGTTGATGTTGTGGTTGTTGAAAATGAATTTCTTCACAGGAATCACTAGGACAAAATATTTTTCTGCTTAATCCGTTGGAAATTTCATATAATCATGAAAACATGTTTTCGTACTCATGTTCGACATGGCTCAGTTATGTTTGAATGGCGGCGCAGGCGTTGATAACGCGCTGATGTTATTGTCCACTGGGTGTCTATCCGATCGATTCCCACCGCGGAACAGAAAGACAGAAAAGGTTGATATTATCAGCTTTCATTGTTGAAAAACGTGTATTTGGTTGCCATAGATGTAGGAGAGATGACTTCGAAACCGACTGCTACCCGCTCTTTGGGAAAATTCCCCTCATATTATCGTGTTGCTCCTCCGCCGTTGGTCTCTTGGGTTACGATCATATCGAGTCTTTTAATAGCTTAACCACAGGCGGATGAGCTAATCCATCAAAGTGGAGGGGATTTTCATCAAAAAGGGGGGAATTCGCAGTTGTTAGGCCATTTTACCTATACCTTAATGAATAAATAGCATTTTTTTGAAAACACCAACTCACTCACTCACTCACTCACTTACTCACTCACTCACTCACTCACTCACTCAGACTCACTCACTCACTCACTCACTCACTCACTCACTCACTCACTCCCTCACTCACTCACTCACTCACTCACTCACTCACTCACTCACACGCGCTCTCACACGCGACCTTTCACCAAAGAGACTTGGCATTGTGAGCCTGGTTTTTAATTACCCGAGAAGAAATCAAACATACTAGAAAAGTGTACTAAATAGATTGCATTCATTTAAATCACTCCGTGCACTCTACCCACTGACACTTGACATACCTCTACTAGTCATCAACACTCCAAACTCGACGTATCACACTAACCCAAGCACGCCTAAACACGCCTAAACCCGCCTTAACACGACTCAACACGACTCAACCGGTGAAACGTATGCCTAGCTACGGCAAACGCTGCACAGGGCAATGAGCTGATGTTGGACTCCAATTCTTTCAACTCACTCACTCACTCACTAACTCACTCACTCACTCACTCACTCACTCACTCACTCACTCACTCACTCACTCACTCACTCACTCACTCACTCACTCACTCACTCACTCACTCACTCACTCACTCACTCACTCACTCACTCACACACTCACTCACTCACTCACTCACTCACTCACTCACTCACTCACTCACTCACTCACTCACTCACTCACTCACTCACTCACTCACTCCCTCACTCACTTCATTCAATTGCTCACTTGCATAAACCTTCTTCAGGATCGCCTCACCATACATAACAACTGCAAAACAACTCCACAACATCGACCGCTCGACCGGACGGATGGTGACGACGATGACGTGGGACGATGGAGCCAATCAACGGAGGAACGGCAGGATAGTTTTCTTCGTGTTACCTGAGCTCAGTAAAACAGCAACGGTGTAATCAAGCGACTACGGGCTTGATTTCCCTATGATGTCGGCCGTTGCTACTCACAGCGTGGGCGGAGATGGCAGGTGATGAGTAGAGTCTACCCACAACTGGGTGGACTTTGCACACCTGCCATCGCGAGATGGGCACGCGGCGCATAGTTTAGATGTAGAGTTCAGGTTAATGAGCATATTTTACTTCACATTTGAAAATCGTATCCATGTCATGTTTACTATTCTATTTTTCAAAATTCTTCATATTCTTGAGAGAGCTTGTGGACAATCAGTTGATGGTGATTCATTATTGAGCTGGGTTAAAGTAAGTTAAAATGAGCTGGGTTCAGCTAAGTTGAATTCAGTTGGGCTAAGCTTATTTGAGCTAGGTAAAGCTATATTGGGCTGGGTTAATCTGAGTTGATTTAGCAGAGTTAAGCTAAAAAGAATTGAGCTTGATTAAAAACACGTCGTTTGTAGTCTGCGGGGTTGAGTGTGTTAAGACTTGGGACATTGAAAGGTTTAGCAGTTGTGAAACACAGCAGCATATCAATTGAACGACCGTATAATTGTTATTGTAACTAATCAGGTGAACAATTTGTAAGTAAACTATGACTTTATCTGAATGGCCTACTACACGTCAAGGCTCCTAAAGCCATGTTTCATGGTGGGCCTTAGTTTGGAAAAATAACCCACCAGTTGTTGTAAAACACAGTGGTTTATCTATTGAACGGTCTTCTAATGGTTATAGTATCTAATCGGTTGAATCGAACTCTTGGTAGAAATTTATTTATGTCAACTTTCGTTTGACAAGACTTGGGATATTTGAAGGTTCAACAAACGGAAAACGTCACCCTGAGTTCTGACAATTTGTGGGTAAACTATGACTTTATCTGATTGGCCTACTACACGTCAGGGCTCCTAAAGCCAGGTTTCGTGGTTGGCCTTAGTTTGGAAAAATAACCCACCAGTTGTTGTAAAACACAGTGGTTTATCTATTGAACGGTCTTCTGATAGTTATAGTATCTAATCGGTTGAATCGAACTCTCGGTAGAAATTTATGTCAACCCTCGTTTGACAAGACTTGGAATATTGAAAGGTTCAGCAAAAGGAAAGCATGACTCTGTGTCCAGACAATTTGTGGGTGAATTATGACTTGTTCTGATTGGCCTTCCACACGTCAGGGCTCCTAAAGCCAGGTTTCGTGGTGGGCCTCAGTTTGAATCAATAACCCACCAGTTCTGAAACACAGTGGTACATTTATTGAACGATCTTCTATTGGTTATGATATCTAATCGGCTCAATCGAACTCTTGGTAGAAATTTATGTCAACCTTCGTTTGTCAAGACTTGGAATATTGAAAGGTTCAGCAAACGGGAAACATGACTCTGTGTCCAGACAATTTGTGGGTGAATTATGACTTGTTCTGATTGGCCTTCCACACGTCAGGGCTCCTAAAGCCAGGTTTCGTGGTGGGCCTCAGTTTGAATAAAAAACCCGCCAGTTCTGAAACACAGTGGTACATTTATTGAACGGTCTTCTATTGGTTATAGTATCTAATCGGCTCAATCGAACTCTTGATAGAAACTTATGTCAACTTTCGTTTGACAAGACTTGGGATATTTGAAGGTTCATCAAACGGAAAACGTCACGCTGAGTTCTGACAATTTGTGGGTGAATTATGACTTGTTCTGATTGACCTTCCACACGTCAGGGCTCCTAAAGCCAGGTTTCGTGGTGGGCCTCAGTTTGAACCAATAACCCACCAGTTCTAAAACTTAGTGGTACATTTATTGAACGGTCTTCTATTGGTTATAGTATATAATCGGCTCAATCCAACTCTTGATAGAAATTTATGTCAACTTTCGTTTGACAAGACTTGGAATATTGAAAGGTTCAGCAAACGGAAAACATGACTCTGTGTCCAGACAATTTGTGGGTGAATTATGACTTGTTCTGATTGGCCTTCCACACGTCAGGGCTCCTAAAGCCAGGTTTCGTGGTGGGCCTCAGTTTGAATCAATAACCCACCAGTTCTGAAACACAGTGGTACATTTATTGAACGATCTTCTATTGGTTATAGTATCTAATCGGCTCAATCGAACTCTTGGTAGAAATTCATGTCAACCTTCGTTTGTCAAGACTTGGAATATTGAAAGGTTCAGCAAACGGAAAACATGACTCTGTGTCCAGACAATTTGTGGGTGAATTATGACTTGTTCTGATTGGCCTTCCACACGTCAGGGCTCCTAAAGCCAGGTTTCGTGGTGGGCCTCAGTTTGAATCAATAACCCACCAGTTCTGAAACACAGTGGTACATTTATTGAACGATCTTCTATTGGTTATAATATCTAATCGGCTCAATCGAACTATTGGTAGAAATTTATGTAAACTTTCGTTCGACAAGACTTGGAATATTGAAAGGTTCAGCAAACGGAAAACATTACTCTGTGTCCAGACAATTTGTGGGTGAATTATGACTTGTTCTGATTGGCCTTCCACACGTCAGGGCTCCTAAAGCCAGGTTTCGTGGTGGGCCTCAGTTTGAATCAATAACCCACCAGTTCTGAAACACAGTGGTACATTTATTGAACGATCTTCTATTGGTTATGATATCTAATCGGCTCAATCGAACTCTTGGTAGAAATTTATGTCAACCTTCGTTTGTCAAGACTTGGAATATTGAAAGGTTCAGCAAACGGAAAACATGACTCTGTGTCCAGACAATTTGTGGGTGAATTATGACTTGTTCTGATTGGCCTTCCACACGTCAGGGCTCCTAAAGCCAGGTTTCGTGGTGGGCCTCAGTTTGAATCAATAACCCGCCAGTTCTGAAACACAGTGGTACATTTATTGAACGGTCTTCTATTGGTTATAGTATCTAATCGGCTCAATCGAACTCTTGATAGAAATTTATGTCAACTTTCGTTTGACAAGACTTGGGATATTTGAAGGTTCATCAAACGGAAAACGTCACGCTGAGTTCTGACAATTTGTGGGTGAATTATGACTTGTTCTGATTGGCCTTCCACACGTCAGGGCTCCTAAAGCCAGGTTTCGTGGTGGGCCTCAGTTTGAATCAATAACCCACCAGTTCTAAAACTCAGTGGTACATTTATTGAACGGTCTTCTATTGGTTATAGTATCTAATCGGCTCAATCGAACTCTTGATAGAAATTTATGTCAACTTTCGTTTGTCAAGACTTGGAATATTGAAAGGTTCAGCAAAAGGAAAACATGACTCTGTGTCCAGACAATTTGTGGGAAAATTATGACTTGTTCTGATTGGCCTTCCACACGTCAGGGCTCCTAAAGCCAGGTTTCGTGGTGGGCCTCAGTTTGAATCAATAACCCACCAGTTCTAAAACACAGTGGTACATTTATTGAACGATCTTCTATTGGTTATAGTATCTAATCGGCTCAATCGAACTCTTGATAGAAATTCATGTCAACTTTCGTTTGACAAGACTTGGAATATTGAAAGGTTCAGCAAACTTAAAACATGACTCTGTGTCCAGACAATTTGTGGGTGAATTATGACTTGTTCTGATTGGCCTTCCACACGTCAGGGCTCCTAAAGCCAGGTTTCGTGGTGGGCCTCAGTTTGAATCAATAACCCACCAGTTCTGAAACACAGTGGTACATTTATTGAACGAACTTCTATTGGTTATGATATCTAATCGGCTCAATCGAACTCTTGGTAGAAGTTTATGTCAACCTTTCGTTTGTCAAGACTTGGAATATTGAAAGGTTCAGCAAACGGAAAACATGACTCTGTGTCCAGACAATTTGTGGGTGAATTATGACTTGTTCTGATTTGCCTTCCACACGTCAGGGCTCCTAAAGCCAGGTTTCGTGGTGGGCCTCAGTTTGAATCAATAACCCACCAGTTCTGAAACACAGTGGTACATTTATTGAACGATCTTCTATTGGTTATAATATCTAATCGGCTCAATCGAACTATTGGTAGAAATTTATGTAAACTTTCGTTCGACAAGACTTGGAATATTGAAAGGTTCAGCAAACGGAAAACATGACTCTGTGTCCAGACAATTTGTGGGTGAATTATGACTTGTTCTGATTGGTCTTCCACACGTCAGGGCTCCTAAAGCCAGGTTTCGTGGTGGGCCTCAGTTTGAATCAATAACCCACCAGTTCTGAAACACAGTGGTACATTTATTGAACGGTCTTCTATTGGTTATAGTATCTAATCGGCTCAATCGAACTCTTGATAGAAATTTATGTCAACTTTCGTTTGTCAAGACTTGGAATATTGAAAGGTTCAGCAAACGGAAAACATGAATCTGTGTCCAGACAATTTGTGGGAAAATTATGACTTGTTCTGATTGGCCTTCCACACGTCAGGGCTCCTAAAGCCAGGTTTCGTGGTGGGCCTCAGTTTGAATCAATAACCCACCAGTTCTAAAACACAGTGGTACATTTATTGAACGGTTTTCTATTGGTTATAGTATCTAATCGGTTCAATCGAACTCTTGGTAGAAATTTATGTCAACTTTCGTTTGACAAGACTTGCAATATTGAAAGGTTCCGCAAACGGAAAACATGACTCTGTGTCCAGACAATTTGTGGGTGAATTATGACTTGTTCTGATTGGCCTTGCACACGTCAGGGCTCCAAAAGCCAGGTTTCGTGGTGGGCCTCAGTTTGAATCAATAACCCACCAGTTCTAAAACACAGTGGTACATTTATTGAACGATCTTCTATTGGTTATAATATCTAATCGGCTCAATCGAACTATTGGTAGAAATTTATGTAAACTTTCGTTCGACAAGACTTGGAATATTGAAAGGTTCAGCAAACGGAAAACATGACTCTGTGTCCAGACAATTTGTGGGTGAATTATGACTTGTTCTGATTGGTCTTCCACACGTCAGGGCTCCTAAAGCCAGGTTTCGTGGTGGGCCTCAGTTTGAATCAATAACCCACCAGTTCTGAAACACAGTGGTACATTTATTGAACGGTCTTCTATTGGTTATAGTATCTAATCGGCTCAATCGAACTCTTGATAGAAATTTATGTCAACTTTCGTTTGTCAAGACTTGGAATATTGAAAGGTTCAGCAAACGGAAAACATGAATCTGTGTCCAGACAATTTGTGGGAAAATTATGACTTGTTCTGATTGGCCTTCCACACGTCAGGGCTCCTAAAGCCAGGTTTCGTGGTGGGCCTCAGTTTGAATCAATAACCCACCAGTTCTAAAACACAGTGGTACATTTATTGAACGGTTTTCTATTGGTTATAGTATCTAATCGGTTCAATCGAACTCTTGGTAGAAATTTATGTCAACTTTCGTTTGACAAGACTTGCAATATTGAAAGGTTCCGCAAACGGAAAACATGACTCTGTGTCCAGACAATTTGTGGGTAAATTATGACTTGTTCTGATTGGCCTTGCACACGTCAGGGCTCCAAAAGCCAGGTTTCGTGGTGGGCCTCAGTTTGAATCAATAACCCACCAGTTCTAAAACACAGTGGTACATTCATTGGACGATCTTCTATTGGTTATAATATCTAATCGGCTCAAACGAACTATTGGTATAAATTTATGTCAACTTTCGTTTGACAAGACTTGGAATATTGAAAGGTTCATCAAACGAAAACCTCACCCTGTGTCCAGACAATTTGTGGGTAAATTATGACTTGTTCTGATTGGCCTTCCACACGTCAGGGCTCCTAAAGCCAGGTTTCGTGGTGGGCCTCAGTTTGAATCAATAACACACCAGTTGTAAAACACAGCGGTATATCTATTGAACGATCTTCTATTGGTTATAATATCTAATCGGCTCAAACGAACTATTGGTATAAATTTATGTCAACTTTCGTTTGACAAGACTTGGAATATTGAAAGGTTCATCAAACGAAAACCTCACCCTGTGTCCAGACAATTTGTGGGTAAATTATGACTTGTTCTGATTGGCCTTCCACACGTCAGGGCTCCTAAAGCCAGGTTTCGTGGTGGGCCTCAGTTTGAATCAATAACACACCAGTTGTAAAACACAGCGGTATATCTATTGAACGGTCGTCTAAATGTTATTGTAACTAATCGGTTGAATCGAACTCTTAATAGTAATTTAAGTCAACTTTCATTTGACTAGACTTGGGACATTGGATTGAGTGAATGAGTGAGTGATTGGGTGAGAGAGTGAGTGAGTGAGTGAGTGAGTGAGTGAGTGAGTGAGTGAGTGAGTGAGTGAGTGAGTGAGTGAGTGAGTGAGTGAGTGAGTGAGTGAGTGAGTGAGTGAGTGAGTGAGTGAGTGAGTGAGTGAGTGAGTGAGTGAGTGAGTGAGTGAGTGAGTGAGTGAGTGAGTGAGTGAGTGAGTGAGTGAGTGAGTGAGTGAGTGAGTAAGTGAGTAAGTGAGTAAAAAGTGATAAAGGTCATTTGACGGAGAAGGCCGTCGGGAGGTCCTCCCATACCAGTCTGTGCGGAGCGACTAACCCCCAAAGACAGAGTGCGATGTCTTTAACGCCCCTCACCAACAGGGCAGCTTTGTAGTCACAGCTGGAAAGGTGTGAGTTTTGAACTCACGACCCCACGCTATTTTACGAAGCGCGTTAACCAACTGAGCCACGTGGCCGCCGTGGCGTGAGTGAGTGAGTGAGTGAGTGAGTGAGTGAGTGAGTGAGTGAGTGAGTGAGTGAGTGAGTGAGTGAGTGAGTGAGTGAGTGAGTGAGTGAGTGAGTGAGTGAGTGAGTGAGTGAGTGAGTGAGTGAGTGAGTGAGTGAGTGAGTGAGTGAGTGAGAAATTTTGTTGCCGTTTAATACTCAATAACTTTTCTTACAGTCTACCGTATTCTGACATGCTCAACACATTAAACCTCGTCCCAATTTGGCGTACCGTATTTGCCCGTCGTCTGACGCTTATACACTCGTACATTTTTAAATACCGTCATTGTACATCCGATTTCCTTACTTTCAAGTCTCAACAATTCACTCGATTTTCGTCACGTGTTAAAACGCGTTGCCTGAGAAAACCTGAGGTTTGTATGGAGGTAGTGGCCCAAATAAAAAAAATCGAGATTAGTGGTGTTTTGGAAGGTATATAAGTAGGGTAATAATCGCCTGCAACCGTTGACCTGAAATCCGTTTAAACTGGTGATTTTTTTGAATTTTCATTTTTGACCATTTTTCGAAAACAGCTGTTGAGTTGGGCATCTTTGAACGCTTGCCATTTGAGATACAGAAGTTGTATGGCAAAAGTAAAAAAAGATTTGGAATCTGCATAAAATTCTGCGTCGTTTGAGCTTTAATGGACGCAATTTTCTCTTCTTTCCAAAATAAAAATTTGTCTCTGAAAAAAAAATTTGTAAATTTTTTTAACTTGGGCAATTTTTCAAATCGCAAACTCTCTACTGGGCGGGATGATTAAAGAAATTCATTCGTATCCCGAGATGCCCAACCGACTGAACTTCAAAATGAAGGGGTGCCACCCCCCCCACATCGGACTCCTGAATGGTGTTTTGGACCATTTTTTTCGAAAAATGGTGATATTTTACCATTTTTGGCACTTAAAATTTTTATACCGTGCTCCAGCACCTTGAATTGCGTGTTTGTACGTTCCCGATACACGATTATCCAGGAAAACACACTTCATTACCAAGAAAAACCGAAAAAACGTGGAAACCCCCAGAAACTGGTGTTTGGTTCAGTTTTCGTAATCGGGTGCACGATCCAGCCACTTTGAACGCTTGCCATTTGAGATACAGAAGTTGTATGGCAAAAGTAAAAAAAGATTTGGAATCTGCATAAAATTCTGCGTCGTTTGAGTTCTAATGAACGCTATTTTCTCATTTTTCCAAAATAAAAATTTGTGTCTGAAAAAAATTTTTTTAATTTTTTCAACTTGGGCAATTTTTCAAATCGCAAACTCTCCACTGGGCGGGATGATTAAAGAAATTCATTCGTATCCCGAGATGCCCAACCGACTGAACTTCAAAATGAAGGGGTGCCACCCCCCCCCCCCCCCCCCCCCCACATCGGACTCCTGAATGGTGTTTTGGATCATTTTTTTCGAAAAATGGTGATATTTTACCTTTTTTGGCACTCAAAATTTTTATACCGTGCTGCAGCACCTTGAATTGCGTTCTTTTAAGTTCCCGATACATGATTACCCAGGAAAACTCACTTCATTACCAAGAAAAACCGAAAAAAACGTGGAAACCTCCAGAAACTGGTGTTTGGTTCAGTTTTCGTAATCGGGTGCACGGTCCAGCCACTTTGAACGCTTGCCATTTGAGATACAGAAGTTGTATGGCAAAAGTAAAAAAAGATTTGGAATCTGCATAAAATTCTGCGTCGTTTGAGTTCTAATGGACGCTATTTTCTCATTTTTCCAAAGTAAAAATTTGTGTCTGAAAAAAAATTTTTTTAATTTTTTCAACTTGGGCAATTTTTCAAATCGCAAACTCTCCACTGGGCGGGATGATTAAAGAAATTCATTCGTATCCCGAGATGCCCAACCGACTGAACTTCAAAATGAAGGGGTGCCACCCCCCACATCGGACTCCTGAATGGTGTTTTGGATAATTTTTTTCGAAAAATGGTGATATTTTACCTTTTTTGGCACTTAAAATTTTTATACCGTGCTCCAGCACCTTGAATTGCGTTCTTTTAAGTTCCCGATACATGATTACCCAGGAAAACTCACTTCATTACCAAGAAAAACCGAAAAAAACGTGGAAACCTCCAGAAACTGGTGTTTGGTTCAGTTTTCGTAATCGGGTGCACGGTCCAGCCACTTTGAACGCTTGCCGTTTGAGATACAGAAGTTGTATGGCAAAAGTAAAAAAAGATTTGGAATCTGCATAAAATTCTGCGTCGTTTGAGCTCTAATGGACGCTATTTTCTCATTTTTCCAAAATAAAAATTTGTCTCTGAAAAATTTTTTTGTTAATTTTTTCAACTTGGGCAATTTTTCAAATCGCAAACTCTCCACTGGGCGGGATGATTAAAGAAATTCATTCGTATCCCGAGATGCCCAACCGACTGAACTTCAAAATGAAGGGGTGCCACTCCCCCCCCCCCCACATCGGACTCCTGAATGGTGTTTTGGATCATTTTTTTTCGAAAAATGGTGATATTTTACCTTTTTTGGCACTTAAAATTTTTATACCGTGCTCCAGCACCTTGAATTGCGTTTTTTAAGTTCCCGATACACGATTACCCAGGAAAACTCACTTCATTACCAAGAAAAACCGAAAAAAACGTGGAAACCCCCAGAAACTGGTGTTTGGTTCAGTTTTCGTAATCGGGTGCACGGTCCAGCCACTTTGAACGCTTGTCATTTGAGATACAAAAGATGTATGGCAAAAGTAAAAAAAGATTTGGAATCTGCATAAAATTCTGCGTCGTTTGAACTCTAATGGACGCTATTTTCTCATTTTTCCAAAATAAAAATTTGTCTCTGAAAAAAAATTTGTTAATTTTTTCAACTTGGGCAATTTTTCAAATCGCAAACTCTCCACTGGGCGGGATGATTAAAGAAATTCATTCGTATCCCGAGATGCCCAACCGACTGAACTTCAAAATGAAGGGGTGCCACCCCCCCCCCCCCCCCCCCCACATCGGACTCCTGAATGGTGTTTTGGATCATTTTTTTCGAAAAATGGTGATATTTTACCTTTTTTGGCACTTAAAATTTTTATACCGTGCTCCAGCACCTTGAATTGCGTTCTTTTAAGTTCCCGATACATGATTACCCAGGAAAACTCACTTCATTACCAAGAAAAACCGAAAAAAACGTGGAAACCCCCAGAAACTGGTGTTTGGTTCAGTTTTCGTAATCGGGTGCACGATCCAGCCACTTTGAACGCTTGCCATTTGAGATACGGAAGTTGTATGGCAAAAGTAAAAAAAGATTTGGAATCTGCATAAAATTCTGCGTCGTTTGAGCTCTAATGGACGCTATTTTCTCATTTTTCCAAAATAAAAATTTGTCTCTGAAAAATTTTTTTGTTAATTTTTTCAACTTGGGCAATTTTTCAAATCGCAAACTCTCCACTGGGCGGGATGATTAAAGAAATTCATTCGTATCCCGAGATGCCCAACCGACTGAACTTCAAAATGAAGGGGTGCCACCCCCCCCCCCCCCCCACATCGGACTCCTGAATGGTGTTTTGGATCATTTTTTTTCGAAAAATGGTGATATTTTACCTTTTTTGGCACTTAAAATTTTTATACCGTGCTCCAGCACCTTGAATTGCGTTTTTTTAAGTTCCCGATACACGATTACCCAGGAAAACTCACTTCATTACCAAGAAAAACCGAAAAAAACGTGGAAACCTCCAGAAACTGGTGTTTGGTTCAGTTTTCGTAATCGGGTGCACGGTCCAGCCACTTTGAACGCTTGCCATTTGAGATACAGAAGTTGTATAGCAAAAGTAAAAAAAGATTTTGAATCTGCATAAAATTCTGCGTCGTTTGAGCTCTAATGGACGCAATTTTCTCTTTTTTCCAAAATAAAAATTTGTCTCTGAAAAAAAATTTGTTAATTTTTTCAACTTGGGCAATTTTTCAAATCGCAAACTCTCCACTGGGCGGGATGATTAAAGAAATTCATTCGTATCCCGAGATGCCCAACCGACTGAACTTCAAAATGAAGGGGTGCCACCCCTCCCACATCGGACTCCTGAATGGTGTTTTGGACCATTTTTTTCGAAAAATGGTGATATTTTATCTTTTTTGGCACTTAAAATTTTTATACCGTGCTCCAGCACATTGAATTGCGTGTTTGTACGTTCCCGATACACGATTACCCAGGAAAACACACTTCATTACCAAGAAAAACCGAAAAAACGTGGAAACCCCCAGAAACTGGTGTTTGGTTCAGTTTTCGTAATCGGGTGCACGGTCCAGCCACTTTGAACGCTTGTCATTTGAGATACAAAAGATGTATGGCAAAAGTAAAAAAAGATTTGGAATCTGCATAAAATTCTGCGTCGTTTGAACTCTAATGGACGCTATTTTCTCATTTTTCCAAAATAAAAATTTGTCTCTGAAAAAAAATTTGTTAATTTTTTCAACTTGGGCAATTTTTCAAATCGCAAACTCTCCACTGGGCGGGATGATTAAAGAAATTCATTCGTATCCCGAGATGCCCAACCGACTGAACTTCAAAATGAAGGGGTGCCACCCCCCCCCCCCCACATCGGACTCCTGAATGGTGTTTTGGACCATTTTTTTTCGAAAAATGGTGTTATTTTACTTTTTTTGGCACTTCAAATTTTTATACCGTGCTCCAGCACCTTGAATTGCGTGTTTTCACGTTCCCGATACACGATTACCCAGGAAAACTCACTTCATTACCAAGAAAAACCGAAAAAACGTGGAAACCCTCAGAAACTGGTGTTTGGTTCAGTTTTCGTAATCGGGTGCACGATCCAGCCACTTTGAACGCTTGCCATTTGAGATACAGAAGTTGTATGGCAAAAGTAAAAAAAGATTTGGAATCTGCATAAAATTCTGCGTCGTTTGAGCTCTAATGGACGCTTTTTTCTCATTTTTCCAAAATAAAAATTTGTCTCTGAAAAAAAATTTGTTAATTTTTTCAACTTGGGCAATTTTTCAAATCGCAAACTCTCCTCTGGGCGGGATGATTAAATAAATTCATTCGTATCCCGAGATGCCCAACCGACTGAACTTCAAAATGAAGGGGTGCCACCCCCCCCCCCCCACATCGGACTCCTGAATGGTGTTTTGGATCATTTTTTTCGAAAAATGGTGATATTTTACCTTTTTTGGCACTTAAAATTTTTATACCGTGCTCCAGCACCTTGAATTGCGTTTTTTTTAAGTTCCCGATACACGATTACCCAGGAAAACTCACTTCATTACCAAGAAAAACCGAAAAAAACGTGGAAACCTCCAGAAACTGGTGTTTGGTTCAGTTTTCGTAATCGGGTGCACGGTCCAGCCACTTTGAACGCTTGCCATTTGAGATACAGAAGTTGTATGGCAAAAGTAAAAAAAGATTTGGAATCTGCATAAAATTCTGCGTCGTTTGAGCTCTAATGGACGCTATTTTCTCATTTTTCCAAAATAAAAATTTGTCTCTGAAAAATTTTTTTGTTAATTTTTTCAACTTGGGCAATTTTTCAAATCGCAAACTCTCCACTGGGCGGGATGATTAAAGAAATTCATTCGTATCCCGAGATGCCCAACCGACTGAACTTCAAAATGAAGGGGTGCCACCCCCCCCCCACATCGGACTCCTGAATGGTGTTTTGGATCATTTTTTTTCGAAAAATGGTGATATTTTACCTTTTTTGGCACTTAAAATTTTTATACCGTGCTCCAGCACCTTGAATTGCGTTTTTTTTAAGTTCCCGATACACGATTACCCAGGAAAACTCACTTCATTACCAAGAAAAACCGAAAAAAAACGTGGAAACCTCCAGAAACTGGTGTTTGGTTCAGTTTTCGTAATCGGGTGCACGGTCCAGCCACTTTGAACGCTTGCCATTTGAGATACAGAAGTTGTATAGCAAAAGTAAAAAAAGATTTTGAATCTGCATAAAATTCTGCGTCGTTTGAGCTCTAATGGACGCAATTTTCTCTTTTTTCCAAAATAAAAATTTGTCTCTGAAAAAAAATTTGTTAATTTTTTCAACTTGGGCAATTTTTCAAATCGCAAACTCTCCACTGGGCGGGATGATTAAAGAAATTCATTCGTATCCCGAGATGCCCAACCGACTGAACTTCAAAATGAAGGGGTGCCACCCCCCCACATCGGACTCCTGAATGGTGTTTTGGACCATTTTTTTTCGAAAAATGGTGATATTTTATCTTTTTTGGCACTTGAAATTTTTATACCGTGCTCCAGCACATTGAATTGCGTGTTTGTACGTTCCCGATACACGATTACCCAGGAAAACACACTTCATTACCAAGAAAAACCGAAAAAACGTGGAAACCCCCAGAAACTGGTGTTTGGTTCAGTTTTCGTAATCGGGTGCACGGTCCAGCCACTTTGAACGCTTGTCATTTGAGATACAAAAGATGTATGGCAAAAGTAAAAAAAGATTTGGAATCTGCATAAAATTCTGCGTCGTTTGAACTCTAATGGACGCTATTTTCTCATTTTTCCAAAATAAAAATTTGTCTCTGAAAAAAAATTTGTTAATTTTTTCAACTTGGGCAATTTTTCAAATCGCAAACTCTCCACTGGGCGGGATGATTAAAGAAATTCATTCGTATCCCGAGATGCCCAACCGACTGAACTTCAAAATGAAGGGGTGCCACCCCCCCCACATCGGACTCCTGAATGGTGTTTTGGACCATTTTTTTTCGAAAAATGGTGATATTTTATCTTTTTTGGCACTTGAAATTTTTATACCGTGCTCCAGCACATTGAATTGCGTGTTTGTACGTTCCCGATACACGATTACCCAGGAAAACACACTTCATTACCAAGAAAAACCGAAAAAACGTGGAAACCCCCAGAAACTGGTGTTTGGTTCAGTTTTCGTAATCGGGTGCACGGTCCAGCCACTTTGAACGCTTGTCATTTGAGATACAAAAGATGTATGGCAAAAGTAAAAAAAGATTTGGAATCTGCTTAAAATTCTGCGTCGTTTGAACTCTAATGGACGCTATTTTTCTCATTTTTCCAAAATAAAAATTTGTCTCTGAAAAAAAATTTGTTAATTTTTTCAACTTGGGCAATTTTTCAAATCGCAAACTCTCCACTGGGCGGGATGATTAAAGAAATTCATTCGTATCCCGAGATGCCCAACCGACTGAACTTCAAAATGAAGGGGTGCCACCCCCCCCCCCCCCACGTCGGACTCCTGAATGGTGTTTTGGACCATTTTTTTTCGAAAAATGGTGATATTTTACTTTTTTTGGCACTTCAAATTTTTATACCGTGCTCCAGCACCTTGAATTGCGTGTTTTCACGTTCCCGATACACGATTACCCAGGAAAACTCAGTTCATTACCAAGAAAAACCGAAAAAACGTGGAAACCCTCAGAAACTGGTGTTTGGTTCAGTTTTCGTAATCGGGTGCACGATCCAGCCACTTTGAACGCTTGCCATTTGAGATACAGAAGTTGTATGGCAAAAGTAAAAAAAGATTTGGAATCTGCATAAAATTCTGCGTCGTTTGAGCTCTAATGGACGCTTTTTTCTCATTTTTTCCAAAATAAAATTTGTCTCTGAAAAAAAATTTGTTAATTTATTCAACTTGGGCAATTTTTCAAATCGCAAACTCTCCACTGGGCGGGATGATTAAATAAATTCATTCGTATCCCGAGATGCCCAACCGACTGAACTTCAAAAATGAAGGGGTGCCACCCCCCCACATCGGACTCCTGAATGGTGTTCTGGATCATTTTTTTCGAAAAAATGGTGATATTTTACTTTTTTTGGCACTTAAAATTTTTATACCGTGCTCCAGCACCTTGAATTGCGTTTTTTTAAGTTCCCGATACACGATTACCCAGGAAAACTCACTTCATTACCAAGAAAAACCGAAAAAAACGTGGAAACCCCCCAGAAACTGGTGTTTGGTTCAGTTTTCGTAATCGGGTGCACGATCCAGCCACTTTGAACGCTTGCCATTCGAGATACAGAAGTTGTATGGGTAATCGTGTATGGGTATTTTCCTGGGTAATCGTGTATCGGGAACGTAAAAAGACGCAATTCAAGGTGCTGGAGCACGGTATGCACGGTATAAAAATTTTAAGTGCCAAAAATGACAAAATATCACCATTTTCGAAAAAAGTAGTCCAAAACACCATTCAGGAGTCCGATGGGGGGGGGGGGGGGGGGGGGGGGTGGCACCCCTTCATTTTGAAGTTCAGTCGGTTGGGCATCTCGGGTTACGAATGAATTTCTTTAATCATCCGCCCAGTGGAGAGTATGCGATTTAAAAAATTGCTTAAGTTAAAAAAATTAACAAATTTTTTTTCAGAGACAAATTTTTATTTTGGAAAAAAGGAGAAAATTGCGTTCATTAGAGCTCAAACGACGCAGAATTTTATGCAGATTCCAAATCTATTTTTACTTTTTG
>OZ038442.1:5407161-5472161 GCA_964036265.1 Daptonema setosum
AAAAAGATTTGGAATCTGCATAAAATTCTGCGTCGTTTGAGCTCTAATGGACGCTTTTTTCTCATTTTTCCAAAATAAAAATTTGTCTCTGAAAAAAAATTTGTTAATTTTTTCAACTTGGGCAATTTTTCAAATCGCAAACTCTCCACTGGGCGGGATGATTAAATAAATTCATTCGTATCCCGAGATGCCCAACCGACTGAACTTCAAAATGAAGGGGTGCCACCCCCCCACATCGGACTCCTGAATGGTGTTCTGGATCATTTTTTTCGAAAAAAATGGTGATATTTTACTTTTTTTGGCACTTAAAATTTTTATACCGTGCTCCAGCACATTGAATTGCGTTTTTTTAAGTTCCCGATACACGATTACCCAGGAAAACTCACTTCATTACCAAGAAAAACCGAAAAAAACGTGGAAACCCCCAGAAACTGGTGTTTGGTTCAGTTTTCGTAATCGGGTGCACGATCCAGCCACTTTGAACGCTTGCCATTCGAGATACAGAAGTTGTATGGGTAATCGTGTATGGGTATTTTCCTGGGTAATCGTGTATCGGGAACGTAAAAAGACGCAATTCAAGGTGCTGGAGCACGGTATAAAAATTTTAAGTGCCAAAAATGACAAAATATCACCATTTTTCGAAAAAAAGTAGTCCAAAACACCATTCAGGAGTCCGATGTGGGGGGGGGGGGGGGGGGGGGGGTGGCACCCCTTCATTTTGAAGTTCAGTCGGTTGGGCATCTCGGGATACGAATGAATTTCTTTAATCATCCCGCCCAGTGGAGAGTTTGCGACTTGAAAAATTGCCCAAGTTGAAAAAATTAACAAATTTTTTTTTCAGAGACAAATTTTTATTTTGGAAAAATGAGAAAATAGCGTCCATTAGAGCTCAAACGACGCAGAATTTTATGCAGATTCCAAATCTTTTTTTACTTTTGCCATACAACTTTTGTATCTCAAATGGCAAGCGTTCAAAGTGGCTGGACCGTGCACCCGATTACGAAAACTGAACCAAACACCAGTTTCTGGAGGTTTCCACGTTTTTTTTCGGTTTTTCTTGGTAATGAAGTGAGTTTTCCTGGGTAATCGTGTATCGAAAACTTAAAAAAACGCAATTCAAGGTGCTGGAGCACGGTATAAAAATTTTAAGTGCCAAAAAAGGTAAAATATCACCATTTTTCGAAAAAAATAATCCAAAACACCATTCAGGAGTCCGATGTGGGGGGGGTGGCACCCCTTCATTTTGAAGTTCAGTCGGTTGGGCATCTCAGGATACGAATGAATTTCTTTAATCATCCCGCCCAGTGGAGAGCTTGCGATTTGAAAAATTGCCCAAGTTGAAAAAATTAACAAATTTTTTTTTCAGAGACAAATTTTTATTTTGGAAAAATGAGAAAATAGCGTCCATTAGAACTCAAACGACGCAGAATTTTATGCAGATTTCAAATCTTTTTTTACTTTTGCCATACAACTTCTGTATCTCAAATGGCAAGCGTTCAAAGTGGCTGGACCGTGCACCCGATTACGAAAACTGAACCAAACACCAGTTTCTGGAGGTTTCCACGTTTTTTTCGGTTTTTCTTGGTAATGAAGTGAGTTTTCCTGGGTAATCGTGTATCGGGAACTTAAAAAAATGCAATTCAAGGTGCTGGAGCACGGTATAAAAATTTTAAGTGCCAAAAAAGGTAAAATATCACCATTTTTCGAAAAAAATGATCCAAAACACCATTCAGGAGTCCGATGTGGGGGGGTGGCACCCCTTCATTTTGAAGTTCAGTCGGTTGGGCATCTCGGGATACGAATGAATTTCTTTAATCATCCCGCCCAGTGGAGAGTTTGCGATTTGAAAAATTGCCCAAGTTGAAAAAATTAACAAATTTTTTTTTCAGAGACAAATTTTTATTTTGGAAAAATGAGAAAATAGCGTTCATTAGAGTTCAAACGACGCAGAATTTTATGCAGATTCCAAATCTTTTTTTACTTTTGCCATACATCTTTTGTATCTCAAATGGCAAGCGTTCAAAGTGGCTGGACCGTGCACCCGATTACGAAAACTGAACCAAACACCAGTTTCTGGGGGTTTCCACGTTTTTTCGGTTTTTCTTGGTAATGAAGTGTGTTTTCCTGGGTAATCGTGTATCGGGAACGTACAAACACGCAATTCAATGTGCTGGAGCACGGTATAAAATTTTAAGTGCCAAAAAAGGTAAAATATCACCATTTTTCGAAAAAAATGGTCCAAAACACCATTCAGGAGTCCGATGTGGGGGGGGGTGGCACCCCTTCATTTTGAAGTTCAGTCGGTTGGGCATCTCGGGATACGAATGAATTTCTTTAATCATCCCGCCCAGTGGAGAGTTTGCGATTTGAAAAATTGCCCAAGTTGAAAAAATTAAAAAAAATTTTTTTCAGAGACAAATTTTTATTTTGGAAAAAAGAGAAAATTGCGTCCATTAGAGCTCAAACGACGCAGAATTTTATGCAGATTCAAAATCTTTTTTTACTTTTGCCATACAACTTCTGTATCTCAAATGGCAAGCGTTCAAAGTGGCTGGACCGTGCACCCGATTACGAAAACTGAACCAAACACCAGTTTCTGGAGGTTTCCACGTTTTTTTTCGGTTTTTCTTGGTAATGAAGTGAGTTTTCCTGGGTAATCGTGTATCGGGAACTTAAAAAAACGCAATTCAAGGTGCTGGAGCACGGTATAAAAATTTTAAGTGCCAAAAAAGGTAAAATATCACCATTTTTCGAAAAAAATGATCCAAAACACCATTCAGGAGTCCGATGTGGGGGGGGGGGGGGGTGGCACCCCTTCATTTTGAAGTTCAGTCGGTTGGGCATCTCGGGATACGAATGAATTTTTTTAATCATCCCGCCCAGTGGAGAGTTTGCGATTTGAAAAATTGCCCAAGTTGAAAAAATTAACAAATTTTTTTTTCAGAGACAAATTTTTATTTTGGAAAAATGAGAAAATAGCGTCCATTAGAGTTCAAACGACGCAGAATTTCATGCAGATTCCAAATCTTTTTTTACTTTTGCCATACATCTTTTGTATCTCAAATGGCAAGCGTTCAAAGTGGCTGGACCGTGCACCCGATTACGAAAACTGAACCAAACACCAGTTTCTGGGGGTTTCCACGTTTTTTCGGTTTTTCTTGGTAATGAAGTGTGTTTTCCTGGGTAATCGTGTATCGGGAACGTACAAACACGCAATTCAATGTGCTGGAGCACGGTATAAAAATTTTAAGTGCCAAAAAAGGTAAAATATCACCATTTTTCGAAAAAAATGGTCCAAAACACCATTCAGGAGTCCGATGTGGGGGGGGTGGCACCCCTTCATTTTGAAGTTCAGTCGGTTGGGCATCTCGGGATACGAATGAATTTCTTTAATCATCCCGCCCAGTGGAGAGTTTGCGATTTGAAAAATTGCCCAAGTTGAAAAAATTAACAAATTTTTTTTTCAGAGACAAATTTTTATTTTGGAAAAAAGAGAAAATTGCGTCCATTAGAACTCAAACGACGCAGAATTTTATGCAGATTCAAAATCTTTTTTTACTTTTGCCATACAACTTCTGTATCTCAAATGGCAAGCGTTCAAAGTGGCTGGACCGTTCACCCGATTACGAAAACTGAACCAAACACCAGTTTCTGGGGGTTTCCACGTTTTTTCGGTTTTTCTTGGTAATGAAGTGTGTTTTCCTGGGTAATCGTGTATCGGGAACGTACAAACACGCAATTCAATGTGCTGGAGCACGGTATAAAAATTTTAAGTGCCAAAAAAGGTAAAATATCACCATTTTTCGAAAAAAATGATCCAAAACACCATTCAGGAGTCCGATGTGGGGGGGGTGGCACCCCTTCATTTTGAAGTTCAGTCGGTTGGGCATCTCGGGATACGAATGAATTTCTTTAATCATCCCGCCCAGTGGAGAGTTTGCGATTTGAAAAATTGCCCAAGTTGAAAAAATTAACAAATTTTTTTTTCAGAGACAAATTTTTATTTTGGAAAAAAGAGAAAATTGCGTCCATTAGAACTCAAACGACGCAGAATTTTAAGCAGATTCAAAATCTTTTTTTACTTTTGCCATACAACTTCTGTATCTCAAATGGCAAGCGTTCAAAGTGGCTGGACCGTGCACCCGATTACGAAAACTGAACCAAACACCAGTTTCTGGAGGTTTCCACGTTTTTTTCGGTTTTTCTTGGTAATGAAGTGAGTTTTCCTGGGTAATCGTGTATCGGGAACTTAAAAAAACGCAATTCAAGGTGCTGGAGCACGGTATAAAAATTTTAAGTGCCAAAAAAGGTAAAATATCACCATTTTTCGAAAAAAATGATCCAAAACACCATTCAGGAGTCCGATGTGGGGGTGGCACCCCTTCATTTTGAAGTTCAGTCGGTTGGGCATCTCGGGATACGAATAAATTTCTTTAATCATCCCGCCCAGTAGAGAGTTTGCGATTTGAAAAATTGCCCAAGTTGAAAAAATTAAAAATTTTTTTTTTCAGAGACAAATTTTTATTTTGGAAAAATGAGAAAATAGCGTCCATTAGAGCTCAAACGACGCAGAATTTTATGCAGATTCCAAATCTTTTTTTACTTTTGCCATACATCTTTTGTATCTCAAATGGCAAGCGTTCAAAGTGGCTGGACCGTGCACCCGATTACGAAAACTGAACCAAACACCAGTTTCTGGGGGTTTCCACGTTTTTTCGGTTTTTCTTGGTAATGAAGTGTGTTTTCCTGGGTAATCGTGTATCGGGAACGTACAAACACGCAATTCAATGTGCTGGAGCACGGTATAAAAATTTTAAGTGCCAAAAAAGGTAAAATATCACCATTTTTCGAAAAAAATGATCCAAAACACCATTCAGGAGTCCGATGTGGGGGGGGTGGCACCCCTTCATTTTGAAGTTCAGTCGGTTGGGCATCTCGGGATACGAATAAATTTCTTTAATCATCCCGCCCAGTGGAGAGTTTGCGATTTGAAAAATTGCCCAAGTTGGAAAAATTAAAAAAATTTTTTTTCAGAGACAAATTTTTATTTTGGAAAAATGAGAAAATAGCGTCCATTAGAGCTCAAACGACGCAGAATTTTATGCAGATTCCAAATCTTTTTTTACTTTTGCCATACATCTTTTGTATCTCAAATGGCAAGCGTTCAAAGTGGCTGGACCGTGCACCCGATTACGAAAACTGAACCAAACACCAGTTTCTGGGGGTTTCCACGTTTTTTCGGTTTTTCTTGGTAATGAAGTGTGTTTTCCTGGGTAATCGTGTATCGGGAACGTACAAACACGCAATTCAATGTGCTGGAGCACGGTATAAAATTTTAAGTGCCAAAAAAGGTAAAATATCACCATTTTTCGAAAAAAATGGTCCAAAACACCATTCAGGAGTCCGATGTGGGGGGTGGCACCCCTTCATTTTGAAGTTCAGTCGGTTGGGCATCTCGGGATACGAATGAATTTCTTTAATCATCCCGCCCAGTGGAGAGTTTGCGATTTGAAAAATTGCCCAAGTTGAAAAAATTAAAAAAAAATTTTTTCAGAGACAAATTTTTATTTTGGAAAAAAGAGAAAATTGCGTCCATTAGAGCTCAAACGACGCAGAATTTTATGCAGATTCAAAATCTTTTTTTACTTTTGCCATACAACTTCTGTATCTCAAATGGCAAGCGTTCAAAGTGGCTGGACCGTGCACCCGATTACGAAAACTGAACCAAACACCAGTTTCTGGAGGTTTCCACGTTTTTTTTCGGTTTTTCTTGGTAATGAAGTGAGTTTTCCTGGGTAATCGTGTATCGGGAACTTAAAAAAACGCAATTCAAGGTGCTGGAGCACGGTATAAAAATTTTAAGTGCCAAAAAAGGTAAAATATCACCATTTTTCGAAAAAAATGATCCAAAACACCATTCAGGAGTCCGATGTGGGGGGGGGGGGGGGGGGGGGGTGGCACCCCTTCATTTTGAAGTTCAGTCGGTTGGGCATCTCGGGATACGAATGAATTTCTTTAATCATCCCGCCCAGTGGAGAGTTTGCGATTTGAAAAATTGCCCAAGTTGAAAAAATTAACAAATTTTTTTTTCAGAGACAAATTTTTATTTTGGAAAAATGAGAAAATAGCGTCCATTAGAGTTCAAACGACGCAGAATTTTATGCAGATTCCAAATCTTTTTTTACTTTTGCCATACATCTTTTGTATCTCAAATGGCAAGCGTTCAAAGTGGCTGGACCGTGCACCCGATTACGAAAACTGAACCAAACACCAGTTTCTGGGGGTTTCCACGTTTTTTCGGTTTTTCTTGGTAATGAAGTGTGTTTTCCTGGGTAATCGTGTATCGGGAACGTACAAACACGCAATTCAATGTGCTGGAGCACGGTATAAAAATTTTAAGTGCCAAAAAAGGTAAAATATCACCATTTTTCGAAAAAAATGGTCCAAAACACCATTCAGGAGTCCGATGTGGGGGGGGTGGCACCCCTTCATTTTGAAGTTCAGTCGGTTGGGCATCTCGGGATACGAATGAATTTCTTTAATCATCCCGCCCAGTGGAGAGTTTGCGATTTGAAAAATTGCCCAAGTTGAAAAAATTAACAAATTTTTTTTTCAGAGACAAATTTTTATTTTGGAAAAAAGAGAAAATTGCGTCCATTAGAACTCAAACGACGCAGAATTTTATGCAGATTCAAAATCTTTTTTTACTTTTGCCATACAACTTCTGTATCTCAAATGGCAAGCGTTCAAAGTGGCTGGACCGTTCACCCGATTACGAAAACTGAACCAAACACCAGTTTCTGGGGGTTTCCACGTTTTTTCGGTTTTTCTTGGTAATGAAGTGTGTTTTCCTGGGTAATCGTGTATCGGGAACGTACAAACACGCAATTCAATGTGCTGGAGCACGGTATAAAAATTTTAAGTGCCAAAAAAGGTAAAATATCACCATTTTTCGAAAAAAATGATCCAAAACACCATTCAGGAGTCCGATGTGGGGGGGGTGGCACCCCTTCATTTTGAAGTTCAGTCGGTTGGGCATCTCGGGATACGAATGAATTTCTTTAATCATCCCGCCCAGTGGAGAGTTTGCGATTTGAAAAATTGCCCAAGTTGAAAAAATTAACAAATTTTTTTTTCAGAGACAAATTTTTATTTTGGAAAAAAGAGAAAATTGCGTCCATTAGAACTCAAACGACGCAGAATTTTAAGCAGATTCAAAATCTTTTTTTACTTTTGCCATACAACTTCTGTATCTCAAATGGCAAGCGTTCAAAGTGGCTGGACCGTGCACCCGATTACGAAAACTGAACCAAACACCAGTTTCTGGAGGTTTCCACGTTTTTTTCGGTTTTTCTTGGTAATGAAGTGAGTTTTCCTGGGTAATCGTGTATCGGGAACTTAAAAAAACGCAATTCAAGGTGCTGGAGCACGGTATAAAAATTTTAAGTGCCAAAAAAGGTAAAATATCACCATTTTTCGAAAAAAATGATCCAAAACACCATTCAGGAGTCCGATGTGGGGGGTGGCACCCCTTCATTTTGAAGTTCAGTCGGTTGGGCATCTCGGGATACGAATAAATTTCTTTAATCATCCCGCCCAGTAGAGAGTTTGCGATTTGAAAAATTGCCCAAGTTGAAAAAATTAAAAAATTTTTTTTTCAGAGACAAATTTTTATTTTGGAAAAATGAGAAAATAGCGTCCATTAGAGCTCAAACGACGCAGAATTTTATGCAGATTCCAAATCTTTTTTTACTTTTGCCATACATCTTTTGTATCTCAAATGGCAAGCGTTCAAAGTGGCTGGACCGTGCACCCGATTACGAAAACTGAACCAAACACCAGTTTCTGGGGGTTTCCACGTTTTTTCGGTTTTTCTTGGTAATGAAGTGTGTTTTCCTGGGTAATCGTGTATCGGGAACGTACAAACACGCAATTCAATGTGCTGGAGCACGGTATAAAAATTTTAAGTGCCAAAAAAGGTAAAATATCACCATTTTTCGAAAAAAATGATCCAAAACACCATTCAGGAGTCCGATGTGGGGGGGTGGCACCCCTTCATTTTGAAGTTCAGTCGGTTGGGCATCTCGGGATACGAATAAATTTCTTTAATCATCCCGCCCAGTGGAGAGTTTGCGATTTGAAAAATTGCCCAAGTTGGAAAAATTAAAAAAAATTTTTTTCAGAGACAAATTTTTATTTTGGAAAAATGAGAAAATAGCGTCCATTAGAGCTCAAACGACGCAGAATTTTATGCAGATTCCAAATCTTTTTTTACTTTTGCCATACATCTTTTGTATCTCAAATGGCAAGCGTTCAAAGTGGCTGGACCGTGCACCCGATTACGAAAACTGAACCAAACACCAGTTTCTGGGGGTTTCCACGTTTTTTCGGTTTTTCTTGGTAATGAAGTGTGTTTTCCTGGGTAATCGTGTATCGGGAACGTACAAACACGCAATTCAATGTGCTGGAGCACGGTATAAAAATTTTAAGTGCCAAAAAAGGTAAAATATCACCATTTTTCGAAAAAAATGATCCAAAACACCATTCAGGAGTCCGATGTGGGGGGGGTGGCACCCCTTCATTTTGAAGTTCAGTCGGTTGGGCATCTCGGGATACGAATGAATTTCTTTAATCATCCCGCCCAGTGGAGAGTTTGCGATTTGAAAAATTGCCCAAGTTGAAAAAATTAACAAATTTTTTTTTCAGAGACAAATTTTTATTTTGGAAAAAAGAGAAAATTGCGTCCATTAGAACTCAAACGACGCAGAATTTTAAGCAGATTCAAAATCTTTTTTTACTTTTGCCATACAACTTCTGTATCTCAAATGGCAAGCGTTCAAAGTGGCTGGACCGTGCACCCGATTACGAAAACTGAACCAAACACCAGTTTCTGGAGGTTTCCACGTTTTTTTTCGGTTTTTCTTGGTAATGAAGTGAGTTTTCCTGGGTAATCGTGTATCGGGAACTTAAAAAAACGCAATTCAAGGTGCTGGAGCACGGTATAAAAATTTTAAGTGCCAAAAAAGGTAAAATATCACCATTTTTCGAAAAAAATGATCCAAAACACCATTCAGGAGTCCGATGTGGGGGGTGGCACCCCTTCATTTTGAAGTTCAGTCGGTTGGGCATCTCGGGATACGAATAAATTTCTTTAATCATCCCGCCCAGTAGAGAGTTTGCGATTTGAAAAATTGCCCAAGTTGAAAAAATTAAAAAATTTTTTTTTCAGAGACAAATTTTTATTTTGGAAAAATGAGAAAATAGCGTCCATTAGAGCTCAAACGACGCAGAATTTTATGCAGATTCCAAATCTTTTTTTACTTTTGCCATACATCTTTTGTATCTCAAATGGCAAGCGTTCAAAGTGGCTGGACCGTGCACCCGATTACGAAAACTGAACCAAACACCAGTTTCTGGGGGTTTCCACGTTTTTTCGGTTTTTCTTGGTAATGAAGTGTGTTTTCCTGGGTAATCGTGTATCGGGAACGTACAAACACGCAATTCAATGCGCTGGAGCACGGTATAAAAATTTTAAGTGCCAAAAAAGGTAAAATATCACCATTTTTCGAAAAAAATGATCCAAAACACCATTCAGGAGTCCGATGTGGGGGGGGTGGCACCCCTTCATTTTGAAGTTCAGTCGGTTGGGCATCTCGGGATACGAATAAATTTCTTTAATCATCCCGCCCAGTGGAGAGTTTGCGATTTGAAAAATTGCCCAAGTTGGAAAAATTAAAAAAATTTTTTTTCAGAGACAAATTTTTATTTTGGAAAAATGAGAAAATAGCGTCCATTAGAGCTCAAACGACGCAGAATTTTATGCAGATTCCAAATCTTTTTTTACTTTTGCCATACATCTTTTGTATCTCAAATGGCAAGCGTTCAAAGTGGCTGGACCGTGCACCCGATTACGAAAACTGAACCAAACACCAGTTTCTGGGGGTTTCCACGTTTTTTCGGTTTTTCTTGGTAATGAAGTGTGTTTTCCTGGGTAATCGTGTATCGGGAACGTACAAACACGCAATTCAATGTGCTGGAGCACGGTATAAAAATTTTAAGTGCCAAAAAAGGTAAAATATAACCATTTTTCGAAAAAAATGGTCCAAAACACCATTCAGGAGTCCGATGTGGGGGGGGTGGCACCCCTTCATTTTGAAGTTCAGTCGGTTGGGCATCTCGGGATACGAATGAATTTCTTTAATCATCCCGCCCAGTGGAGAGTTTGCGATTTGAAAAATTGCCCAAGTTGAAAAAATTAACAAATTTTTTTTTCAGAGACAAATTTTTATTTTGGAAAAAAGAGAAAATTGCGTCCATTAGAACTCAAACGACGCAGAATTTTATGTAGATTCAAAATCTTTTTTTACTTTTGCCATACAACTTCTGTATCTCAAATGGCAAGCGTTCAAAGATGCCCAACTCAACAGCTGTTTTCAAAAAATGGTCAAAAATGAAAATTCAAAAAAATCACCAGTTTAAACGGATTTCAGGTCAACGGTTGCAGGCGATTATTACCCTACATATATACCTTCCAAAACACCACTAATCTCGATTTTTTTTATTTGGGCCACAAGCCTCAGATTTTCTCAGGCAACGCGTTTTAATCACGCGCTGACTATTATCATTCCATCCAGATTTATCAGTGACCGCTTTCAATGTTCTGCTTTTATCACATCCATTACCGCATTCAATTTTCTTGACTTCAATATCGTAACATTAACCCAATCGGCATTCAAAAAGTTTGTTAATACTGATGATTGTTTTAATCACATTATCCGATCCATTTCTAATCTCAAATCCAAAATTGTGAATGTACTCGACGTCTGATCACAACCCATCTGCTCAACTTTTACTTTTTTTATTATTACATCTCGGTTGCATGTATCTATCGCAATTAATTTTGTGCTCACATGTATCCAGTCTGTTATTTGACCAATAAAGCGATGATGATGATGAGTGAGTGAGTGAGTGAGTGAGTGAGTGAGTGAGTGAGTGAGTGAGTGAGTGAGTGAGTGAGTGAGTGAGTGAGTGAGTGAGTATGAGTGTGAGTAAATGGTATAAAACTATTCATCCACAGAAAATTATCACGAACACCAAAAAGTTTACACGAAATTTCGCACCGGATTTGTCTTCATTTCAAAAAAATTAAGTTAAAAATTAGAAAAAATCACTACAAAAAGTAAAACAATTAACTCAAAATATTAAAATAAAGTCAATATCAAGAGCGTTGAATCATGTCGACCGCTTCGTCGAGGCCGCGTCGCCGTAAAGGACCTGAAGAAATGGACATTGATTCCTCTTCGGGGGCGCCCGCGGCCAAAATGGGACGAATTGTGAGTTTTGCCGACGAGTCTACCGTGGTATCGGGTGGGCAGACTACACAAACTCCGAGTTAGTATATACCTTTAGTCTTACTGGAACTCAGTTCCAATTTTATTTTTTCGATCATTGGATTGGGTACACATACATGAATGAAGAGTAGTCGTAACTAAGTAACAGGTTGATCGGAATAGTTACAAAAGTTAAAGATGAGTTGGATAAGAAAAAATACAGAGACGGAAGAATTAAATGCAGTATAGTCCCAAATAAATTACTGTTCCAGCAAATTTTGTCGATGCACTATACGTCTTCAATGCAATTCTTAAGTTTTCTCGAGCTATAGTTAACGGATTTAGGTGAGGTCAGCGTAAAAGTTGAAGAATGAGCTTTTCTCTTTCATTTGAGCTTAAATTTTTTGAAATTGGTTGATTAGAACTCTAAATAATCAATAAACAAGAATTTTAGACCTAATCGACAAGATATTCGTTGACTTTGCTGGTTTCTCCATTATTTCGAGCTACACTGAATCAATTCCAAAAATTCTATTTTTAAATGAAGAGGGAAAAGGTACTCTTCAATTTGATATCAAATTTTTTCGAATACGTTCAGTTTAGGTCGGTGTAATCTAAGAAACTAATACTGCATCGACAGATTTGCGCTGGAACAGTAATTCATTGGCGACTATAGTCATAATGTCATACCTTTAGTCTTTTCGGGACTCACTGGCGGACGAGTGAAACCTCCAAACGGAAGGGAATTTCGTCAAAGAGGGGTGAATCGGCAGCTTAGGCCGTTTTATCTACACCCTAAGGTGTAAAATACACTTTTTGAACGCCCCAAAGACAGGGGAATTCCACTTTTTCCTCCCCCTTCTCGCCCGCTAGTGCGGAGACTTGTTCATTACTTTTGTCGCTTCCTTAGTCAAGTGGTCAAGGCGCCGGCCTCGAAAGCCGATGGTCCTGGATCGAGCTGCGGGTTGAGACTCAGTTAATTCAGAATTGTTGTTGATGAGATGAGGTATTGATAAACTGAAATCAGGTGACCGGTAATTCGCTGTGGGTTGGATTGCACTTTTGGGATCCGAACCCCTGATTGATTACAAAAATACGTAATTTTTTTAGCTGGCAGTAAATCGAGATTGAGTACTGGCCGGAGCCCAATTTCGCCCGGCAAAACCGAGCGCAGCATGCGACATCCACAGACCGTCGCGCAGTCGCCGGCTGCGGAAAGGTATGCTTTTCGGTCAACATGCCTGTTCCAGCATCTTTTATTTTTTCCTTTTCTAAGTTATAAACACGTTCAATAAATAAAATATAAGTTCAGAATAAATATGATTAGTACAAACAAATAAAAATATTGAACAAGGGATGGTCCTGTCCAGTGGAGCGTGGGGGTTTTCAGTTTCTTTTATACATTCAATCGCTCTTCTGAAAACCCAAGATGGCTTATCCAATCGTGATGGCTAGGGGGGTCTTAGAAAGCATTTTAATGAACCGAGCGAATTGCCTCTCAGAATATGACAAAGCTTTGAACTTTCCAGAAATGTTTTGTGATCTTGACTTTGTGCTTCGTTTCGTTTGATATATACATATATTCACTAGCGGACGAGCATGGGTGGGAAAAGTGGAATTCCCCCCTCTTTGGGATTTTTTAAAAATGTATAATTTGTTCCCTAAGGTGTAGGTAAAATGGCCTAAAAATTGCCAATTCCCCCCTCTTTGGAAAAATTTCCCTCCCTTTGGAGATTTAGCTCGTCCGCTAGTGTATATATTGGCATTTCATTTGTAATACCGGAAAATTAGTTGAATTCTTGTTCTTCAGAATCTCGGTCCGCCTGCAGACTGTGGAGAAGGACGCGCAGTCAGTGGCCACGACCTCGTCAGCAGCCGTGTATGGCCGCGAGGAAGACGAGCCTTGCCACTACGTGTTTGTGGATCCGAACGTGGTACTGGAAGAGCCAAATAAACAGAATCAGGTTGGGTCGATTAAATGTAGGATAATAATATTATGTGTCTTGTTTAATTTGTCGACTATACCGAAATATTAATCAACAATTTACAGGAAGTTGTATACGAGGCTGTGACGAGTGCGAATGATGAGGATCAGCTGCATCATCACCAGATCGTCAACGACACGGACGACTCACAGGATGGCAGGTTTGGGTTTATTTTAAATAATTTTTTACTTGAAACTAGTTTTCGAGGCACATGGTATGTCAAATAGAACATTGTTTTTTACCTTGCGGTCTGGATTAGCTGTGTTCATCTTCGATCTCACAATCAGAGCCGGGTGCACCTGATCCAAAAAAAGAAATAATATATCAGTTGAGATTTTAGAAAATATATAAATAAAAATATAAACTTACCTAATTATACATCACATACCTATGAATTAACATAACTATACTTCACATAACTATAGTTTCACATAATAATAGATTCACAGAGTTATATATTTCAAAAAAAGTTCATACACGACAAAAAACTATATAAAAATATAACTATGAACTTACCTAATTATATATCCCGTAACTACAAATTTATTTAATTATACATCACATAACTATAATTACATAATTTTGCAGCGATCTGGATCAGCCGAGTTCATCGTCGATCTCACAATCAGAGCCGGGTGCACCTGATCCAGCCCATTTGTTTACCACTGAGCTCGGCGAGGCCGTTGACATACCCACGCTGGCCGATGGTTTGTTGTTGTTGTTGATGATGATGTTGTTGTTGCGTCGACTGATGTGACCGAAACTTGTGTGTGAAAACAGATTTTGAATTTTTTTTTGTTGATATTCTCCGTTTTTTATTTATTTATATAATAATTTTTCTGCAGGTATCGTGATCTGGTCGATGAGCGCGGTGAGCAGTATGGCGGCAGCGATCAACATCTGCGGCCGACTGGTGCACGAGTACAAGGATCGGGTGTGTACGATGCCACCGCGGCGGTTACCAGATGGTTCGGACGCAAAATTACAAAACCCAGTAATTTTTCTAGAACTTTTACTAAACGCCAAAATTTTCTGTCACCAAAAATGTATTTCATATGAAGTTTTACTGTCCGTTAACCCCCGATTACCTATCGTAAGGCTGGCTTGAGGACAAGCGCGTTAGGCCCGCGCAGCGGTGGTATTTCAGTGGTCAGCCACCTCATAAAATTTCGTGTATAGGAAAATTTCTAGGAAAATTCACAACATCGGTGAACCACATACGGTGAGGTGAGAGAATGGTTTGTTTGGAATTTGTCCTGCTCTCACCAGGAGACGGCTCGGCACCTCCAGCCTCAGAGTTAGCTCCAAACTTCGAGCACTATTACCACCACCCAACCCAACAGCGGAGAGTCGAACCCTGGACATGGCGATCCAAGGTCTAACACTCTACCCATTGAGCTAGACGGCCGGTGCCGGCAACTCGCAATCCGGGTGGCACTGGGATCGGAACGCCTTAATGAAGTTTTAAAATGTTGTTTTTAGAACGGTTTGATCCCATTAAGTTAAGTTAGCAAGACAAGATAACAATGAAATATTTTTTTATTGTTGCGCGATATTTAATTACATTTTACATTTTATTACAGGCTGGCAGAGCGGCTGCTTCGTGGTAGACATTTCCGGTTACGGTAATGACATGTGCCCGATCACTCGGGACGACTATGCGCCGCTGTGGATACTGGTTGGCGAACGAGAAGTGGGGAAAATAGAATTCCCCCTCTTTGGCTCTTTCAAAAATTTGAATTTGTTTTCTAAGCTGTAGGTAAATTGGCCTACTAGCCACTAGCGGACGAGAAGTGGGGGAAAAGTAGAATTCCCCCTTCTTTGGCGGTTTCAAAAAGTTTAATTTGTTCCCTAAGGTGTAGAAAAAATGGCTTGAAAACTGGCGATTCCCCCCTCTTTTACGAAATTCCCCTATCTTGGGGATTTAGCAGGTCCGCCAGTGCCACTAGCGGACGAAAAGGGGGAGGGATTCACTAGCGGACGGGAAAAAGTTTCAGCGTTTAAAAAATATAATTTTTTCCCTAAGATGTAGGTAAAATGGTCCTGCCAACTGCCAATTTCCTCCTCTTTGACGAAGTTCTCCTCCCTTGGGAAAATTGGCTCGTCCGCCAGTGGAAGTCATGAATACTACCGTATTGCAATGAACAGTCATATTTTGATGAGGAATATAATATGAAAATTGTGTAGGATAATCGAAATAAAAAAATAACAATATGAATTATGAATTTGATCAAATGCCATGGTTTTTGTGAAAAAATATGCCGGCTAACTTATAAAAGAGTATTTTTTTTAAATTTACTTGTTTGATTGTAGAAACGATCATTCGAACGGCACTATCGAATTAATGGGCAATTGGTTGTGAGCACGTCGAGACAGTCGAAAGTGGACTGGATGATCAAACACAGGTTGTTGTTGTTGTTGTTGTTATTGTTATTGTTGCTGTTGTTCGGTTGTTGTTGTTGTTGGGTTGTTGTTGTTGTTGTTGGCAGAGGTGGGCCGCTGGGGGGGGGGGGGGGGGGGTAGAGGGTTACTTCCCACTTTTCAGGGTCGGCGGGTAGCACTCCCCCCTGGACAAAAATTTAGGTCGCCTACCCCTCCCCCCTACTCGAAATTTTTAAAAAAATCGGCCTCAAAACCTCGATTCTGAGGTTCATTTTTCAAAAGTTTTTGGCTGTGAGAATTTTTTTTCGAACAAACACGTTTTCTGGGTCAATTTTCTTGGTTAAAACCTGAAAAAACCGGTACATGTGATGTTTATACCTTATAATAGAAGATTTTTTTAGCAAAAAAAAGCAAAAAAACAAGGCTTTTTTGCGAAAAAAAATTTTCTACCCCCCCCCCCCCCTTCCCTACCCGACCTTGCCCCCCACTTTTCGGGGTGGGGGGGTAAACTGAGATTTCAAAATTCTACCCCCACCCCCTGCAAAACGCCAAAAAACCCGGCCCACCCCTGGTTGTTGGTGATCATGGTGGTTGGGTTTAGTTTATACTAATAATGCCGATGTTGTTTGTTTTACTTTATTTCAATCATGTTGTTTATTGTTTCCACGTGTTTTCGTTCTTGGTTGCAGGGTAGATGTGCATCGGAACGCTAGGTACGCGCGGCAGCACACATTTTATCGGCACATCTTCACGTGTTACGACATGCGATCGGGTGAACCTGCGTCCGCCTACGCCATTGTTGGTTGTTCACATAAGATAAAAATAAATTGAGAGCTGCGTGATCAATTTATGTCTTACTTAATTGCTGAAATTATGAGTACTTTTTTGTATTTACCTCCGAAAAGTTAATCAAAAAAACAGTGTTAATAAAAAATTAAGGAAGGAAACTTTTTCCCACAAACGCACACAACCCAGCGCAACCCGCCATCACCATCACCATGCAGACCACAATACCGAATGTAAAACAATTTCAGCAGCCAAGTGAGACCTAAATTGATCTCGCAGCTCATGAAAAGTTGTTTGTGGTGCCTGAAAATGTCCATGATTTCACGATAATAAAAGTTTTCTCAGTTTTTTATGTTTTTTATTCAATGTTCAATCTGTCAGTAAGTCAGTCAGTCCGTCAGTCAGTCTGTCAGTCAGTCAGCCAGTCAGACAGTCAGTCAGTCAGTCTATCAGTCAGTCAGTCAGTCAGTCCGTTCGTCAGTCAGTCAGTCAGTCACCTTCCGACATACTCAGGTATCGTACATATGGCACTCGGAGCACTTGTTATCCTATGAGCTGCTGCAGTCTGCTCAAAATGGTATGCCCCATCCTCCAACTTATCTTGAGTATGATCTCGAGACCGAAAAAGTTACGCCCGTTAATAAGATGAATTGGCGCGCCTCCAACGCCTACAGGTTGACTGTTGTTGTTGTTGTTGTTGTTGTTGCATTAGGATTCAATGTGGCGATGGCAGTGATGGTGTTGATTATGGAGATGAAGTGAATTATGGTGATCAGGGGTGGGCCGGGTTTTTTTTGCGTTTTTGTTGGGGGTAGCCGAAAAAATCTCATCTTACCCCCCCCCCCCCCAGTGTCCGAAAAGTGGGAGATAGAGACGGGTGGGTGGGGGCTAGGAAAAATTTTGGTTGTCCTAAAGGTATAAACATCACATGAACCGTTTTTTCAGGTTTTAACCAAGAAATTTAACCCAGAAAACGTATTTTTTGAAAAAAAAATCAGAGCCAAAGATTTTTTTGAAAAAAATTGATCTAATAATCGAGTTTTTGAGTTTCAAAACCGGGTTTTGAGGCTGATTTTCTCGAAATTTTCGAGTCGGAGGGGGAAGGGGTAGGCGAACTAAATTCTTGTCTTGGGGGAGGGTGGTAGGCTACCCCTACCCGCCTTCCTGAAAACTGGAAGGGGCACCCCCCCCCCCCCTCAGCGCTCCGCCCCTGGCGGTGATAGTTATGATGTTAGTATGGAGTTGAGATTGCATTGTTGTTGTTGTTATTGTAATGGCAATGCTTGGTGCCACTGGCGGACGAGCTAATCCTCCAAAGGGAGGGGAATTTCGTCAAAGAGGGGGGAATCGTCAGTTTTCAGGCCGTTTTACCTACACCTTAGGGATTAAATTTTACTTTTTAGAAACTTCTAAGAGGGGGAACTCCACTTTTCCCACCCCTTCTCGTCCGCTAAGTATTGCTAAGCTTTCATTTTGTCGTTTTGCATCTGAGAAGTTTGATTTGAATCGATCAATTCGATGTTTGTATATTTTATTGTTAGGAATAATTCAACTCATTTCAGTAGATTAAATCCACCCGTCGCCGTGTTGCCTGACGAGTTTGACGAAACGCCGTTTGCGGTTGGTTTCATGCAGTCTAGCCTAGTGCGTAGGGCGCCCAGCCTCGGAAACTGGTGGTCCAAAGTTCGAAACCTGACTTGAGACACAGATCCAGGCGCGTTCATGCAACATACATATAGTCGAATTTTTTGGTTACGCCTTTTTTGGGAACTTTTTCTGTTTAAAACCTTTCCCTCGCCCAGAAATTGGCGGTCGAAAGCAGCAATTCGGGGTTGATGAAAAGGGTTTACACACAGAAAAGTTCTGAAAAGATGATTTTAGGAAGTTTTTTGTGTGTAAAACCTTTTCATCAACCCAAACTGCTGCTTTCGACCGCCAATTTCTGGGTGAGGGAAAGGTTTTACACAAAACAAAGTTCCCAAAAAAAGGCGCAACCAAAAAATTCGACTATACATACTAAACAAATTATTATGTGAAAAAATCGCGGTGGCGATTCATCATTTCATTTGTTCCTCTCCGAAGTTTATATAGCTTGATCAGGGTTTCTTATTATCAAAAATTGTTTTCTATAGACCCGTTACGCTCAGTCGCAGAGAATCACTAGAGGTCAAGAAGGGGTGGGAGAAATGGAATTCCCCCTCTTTGGCGTTTCCAAAAAATAAAATTTGTTCCCTGATGTGTAGGTAAAACTGACCTGAAAACTGCACATTCGCCAAAAATTTGCGAGAATTCCGTTTCAGGTACGTTACGTATATTTAATTTCCGGAGGAAAAGAGGCGGAAAAAAGTTGAATTCCTCCTGAATTAAAGTGGGGGGAATTAGAAGTTTGTAGGCTATTCAACTACACCTTAGGGAACAAAGTCTATCTTTGTGAACTCCCCAAAAAGGGGCTGATTCCACTTTTCCCTCCCCTTCTCGTCCCTATTTTCGTTTTATGTTGCAGCTTCCCGCCGACGTCCACTTATATTCGCTGTCGCCCGTCAAATCTGTAAACGGCGCTCTTTGGATTTGCCTGTTCCACAGCGATTTCCCACGTCGCATCAGCACCGCGCGACCCGTCAGGTTGGAATTTTTTCCACACTTCAACCTTTCCATTAACTGAAGCCATCAAGGCTCAGGCTCACTAATACCATATCAGAATGGTCAGAATTCGTAGTAGCCAGAAAGTTGAATGAACTGACCGGCACTGCATCAGTGTCTCAAGTCGGGTTTCGAGCTTTAGGACCGCCGGTTTTCGAGGCCGACGCCCTACGCACTAGACTAGACAGGCAAACGAAGTATTTTTTTGAAAACATGCTTACCCAAAATTGAAAAAAAAAATAATGATCCTGATCCGTTATTTTTTCGGGGTAAGCATTTCTAAAATCACCAAAGAGGGGGGAATTCCACTTTTCCCTCCTCTTCTCGTCCGCTAGTTCTGCAGGCTGTAGATGCCATATGACTTTTTGCAGATGCCCCGATGGCCTGACCTCTTGCACCTACGTGATCAATGTCACCCATCTGGCCACTCATCGGGACCTGAGCGTCGATCAATATGGTGTATGGGGCGGTACGGGCAGCAAATTGCTATATTACAAGGTGGACTTGGAGGCACGAGCGTTTGTGCCCGTGGGACGCGGTTAATTATCGTTATTTATTACTAGATATAATTTTTATTGATTCTGTTATTCGTTTATTGGTGGTTTTTTCGTCATAAAATTAGCGGGATTTCACTTCACGTAATGCCATTTTTCAAACTGAATATCGTTCCTCATAATTTTGGGAGTTTAATTATTTTTGCTCACTGGTTATTTCATTAATTCAGTTGATTATTGGAATAGTTTATTAATTATATGACTGTCTTGGCGGACGAGCTGACGTCTGACTATAATATGCACAAGTGTGTTTATGGTTTGTCGTTAAGTTATATCACTGGCGGACAAGCCAAACCTCCAAAGGCAGGGGAATCTCTCCAAAGAGTGGAAAATTGGCAGAAATATGGACATTTAACTCTAGTTTTCGAAACTCTAACTCTAAACTCTAAACTCTAGTTTTCGAAATCACCAAAGAGGGGAAATTCCACTTTTCCCTCCCCTTCTCGTCCGCTAGTGAGTTATAGATCAAGTTAATCGGTCATACAAACTTAATAATGAGAAAAAATCTGTCTCAGGTCTGGACGCGCCACCGCCGGGTCTGGCCAACTTTATGATTCGCCGGACCAACTGGCGTCACGATGCGACGGGTCGCAAGTTCCTAAAGTCGTTGTACGTCCTTTTCGACCTGCGCGACCCCGATCAGAGCACGCCCATCTGGGCCGTCCTGTCCTACACCTGGCTGTGCAAGCCATTTCCCGTTCAGGTTGGTGTATATGCTAAAGAGTTTACACACTGATGTTGTGAATGTTGTTATTTTGTTGATGCTGTTGTTGTTGTAAATGTTGTCGTTGTTGTTGTTGTGATGGTGGTGGTTGTGGTGTTCTACGTCGTGTTCGACCTGCGCGACTCCAACCAGGGGACACCCATCTGGGCAGTCCTGTCCTACACCTGGCTGTGCAAGCCATTTCCCGTTCAGGTTGGTGCATCCGAGTGTTTTACGAACTGTTGTTGTTGTTGTTGTTATATATGTTGTAAATGTTGTTGTGATGGTGGTAGATGTGTTGTTGCACGTCCTTTTCGACCTGCGCGACCCCAATCAGAGCACGCCCATCTGGGCCGTCCTGTCCTATACCTGGCTGTGTAAGCCAATTTTTGTCGCCTTATCAGTCTAGTGCGTAGGGCGCCAGCCTCGGAAACTGGCGGTCCTAGGTTCGTAACCTGACTTGAAACGCAGAGCGTTGCTCTGGGCCACTACGAAAACACCATTCTGAATGATATTAATGTGCCCTGTTGACTTCAGTAAATAGAAAGTCCCAGTAAAAATGCAAACGAGTTTACAAACTATTGTTGTTTTGTTTTTATTATAAATCGAGGCAAGCAACAATGGAAGGGTTTTACTTTTTTTACAAGCATTGTTGTTGTTGGATGAGGTGGACGAGAAGAGAGAGAACATAGCTGCACTAGCGGACGAGAAAGGGCGGGCAAAAGTAGAATTCCCCCTCTTTGGCGATTTAAAAAATATATTTTCATTTTCAAGGCGTGGGTAATATGGTCTAAAATTTCTGAAATTCTCCGCTCTTTGGAGGTTCGGCTCGTCTGCCAGTGCATATCGGTAGTTAACTACTATAGGCCTCGTAATTGGTTATAAGAAAATCCAAAACGTGGCACAGAAATTTCCTTGCTTGAGAATCTGGTTCTGGCCATGCCATGGGTTCTCGCAGTTTTAAACCATTTCTTATAATCAATTATGAGGCCTATAACTAATTATGATTGCAGGTACGTCCGCACGGCAACGCACGCTCGAAAAGCACGCGGGAGCGCAGCTACCAGCGCACGTGTCCCAGTGTGTTTGACTCGGTGAGTTATCAGTCAGTCGTGGGGTGAGGGACTCAAAATTATTTCTGGCCAAAATCAAATACATTGCAAAGCCTAATACATAAGCATGTAAAACAGCCAATGCCTCGGTCTGAATTGACGTTCATGAAAAGAAGTTTCACAAAATAGAAAGAGTGTCGGTTATGTGATTTTGCGAAAGTGACATGCGACCTGCCGTCCCTCTTTCCCAGCATACCCTAAAAGAATATAAAAGCACTGAAACTTAGCTACCCCTGAAAAATTTAAATAAATCGTTTTTCATCGCATTTTCGTCTGTTTTGCTGGTTTATACTGTAATATAGAAATGTAAATGTAATCCTTTTCACAGAAAGAACACAAGCCCTAAATTTCAGTTAAGGAGTTGTTTACTACCTTTGGAATCGGAATTGGAAATTGAGGAAAAGTTAACGAAAAAATTAAGTTACAGAAAAGAACTTACGTCTTGAAAGTTGTATAACCTTGTATGTTGATAGTAAATCTTAATTTGCATAGTTTTCACTAAAATTTTTAAATATATTTTATTGTTCATGATATTCCTACGGTGCTGCAGGTTCGCGAATCTCTGCTGAAATCCGCATCGGTGGATGAGGCCTTCGAAACTGTGATCATGGAGAAAATTTGCCAGAAATCCCGTTCAGGTACGTTTAAGTATATTTAATTTTCATCACATCCACTAGCGGACGAGAAGGGGTGGGAAAAGTGAACTTCCCCCCTTTCTGGCAGTTTTAAAATTTGGAATTTGTTCCTTAAGGTGTAGATGAAATGGCCTATTTTCTGCCGATTTCTCCCTCTTTGAGGAAATTCACCTCCCTTTGGAGGATTAGCTCGTCCGCCAGTCAGTCACCACCATCTTTTTTCATTCCAAATCGTAAATATGGCTTATCTTCTAGATCCAGTTTCAGAGGAAGCCGACATCGTGGAGACTTCTGAACTGCCGCGTAGCATCGATCAGGTTAAGTATTTTGGATTTGGATCTCATATTTCTATTCTGTTTATCACACCGGAAAAAATTGCTTGATATTTTCCACTCGATCAATAATTAATATAGGGCCAGAGTGCGTAGGGTAGGTATGCAAGGGCTATATTTTTTACCTTTCACAACGTTGAGAAACTGTACTCTCTACCAGGTAGCATTCAGGTAACTGAATAATTTCAAATTTCGAATTTGGGTATCTAAATTTGAATTCACTAATTTGAGACTCTGAATTTGAGCAATTTTACTTCAGGCAGGGTTTGTTAAATAAAAGAAAATACTAAAAAAGGGCATTTTTGTTAACATGGAAATTTTTTAAACACACATGAGCTGCGTGATCATATCATGTCTCACTTGGTTGCTGGAACTGTTTCACATTTGGTATTGGGGGTGAACAGCCAGA
This sequence comes from Daptonema setosum, assembly GCA_964036265.1. Lineage (NCBI taxonomy): Eukaryota > Metazoa > Nematoda > Chromadorea > Monhysterida > Xyalidae > Daptonema > Daptonema setosum. Next base: position 5,430,030 of record OZ038442.1, read on the forward strand.
GTTTAACATACAAGAAAATACATTAAAAAGATTTTTTTGGGTTGGGTGTGCGTTTTGGGATGGAATTTCCTTCCTTGAAGAATAAAAAAATCGCAAAAAATATAAAAAATCGGATGATTTTTTATTCACCAAAACCTGACTTTAGGTGCGCTCGGTGGCGAAACAGATGGAATTGGAATCGGTCAATCGCAGTAAGTACCCTCCGCACGTTTCTACGTTGTATCAGCGATGTCGGGTCATCACTCGCAAACAGGTCGACGAAGCACAACAACAGGAAGACGCGCCCAAGTGGTCAAGTTGGTCGTTGTTGTTGTTGTTGTTGCTGTTGTTGTTGCTGTTGCTGTTGTTGTTGTTGCTGTTGTTGTTGTTGTTGATGTTGTTGTTTCTACTGTTGTTGTTGTCGTTGTTGGTGGTTGTTTAACTCTTAGTTTTTGTTCTTGATGATATTGCTATTGTTATGGTATAAATTTGAGTTATTCGAAGACAAAAACGTAGGATTTCGTTTTGCAGAGTCATCTGAACCGAATGTCGTTAACAATATGGATGTCGACCGAAAAGTCGCCGACCTCGAGCCAATGTCAGACGAGATGCCGTTGGTCGCCGAGTCGTGTTGGCAGCAAATGAAGTCCAAGGCCGATACGATCGTCGATCGACAGCGCGTACTCGCCTATCCTGGTTGGGGCATGAGATTTGAATTTGGCGTCTATTTTTTAATTTGGCGCCTATTTTTAGCCGTGTTTTTTTCCTGATCTGATTGGTGATATTTGAATCTTGTTCTAGTGATCTAGTTGGGATGGGATGAACTTTGAATATTTGAGTTTGGCGCCTATTTTCGACGTGTTTTATTATCTTGACCTAGTTGTGATCAACTTTGAATATTTGAATTTGGCGCCTATTTTTTTGTGTTTATTTCCTGACCAGATTGGGATGAATTTTGAATATTTGAATTTGGCGCCGAGTCATGTTGGCAGCAGATGGTTGGTTGGGTTGGGTAGGCCCTCAATTCACAACAATGGTGAACCACATACGGTGAGGGATAATGGTGTTTGGCATTTTGTCCTGCTCACACCAGGAGACGGAACGCCACTCCAGCCTCAGAGTTGGCTAACCAAACGTTGTTCACGATTATCAGTGGTAATCGTATGTGTGCGTACCGGGCTATATCGAGTGTGTCTTCACCCGTACGCTGACCGCCACCACCTAACCCAGCAGCCAAGAGTCGAACTCGGGACCTTGCGATCCAAAGTCTAACACTCAACCAACTAAGCTAGGCAGCAGATGAAATCCAAGGCCGACACGATCGTTGACCGGCCGCGCGTGCACGCCTATCCTGGTTGAAGCATGAGATTTGAATATTTGAATTTGGCGCCTATTTTTGCAGTGTTTTTTTCTGAACCAGATAGAAACCGATCAGTGAAACATCAACTGATCAGTGATTAGAGTAGAATTGGCCGAAAAGGGGTACGAAACGGTGCCAAATCAATCCCAGAAAGCTATTCTGAATGGAATCTAGCATTGTTGTGCTGTTATGCGAACGTTTGACCACATTTCACAAAGGTGGCCGTTTTTTTAATTCATAATCTTCAGTCTTCATTGATTTCAATATCCATGATTAGTTTTAGCTTATAGTCACACACATTAAATTCGTCGAAATTACAGACGAACCCGCCAACTTCATCGTTGCAATCGATCGGCTAGCCTTCACCGTACGACGGGAGCCAAGTGGCAAGTACGTGTGTCATTGCAGGTTGGTTGTTGTTGTTGTTGTTGTTGTTGTTGTTGTTGTTGTTGTTGTTGTTGTTATTGTTATTGTCACTGGTGGTGTTATTGTTGCTGTTGTTGTTGTTGTTACTGGTGTTGGTGTTGTTGTTTTTAATGTTGCCACTTATGATGACGATGATATGTTTACAGTGAGTATGAACGCTGGCAGCACGTCTGCTGTCACTGTCTGGCCGTGGCCGAATGCAATGCCGAACCGTACATGTATCGGGCGTATCTCCTGGCTAATTTCGTCCCACCACTGCCAGGTTATTCTTGTTGTTGTTGTTGTTGTTGTTGTTGTTGTTGTTGTTTTTGTTGTTGTTGATGTTGTTTTCTGTTGCTGTTGTTGTTGTTGTTGTTGTTGCAGTTGTTGTTGTTGTTGTTGTTGTGGTCAGTTGTTTTATTTAGTAATCATGCTTTCAGGCGTTTCGACAGACGAATGGCGAGATATGCTGAGCAAAGCAGCCATGATTGTACAACAAGAGTGGCTGCAGCCTCACCAGCCCGACGATAATCGAGTGTACGTCGTACAGTTCGATACAATGAAATACGTGGTTACGTTGCTGGTTGGTGTTGTTGTTGTTGCTGTTGTTTTAGATGACATGTATGAGGTTGTTGTTATTAATGATTATGGAAAAGGTTGTTGTTTTATGTTATTTTTTCCTAAACTTTGGTTGCAGGACAACGACGATTACTGTTGTTGTTGTTTTGTGTTGTTGTTGTTGTTGTTGTTGTTGTTGTTGTTGTTGTTGTTGTTGTTGTTGTTGTTGTTGTTGTTGTTTCACTAATCTTTGGTTGCAGAGGACAATGACGATTACTGTTGTTGTGGTGGTTGTTTGGGTTGTTGTTGTTGTTGTTGTTATTGTTTCACTAATCTTTGATTGCAGGACAACGACGAATATCATTGCACGTGTGATCAGTTCAGTCTGACCGGCTGTATCTGCTGTCATTCACTGGCCGTGGCCGAGTACCTGGGCATTGGCGTACGTCATAAGGATCTTTGTGCCCGATTGTTGACCAGGGTTGGTGTTGTTGTTGATGTTGTTGTTGTTGTTGATGTTGTTGTTGTTATTGTTATTGTTGTCGTTGTTGGTTGTTGTGGTGTTGGTTGTTGTTGGTTGTTGTTGTTGTTGTTGGTTGTTGTGCCGAGTACCTGGGCATTGGCGTACGTCATAAGGATCTGTGTGCCCGATGGTTGACCAGGGTTGGTGTTGTTGTTGTTGTTGTTGTTGTTGTTGTTGTTGTTGTTGTTGTTGTTGTTGTTGTTGTTGTTGTTGTTGTTGTTGTTGTTGTTGTATGATGATGATGATGATGATGATTGTTGTTGTGTGCTGAGTACCTGGCCTGGGCATTGGCGTACGTCATAAGGATCTGTTTGCCCGATTGTTGACCAGGGTTGGTGTTGCTGTTGATGTTGTTGATAATGTTGTTGTTGTTGTTGTTTGTTGTTGTGCTGAGTACCTGGGCATTGGCGTACGTCATAAGGATCTGTGTGCCCGATTGTTGACCAGGGTTGATGTTGTTGTTGTTGTTGTTGTTGGTTGTTGTTGTTGCTGCTATGGATACTGTTGTTGTTGTTATTGTTGTTGTTGTTGGTTGTTGTTGGTTGTTGTTGTTGTTGTTGGTTGTTGTGCCGAGTACCTGGGCATTGGCGTACGTCATAAGGATCTGTGTGCCCGATGGTTGACCAGGGTTGGTGTTGTTGTTGTTGTTGTTGTTGTTGTTGTTGTTGTTGTTGTTGTTGTTGTTGTTGTTGTTGTTGTTGTTGTTGTTGTTGTTGTTGTATGATGATGATGATGATGATGATGATGATGATGATGGTGTTGTTGTTGTTATTGTTGATGGTGTTGTTGTTGTTGTTGTTAATGTTGTTGTTGATGTTGATTTTGTTGTTGTGCTGAGTACTTGGCCCGGACATTGGCTTACGTCATAAGGATCTGTGTGCCCTATTGTTGACTAGGGTTGGTGTTGTTGTTGATTGTTGTTGTTGTTGTTGTTGGTTGTTGTGCTGAGTACCTGGCCATCGGCGTACGTCATAAGGATCTGTGTGCCCGATTGTTGACCAGGGTTGGTGTTGTTGTTGATGTTGTTGTTATTGTTGTTTGATGTTGCTATTGATACTGTTATTGTGTAGACTCACTATGAAATACAATAATTCATTTGAAGGGTCAAAAACTGCCGGATGACGGCGATCAGCAAGTGCAAACTACTGATGCAACAGATAATCAGGTTGGGTTACGTTGTTGTTGTTGTTGTCGTTGCTAATGATGCTGCTGCTGTTGTTGTGGTTGTATCTGTTAGACGTTAAATAGTTTAAATTAATGATAACTATTATAGGAAGCGTGTTCGTCAATGCTCATTACGGAGAATGATTCTTTCGAGTCGCCAGCCACCAATATAACAACTATAACTACGGTGGCTCCGACTACAACTACAACTATAACGGGTGACACTGACACAACAACTGCAACTACTGGGACTGGTGATCGGAATCATCAACTATAACTGGGAAAAAACTATAACAACCACAAATATAACAACTATTACTACCACGGGTGCCTTCATAGTAGGCGTTGCAACTTATTTCGGAGCTTTTTCGTAAACCCTTTCGTTTCCACAAACGTTTTCGAAATCGAAACAGGACGAAAATAGAGTAAAATATCGAAACGAAAGAGGGAAAGGTTTTCATACAATTTCGGAAATAAGTTGCAAGTCCGATTATGAAGGCACCCTAATAACAATTTGATATATGGTTGCTTACAACCTTTTAGTGCTGCTTCCTGCTTGCATAAACTGTGATACTCCGATTTTCGTTACTCATTTTGATATCAATTTAGCTTTGTAATACTCTTTTTTGTTTGTTCAAAGTTAACGGTTGAACTTGAACTATGCTTGAATATAGCAAGTAAACGTAAGGAATGAAACTTTTTCCCTGCAAAAATGCGCATTACAAAATATTCTTTGCACTCCATTTGAGTTGCACGGAGAAGTTGAATATTTTCACTCTCTGGAGACACTAGCGGACGAAAGGGGGAGGGAAAACTATAATTCCCCCTCTTCGGCGGTTTTAGAAAGTATAATTTCTTCCTTAAGGTGTAGGTAAACTGGTCTGAAAATGACCAAATCTCCTTATTTGATGAATTTCTTCTATCTATGGCGGTTTAGCTCTACCACCAGTGTCTGGAGATACTCGTTCTTCACTATAACGATACACTAGCGGACGAGAAGGGGAGGGAAAAGTTGAATTCCCCCCTCTTTGGCGATTTCAAAGAATAGAATTTGTTCATTAAGGTGTAGGTGAAATGGCCGAGTTTTTCATGATTTCCCCCTCTTTGGAGAAATTCCCCTCCCATTGGGAATTTCGCTCGTCCGCCAGTGTAACGATATGATGCATAATGTGAAATCACAGCACTCTCGTTTGATTACGAGACTAAACTCAAAATTGCGCCAATACGATTTGTACTTTCCACAACACAAGACAGAAATCCGGTAAAACCTTACTGGGAACGATCTCGGATACCAGCTCGGTATTCCTGGCCCACTGGCGGACGAGTCAAACCTCCAGAGGGAGGGGAATTGGCAGCTTTCAGGCCATTTTACCCACATCTTAGCTTAGGGAAGAAATTCCACTTTTTCAAAATGCCAAAGAGGGGGGAATTCCACTTTTCCCTCCCTTCTCGTCCGCTAGTGAAGTGCAACAACGGCGCACATTCAAATTTAATCTCGTTATCAAATGAGAATGTTATATCGATATTTTTTTAATTTGCTGTACGGAAATTTTATTATTAAAAAAATTAGTAAACTCTTGGGTATTGTTTGCTAGATCCCGCTGATTGTAAAGTGTATTTTTTTACTGTTGTATTTCATTTGTGAAATGGCTTGACGCGATGAAATAAACTTGAAACAATACTTCGAAGTATGGTTTGGTGCAACAGAACAAATTACGTATGACTTCAAAGTCTCGTTATTATACTTTTTTTTTGTATTCGAATTGTTTTCTTTGAGTAGTCATGCTTACCGAAGAAAATTATAGTCCATATATAATATAGTTAATTTCCTAAAAGTATCCAAAATTTCATAAAACGTTTGAAACACATGATATCTTGTAATAGTTTGCAGTTTCATAGTTGTTCAGCAGACAATGTTAACAAGGTCAGGGCAACTATTAACTGGAGGACCATTCTGCCAACTATCCGGTCAAGTCGACGTTGTTTTTCATTCAACATTTTGCGGGTTTCTATCGGCTCCTTAGTTGGCCCGTTCATTCTATCGGTTCCATAGTTGGCCCATTCGTTCATTCTATTGGTTCCATAGTTGGCCCATTCGTTCATTCTATTGGTTCCATAGTTGGCCCATTCGTTCATTCTATTGGTTCCATAGTTGGCCCATTCGTTCATTCTATTGGTTCCATAGTTGGCCCATTCGTTCATTCTATTGGTTCCATAGTTGGCCCGTTCATTTAAGCCATTTCACATAGTTAGTCAATTTTAAACCGTATCAACGAAACTTTCCAAATACAGCAGCTTGTAATTTCATAGTTGTTCAGACAATATGGACGAGGTCAACTATGAACCAGCGCACGACTCTGCCGAAATGTTGCCGGCCAAATCGAAGTAGAATTCATTTTTCATTTACCGTTTCCGGGTTTCTATCGGTTCCGTATTTGGCCCGTTCGTTTGCGCCATTTCAAATAGTTATTCACTTTTAAACTGTAACATAACAACGAAACTTTACAATACAGCATGTAATTTCATAGTTGTTCATTCAGACAATATGGACGAGGTCAACTATAAACTGGCGCACGACTCGGCCAATGCCGAAATGCTGCCTGCCAAGTCGAAGTCGAAAAAATTCCGGAATAAAGGCTCGAAATTGGACGCCCGTGGTCGTGCGATAGTGCCGAAACAGAACTCGAAAAAGTTGACCAAGAAGAAGAAGAAAGAGCTCGAGAAAATCGTTGAGCGAAAGGAGAAGAAATCACAGGTTCGCAGGCAAAATTACAAAACCGGGAAATTTTTCACTATACGCCAAAATTTTCTGTCACCGAAATTTTATTCCATATGAAGTCTTACTGTCCGTTAACCCCCGATTACCTATCTTAAAGCTGGCTTAAACGCGTTAGGCCCACGCAGCGGTGGTATTTCAGTTATTACCCACCTTAGTATGCGAACTTGAAAATTCATGTAGGGGAGAAATTCTAGGAAAGTTTCTGGGTTTTGGAAACATGCGGTTCGTAGAGCCTATCCAGGGTTTCTTGTCAGCCAAAACCCTTTTTGCGCGCAGTTTTTAAATTCAAATCTGGCGAGCTTTCAAGTTTTCTAGAAATAAATTATTTTTGACATTTGAATAACATACAAAAATTGCACCTAATTCATTGCTTACGTGCGTAACCAGCCCACAAAATTATTTTTGATAATAAGAAACCCTGACCAAGCTATATCTCTGGGGTTAATTGTTACGCGAGACGTTTTGGCGTACAATTTACGTTAGTTTTTTTACAAGAAACAAGCTCTCAACAACACTGTTCAATCAATCGCTGACTTACTGACTCACTTACTGACTCACTCACTTACTGACTCACTCACTTACTAACTCACTTACTCACCTAATCAGTCACTCACTTACTGACTAACTCACTTAATCAGTCACTCACTCAAATGCTGACTCACCTGACTCACTCACTCGCCCACTCAGTCACTCACTCAAATGCTGACTCACTCACTCATTTACTCATTCAATGAATCACTTATCTCAGCGTGCCGATCTCTACGCCGAGCTGCTGCAGTACCAAGTGGAGAGCAAGGAGTTCATTCAGAGCAAGTTGGACGAGGAAGCTAAAGAAAGGCGAGTTTCTCGTATCAGTATCACAGTAAGTTTTTGGCATCGTATCGTATCGGGATGTAGTTAACAGGATTAACAGATAACAACGACTATCTTTTTAGTTCGAGTGAGTGTTTGGGTGAGTGAGTGAGTGAGTGTTTGGGTGAGTGAGTGAGTGAGTGAGTGAATGAGTGAGTGAGTGAGTGAGTGAGTGAGTGAGAGAAAGTGAGTGAGTGAGTGAGCAAGGAGTTCATTCAGAGCAAGTTGGATGAGGAAGCTAAAGAATGGCAAGTTTCTCGAATCACAGTAGATGGAAAATTATCACTAACGATACAAACATGAAAAACATTAAAAAAAACTACTTTTCATATAGTCGATGAGACAACGACGGTATAATAGTAGGCTTTTTAATTATTACAAATCTAAGTTGTTAAGCCACACGCTGGTGGACGAGCCAAACCTCCAAAGGGAGGGGAATCTCCAAAGAGGGGGATTGGCAGAAATTGAGTAATTTTACATACAAGATATATTATGAATGTTATATACCAAACCAATAGTGAAAAATCATAATAAATATTATAGTGATAATATAAATTATAAATTTAATATAACTTTTTCAGTCCTACTGATGATGGTTCTTCAAAAGCGAAACGCAAGCTCAACAGTATTAAAGGATCTGCCAACGGTAGAAACGAAAATTCAGCTAATACATCGGGTACAGTCGGTCAGCATTACACTACGGATGAAGGTGAGTGTTGTTGTGTTGTTGTTGTTGTTGTTGTTGTTGTTGTTGTTGTTGATGATGTTGTTGTTGTTGTTGTTGTTCTTGATGTTGTTGTTGTTGTTGTGGTTGATTATAAAGATGAGATTATTGTGATAATGTTATTATTGGTTGTTGTTTTTATCGAAGTTGATAATGATGATGATGAATTTATATTGCTGTATTCATCGCATTAACAAATATCAGCAATGCTTTGCAGATTCATCCAGTGAGGACGATGAGGTGAAACCTGATGTTTCATCAGTCGATCAACCGGAGAAAACGTCATGCGTCACGGATTCGTGCCAGGACGACGTCATCATCGTCTCATCGCCGGCTGCCAAGTTGCCGAAATTGGAAATCGGTTTGTGTTCTTGTGAATTTTTTTTGTTTTTTTTTAAATGATTTTCTAGAATTCCTCTTTTTTTGTGCATCCACAAAGCACAATCCTCGATACAGAATTTAAATTTAGTGCTAAAACGTTTTTCTTCAATTGAAGTTTGTTCAAAACGCGTGTGGTTTCTAATACTATGCTACACTGCTGGCGGACGAGAAAGGGTGGGAAAAATGGATTTTCCACCTCTTTGGCGTTTAAAAAAGTAGATCTTGTTCCTCAAGGTGTAGGTAAAATTACCACAAAACAGGTGATTCCCCCCTCTTCAACGAAATTCCCCTCCCTTTGGAGGATTAGCTCGTCGGCCAGTGCTATGCCAACCAGTAAATCAACAACAGTTTCTTTTTTCAAATTCGAATTTGGCGACAAAAACTTTCGAATCAATATTTATTTCGGTGATTACCCGACCCGACCCGATAGTGGCCTTTTTACAGACGAGGAAGCAGCTGACCTGATCGTGGATGAGCTCGAACCGACCACCTCATCATCCAGCGCTACCACGACTGCCGGATTTTATTCAAATTCAAAAATTTTGGCGCCAAATTCAAATTCAAAAATTTTGGCGCCAAAAACAATTTCAAAACCGGCGTTGCTCAATCGATCGGCCGAAATTCAGGAATCCCGATTGAAGCTGCCGATTCTGGCCGAAGAACAACCGATCGTCGAAGCCATCACTGAGAATCCGGTATGTTGTTGTTGTTGTTGTTGTTGTTGTTGTTGTGGTTGTTGTTGTTGTTGTTGTTGTTGTTGTTGTTGATGATGTTGTTGTTGGTATTGTTGGTGTTGTTGTTGGTGTTGTTGTTGTTGTAGTTATTGTTGTTGGGTCGTTCGTGTTGTTGTGTTGTTGTTGTTGTTGTCGTTGTCGTTCGTGTTGTTGTTGTTGTAGTTATTGTTGTTGGTGTCGTTCGTGTTGTTGTTGTTGCTGTTGTTGATGTTGTTGTTGTTGTTGGTGTTGTTGTTGTTATTGTTGTTGTTGTTAATGTTTTTGTTGTTGTTGTTGTTGTAGTTATCACTGTTTCCGTTGTTGTTGTTGTTGTTGTTCTTTTTTATTGTTGCTGTTAATGTTGTTGTTTTAGTTAGTACTGTTTTGATGAGGTTGTTGTTAAAGTTTGATGTTATTTTTATTGTTGATCAGGTGGTTATCATCTGCGGAGAGACGGGATCGGGCAAAACCACTCAAGTACCACAGTTTCTCTACGAAGCTGGCTACACTTCGGGTTAGACTTACAGGATAAATAAATCTACTACCGTTGTTTATGTAAAGTTTTGGGGCACAAACTGCACTTTTTTAAACTCACCAAAGTGGGGGAATTCCACTCTTGTGGAATCACTATTTGCAGATAATCGTCTTATCGGTATCACCGAACCGCGACGAGTGGCGGCGATTTCGATGGCACAACGAGTGGGCACGGAGATGAATCTGGGCAGCGATATAGTGTCGTATCAGGTGGGTAACGTTTAGGGGCTGTATAGCGCAACTGGTAGAGTGTTGGTCGCTGAATCAATAGGTCACGGGTTCGACCCTATTGCAGATCCGTTTCGAGGGCAACGCCACCGCCGACACACAGATCAAGTTTATGACCGACGGTGTGCTGTTGAAGGAGATGCAAAGAGATATTATGCTCAGCAGGTTGGATATTTCTTTATCGTCAATGTTGTTATAATTTTTTTTATCTTACCATACCGAAAATTGCCGGCCCGTTGCGTGGCGGAACGAGTCTAAACTCCAAAAGGAGGGAAATTCACCCAAAAGAGCGGGAATTGCAGTTCTGAGGTAGTTCTTTTACCTACACATTAGGGAACACACTGCACTTTTTAAAATCGCCAAAGAGGGGGATTTCCATTTTTCCACTCCTTCTCGTCTGCTAGTGGCCCATTGCGTGGCAGGACTGGATCGAGTCACCATATTTTTTGCCAGAATCATTAATTTTCACTCAAAAAGGCATGTTTTTTTTTAATTTGCGCTCCGTGCGCAACAAAACAATTATCAATTCACACTTGGGTATCATCCCTAACCGGCAGTTTTTTGTTGATGAAGTCGTATCACTAGCGGACGAGAAGTGGTGGGAAAAGTGGAATTCCCCCCTCTTTGGCATTTTCGAAAAGTATAATTTGTTCCTAAGGTGTAGGTAAAATGACCTGATTTCTGAAAATTCCCCCCTCTTTGGGAAGATTCTCCTCCCTTTGGAGGTTTGGCTCGTCCGCCAGTGAGTAGTATAATAAAGTAGGAGATAACTAGATTTTTAATAAATACATTGGTAGGATTTCGTTTTTGATATGATTTTACCTGATTTCTTGTTATTCAGATATTCGGTGATCATAATCGACGAAGCGCACGAACGCAGTTTGTATTCGGATATTCTGATTGGGTTGTTGTCGCGAATCGCACCAATGCGCCACAAAAATGGTTAGTAAAAATTAAAAAAACACATTTTCAACTTTTTATCTCGTCTGATTTTTTCGTAGAAATTCATTGTTGTATTTGGTATCCGGTAACATCATGCTGATGTTAGATTCCGCACTCTTGTAAAACTTGTCAAAGATGTGGCCAAACCTCCAAAGGGTTGGGAATCTGTCCAAAGAGGGAGAAAGTGACAGGCGTTAGGCCTTTTTACCTACACCTTAGGGAACAAACTCGACTTTTTGAAATCACCAAAGAAGGGAGAATTTCATGTCCCTCTCCTTCTCGTCCTTTAATAACCTTTTTTCAGGCGACCCTCTCAAGCTGGTTATCATGTCGGCGACGTTGCGGGTGGATGACTTCACACAACCCCATCTGTTCAGTACGCAGCCCGTGGTTATCAACGTCGAGTCGCGTCAGTTCCCCGTCAGCATCTACTTCAATCGACGCACGACGCAGAATTATTTGACGGTACGTCAGTCAGTCAATTAGCTCGGCCGTCAGGTAGTGAGTTAGTCGGTCAGTCAGTTAGCCAGTCTGTCAGTCAGTTAGCATGTCGGTCAGTCACTCAACGTTATAAACTTTTGATCGCGTCAGTTCCCCGTCAGCATCTACTTCAATCGACGCACGACGCAGAATTATTTGACGGTACGTCAGTCAGTCTGTTTGTTTGACTAACTGTCAGTCAGTCAGTCAATAACTCAATATGTCTGTTAGTCAGTCATTCGGTCCATCAGTTAGCCAGTCTGTCAGTCACGTGGTAAGTTATTCAGTCAGTCAGTCAGTCAACGTTATCAACGTTGAGTCGCGTCAGTTCCCCGTCAGCATCTACTTCAATCGACGCACGACGCAGAATTATTTGACGGTACGTCAGTCAGTTTGTTTCTCAATGTCTGTCAGTCAGTCAGTCAATAACTCAATATGTCTGTTAGTCAGTCAGTCAGTTAGTCAGTTAGTTAGCCAGTCTGTCAGTCAGTTAGCCTGTCGGTCAGTCAGTCAGTCAACGTTATCAACGTTGAGTCGCGTCAGTTACCCGTCAGCATCTACTTCAATCGACGCATGACGCAGAATTATTTGACGGTACGTCAGTCAGTCAAATAGTCAGTCAATCAGTTCGGCCGTCAGGTAGTAAGTTAGTCGGTCAGTCAGTCAGTCAATCAACGTTATCCACGTTAAGTGGCCGACATTTTCCCGTCGGCATTTGCTTTCATCCGGCGCTGCCCCGCAGAAGTATTTGACAGTTTTCTGACAATCTGTTTTTTTTCGGTCAGTCAGTCAGTAAATCAGTTAAACAGTTAGCTGAATTATCCTGAGTGTACTATAGTGGCTTTGTCAGTCAGTCAGGTCGTCCAGGTGTGCTTGTCAGTGTCACCCAGAAAGTTTTTGGCGCGCAGTTTGAATTCAAAACTGATTTTGGCGCGTGTTCAATATTTTTGGGGAAAAAAAGACTTTACGTGCTTTGTCTTTTTGCAGGAAGCCTATCGCAAAGTCACCAAAATCCATCGCGCATTGCCCGAAGGTGCCATCCTCGTATTCGTGAGCGGGCAACAGGAGGTGCATACGCTCATCAAATGGCTGCAGTTCACGTTCCCATTTCGTAATGGTTGGAATTTTTTGATTTTGTAACGAAAATTTTCAATTTTGGTTGGGATTTTTTGATTTTGATTGAGATTTTCTGTTTTATTTTTTGGAATTTTTCTTTTTGATTGAGTTTTTCCGTTTCGGTTGGGACTGTTTTTGGTTGGGATTTTTGGTTTTGGTTAGGTGCACACGATCATCAAATGGCTGCGGTTTACGTTCCGTTCCCATTTCGTAATGGTTGGGATTTTTTTGATTTTGTTTTAGGATTTTAGATTTTGGTTCTGATTTTTATTGGGATTTTAGGTTTTGGTTGGGTATTTTTGGAATTTGGTTGGGATTTTAGATTTTGGTTGGGATTTTTTTGTTTAGTTTGGGATTTTAGAATTGGGCTGGCGGCTGGGATTTTTTTGATTTGCGGACGAGAAGGAGAGAATGGAATTTCCCCTGCTTTGACATTTTCAAAAAGTTGATTTGAGTTGAGTTGAGTTCCTCAAGGTGGCCTGGCCTGGTAAATTGACCTGAGAACCTGGTTTCCCCCCTCTTTGATGAAATTCCCCTACCTTCGGAGAGTTAGCTCGTCCGCCAGTGTTCTGCAGTTCGAATTGTGTGGCTGATATTCTTAGAAAATTAAAGTTGAATTTTTCGAAATTTTTCGAAAACTTTTCATTACAGAGTTAGACTGAATAAATAATAGACTCACTTCCTGTAATTTTTTCGCTTGCAGCTGTGAAAGACGAGACGAACGACAACGATTTATCGGTAGGCGAGCCGAAATCCAAAAGACGACGCAGAAAGCGGGTCGGTAAAGTTTGATTGGTAAAGTAAATCCAATTCTTTAGTGTCAGGGCAGTTATCAATTTCTTTTCGGCTTACACCGGCATGTTGTTTCGGCAAGCAAAACTATTGCCCAAAGCATCTGATAATGAAACATCAGACAAACATTGTTAACACGCACATCAATCATACTGTGTCAAACTATGATATCAACCGAGTTGAGTTGAGGCTATTGATGTTTCATTATCAGATGTTTTGGGTCATACTTTTGCTTGCAGAAGCAACAGACGATGTTATTTTCAGGGACAGAAAGTCAATCTGGACGACTACGATACGAAGCCGGCCACCCAATCAACCTCGGCTACGACGGGTGCTGCCTCTGCTTCTTCACATGTTAGTGGTAGTGAGTAAAAAAACTTTCCCCAAGAGTCACCAGCGGACGAGAAGGGGGAAGTATAATTCCCCCCTCTTTGACGTTTTCAGAAAGTAAAATTTGTCCCCTAGGGTGTAGGTAGAATGCCTTAAAAAACTGCCGATCCCCCAAATCATTTGGTGAAATTCCCCTCCCTTTGGAAGAGCAGCTCGTCCTCCATTGTCAAGAGTTGATTGAATTTGAATTCCAAAAAAAGATTCTTTCGAGACTGGTTGAAAGATGAAACAGTGAAATTAATGAGAACACGTTTAATGTGGAAATAATTCACAATTAGTGTTTTAAATGTCGTACAAAAGGCGAGCAAAAGAAGATCGGTCAAATGTTCAAGTCAGCTTCGGATATTTCGGTCATTTCGAAAAACTTGCATAGTTACTTTAAAATAAATGTTAAACTTATATGATATCTAATTCCCATTCTTCAAATTATTTCTGCACGTTTCAGGACCTAAATGAACTGGGCGCTATGGACGACCTCGAAATGTTTGACGATGGTTTGGATATGTGTGAGGAGGCGGAGCCAGGGGCGGAATCTTTTGAGGAGGAGTTGAATCGAGCCAAAGAAGCTTCTACGGGCATTCAACCACTTTACTGCCTACCACTGTATTCGCTCTTACCCACTAACAAACAGCAGCGGGTGTTCCAGGTAAAAAATTATTTTGTTGTTGTTGTTGTTGTTGTTGTTGTTGTTGTTGTTGTTGTTTATTTGTTGTTGTTGTTGTTGTTGTTGTTGCTGTTGTTGCTGTTGGTGTTGTTGTTACGATGAGAGATTTTGGGATGGTTCCAATCCAATGGGATGCAACAACCACTTTACTGCCTACCGCTGTATTCGCTCTTACCCACTATTAAACAGCAGCGGGTGTTCCAGGTGAAAAATGATGCTGTTGTTGTTGTTGTTGTTGTTGTTGATGTGGCTGTTTTTGTTCTTGTTGTTGTGAGGTATTTCCAATAGGATGTAACAAAGGCTTCCCTACCTAACTTTGTATTCGCTTCAACGGTACAGGCAGAAGAGTGCGTTTTAGGTTTTTGTTAATTTGTGGATGTTGTTGTTGTTGTTAATTTGTTGATGTTGTTGTTCTTGTGGATGATGTTCCTGTTGTTAAGTTGTTATTGTTACAACCCTATCCTCCCATAATTGCATTGCAGCCACCACCAACCGGCACTCGACTCTGTATCGTCAGTACGAACGTGGCAGAGACTTCGCTGACGATACCCGGCGTCAAGTACGTGATCGATACCGGCAAGGTTGGGGTCGAATTAATCACTTGTTTATGTTAGATTTTTTAAGTGCTTTCAGAGTAAAAAGGAACGTAAAATGAAAAGTAAAGGGATCATTAAACTGTAAAACAGTTCATCGAAGAGGAGTTCTCAGGAATAAAATAAAAGTTTTAATTCAAATGTTTTACAGATAAATGACCCCTTTACTTTCCATTTTACTTTCCTTTTTACTCTGAAAGCACCCTTAAATATCACTTTGAAATCATTATTAGTCGGCACTTGAAGGATAAGAATACCATTGTAGAGCCTATCCATGGCAACTTGTTACTTTATATCTTATTTAAATGTATCTTTGTAACACAAACTATAACAACCATGTTGTCCGGGTGTCTTGCAAAAATATCGTGATTTTTCTGCGATTGTCCAATTGTGTCTAAAACAGGGTTGAAAAAGATTCGCGGGTGATTTTTTTTCGAGTAATTAAAAATCTTGGCCAAACCATGGGAAATCTTTTAAATTCCAGGAGAAACGTCGACGTCGCGATCCGGTTACCGGCGTCAGCCAGTTCGTCGTTGATTGGGTCAGTCAGGCGTCGGCCAATCAGCGTGCTGGTTGGTTGCACTGTTGTTGTTGTTGTTGTTGTTGTTGTGGTTGTGGTTGTTGTTGATGTTGATGTTGTTGTTGTTGTTGCTGCTGTTGTTGTTGCTGTTGTTCGACTTCATGATTGTGTCAGTCAGACGTCGGCCAATCAGCGTGTTGGTTCGTTGCATTGTTGTTGTTATGGTTGTTGTTGTTGTTGTTGTTTTTTATGTTATGGTTGTTGTTGCTGTGGTTGTTGTTGTTGTGGTTGTTGTTGTTGTTGTTGTTGTTGTTGTTGCTGTTGTGGTTGTTGCTGTTGTTCGACTTCATGATTGTGTCAGTCAGGCGTCGGCCAATCAGCGTGCTGGTTCGTTGCATTGTTGTTGTTATGGTTGTTGTTGTTGTTGTTGTTGCCATTGTTGTTGTTGTTGTTGTTGTTGTTGCCATTGTTGTTGTTGTTGTTGTTGTTGTTGCTGTTGTGGTTGTTGCTGTTGTTCGACTTCATGATTGTGTCAGTCAGGCGTCGGCCAATCAGCGTGCTGGTTCGTTGCATTGTTGTTGTTATGGTTGTTGTTGTTGTTGTTGTTGCCATTGTTGTTGTTGTTGTTGTTGTTAACCACGACCGACAATCCAGGTCGTGCCGGTCGTATATCAGCGGGTCACA
This sequence comes from Daptonema setosum, assembly GCA_964036265.1. Lineage (NCBI taxonomy): Eukaryota > Metazoa > Nematoda > Chromadorea > Monhysterida > Xyalidae > Daptonema > Daptonema setosum. The sequence continues at coordinate 5,446,411 of OZ038442.1, forward strand.
CGTATCGTCTCTACTCATCCGCCGTTTTCAACGATGAGTTTGCCAAGTTCGCCGATCCTGATATCGCCAATAAACCGGCCGAAGAGCTCGTATTGCAGATGAAATCGATGAACATTGTGAAGGTGTGTTGTTGTTGTTGTTGTTAATGATGATGATGATGATGATGATGATGGATGGTGATGATGATGACAATGCATTTATGTTGTTGTTGTTGATTGATGAGTTCGCCAAATTCGCCGATCCCGATATTGCCAATAAAAAACGATGAATATCGGGATGGTGTGTTGTGGTTGTTGTTGTTGTTGTTGTTTTTGTTTATGTTGTTGTTTTTGTTGTTGTTGTTGTTGTTGTTGTTGTTGTTGTTGTTAACTGTTTTTGTTGTTTTGTTGTTGTTGTTCTTGACGATGATTATGTTGTTGTAGTAGCTGTTATTGTTGGTGAGGATGTTGTTGATATTGTTATTGATCTGAATTTATATCATCAAAAGATTTCCAGGTAGCGAACTTTCCGTTTCCGAGCGCCCCACCAGCGGAATCGTTAATCGAAGCCGAGCGGAAGCTGGAACGTCTGGGTGAGTTTGTACCATTTCTTCAGAGACACTAGCGGACGAGAAGGGCAGGGAAAAGTGAAATTCCCATTTCTTTGGTGTTTTCGAAAAGTAGAGTTTGTTCCTTGAGGTGCAGGTAAAACAGCCTTATTTCCACAAATTTCCCCCTCTTTGTAGAGATTGCCCTCCCTTTGGAGGTTTGGCTCGTCCGCCAGTGTACGGAGGCAACTCTGAAATGAAAATTCAGAAACAAAAAAGCGTTTCAAATTCAGAACGAGATAACAGGTAGAAATAAAAATGAAAATTCTGTGCGCTTCACAGTTACCTGATTATTTGCATCCGTTTATTTTAATCTAACAATATAAAAAGTCTTCTTTATTGCTTGATTTGTTCTATAAATCTCAGTTTTTCATTGCAACTTTTCACAGGATTGCTGGATCGTGCCGCCGATGGCCTTTGCCGAATCAACCAACTCGGTCGGACCGTCAGCCTATTCGCCGTGTTGCCGCAGTTTGGCAAGGTTATGCCCACATAGTAAATAAGATTTCTAAATGTTGTATTATTCTTTGTTTTACGTTGTCGATTAAATGATTGGAATAGAAAAAATTCAGAAACTTGATGGTAAATAGGTGAAAAAAAACAATTATAAAATCGCCTCTAGTAAACAATTTACAAAGCAGTTACAAGAAATCTGAAAGCCCTGGATGTTCTATACCTTGAGCACAAAGTTTTAATTCTAATTTGTTGTTGTTTTTATTGACAGGTGCTAACGCTAGCCAATCAGCACGGTCTGTTACCATACGCAGTGGCTGTCGTTGCCGCACTGTCGGTCCGCGAGCCGTTCCAGCATCTTCATGTTGATAAAGGTTGGTTCAAATCATAAGCGAACGAGAAGGGGTGGCAAAAGTGGAATTCCCCCATCTTTGGGGTTTTCAGAAAGTAGAACTAGTTCCCTAACGTGTGGGTAAAATGGCAGGAAAGCTGCGGATTTCCTCTCTTTGACAAAATTTCCGCCCCTTTGTATGGTTGACTCGTCCGCCCGTGGTTAACCAGGTTTTTTATTCAGCGTATGCGTGGAAATACTGAAGGAAAGGCACTTTTCAAGTTGACTAACAAGTTTGTCGGTGCATGATGTATGAGATAGTAAGAATAGTAAGTGCAGAAGTAAGAATAATAAGTGCAGAAGTAAGAATAGTAAGTGCAGAAGTAAGAATAATAAGTGCAGAAGTAAGAATAATAAGTGCAGAAGTAAGAATAATAAGTGCAGAAATAAGAATAATAAGTGCAGAAATAAGAATAATAAGTGCAGAAATAAGAATAATAAGTGCAGAAGTAAGAATAATAAGTGCAGAAATAAGAATAATAAGTGCAGAAATAAGAATAATAAGTGCAGAAGTAAGAATAATAAGTGCAGAAAATAAAGTGAAAACAAACGAAATGTTTTGTAATAAGTGGGAAGATGATAAAAGTAACTAAAGGGCAACCTCGGATTCATGTGAAAAGTTGTAGTGTTAACTAGTAGTCCAACTTTGAATCGTCAGCTGCATCAAATGTAATAGAAGGTGATGCATACCAGCCGGCTGTCCGACTCAACTCAACCTAACAGATGTATGCTATAAAATAACATGCAATCATCATGTTCAGAGGGTGTTACGCGGGTTGAACAATTCAACGTGTCATTTGTTCACTTGAATCTTAAGAAGCTCTTTATCATGATTATTATAATCAAAAATATCTATACTTTAATTGCAGCCCAGAGCAGCGAACAACAACAGCAACAGTTGCGCGATAAACTGACGAAGTTCGTGCAGTTACGGAAACAGTGGACATCCGATGGGCAGGCCCGATTACTGGGCGATATCACCGTGTTGTTGAAGGTGAGTTGTTGTTGTGGTTGTTGTTATTGTTGTTATTATTATTATTATTGTTGTTTTCCTTGTTGTTGTTGTTGTGTTTTTGTTGTTGTTGTTGTTTGGTCATGGGCATTGTTGTTGTTGTTGTTGTGGTAGTTTTTGATGTTGTTGTTGTTGTTGTTGTTGTGTTTTTGTTGTTGATAGTTATTTGATGCTGTTGTTGTGAATCGAGAATGTTGCTTTTCGTAAATTGCTGTTGTTAAAGCAGCATCTAATGAATTGTTGTTGTTGTTTACCGTCAAATGTTGCAGGCTGTCGGCGCTGTTGAGTACGAGGGTGTATCTGCCGAATCCTGCAACAAGTTCGGTCTTCGATATAAGGCTGTTGTTGAGCTGAGGAAACTTCGAAAGCAACTGACTGACATTCTGAATGCGAACTGTGATCTTGAGGAACCGTTGACTGTCGATGCGCATATGCCACCGCCGAGTGACTTACAGGTTGTTGTTGTTGTTATTGTTTTTGTTGTTGATGTTGTTGTTGTTGTTGATAAATGATGATGATGATCATCATGATCATGATGATAATGTTGTTGCTGTTGTTGTATTTAATGTTGTTGTTGTTGTTGTTGTTGTTGTTGTTGTTACTGTTGTTGTTGTTGTTGATGATGATGATGATAATGTTGTTGCTGTAGTTGTTCTTTCACTCGCGCTCTACCATCTTATTTGCTTTTTGTTTCATTGGCTGATATAGTTCTCAAATCTAATATTCTCATCTCATTATTATATTTCTCAGGCGAAACTTTTGCGACAAATTCTGCTTTCTGGACTGGCGGATCAAGTGGCGATTCGAGCCGTGCTGGTGCCGGGGGCGGATGATGCTGATCCCAAGGCCTATAGAACAACTACTATGGAGGTTGTTGTTGTTGTTGATGTGGTTGTTGTTGTTTTTGGCGTTGCTGATGTTGTGGTTGTTGTTGTTGTTGTTGTTATGGTTGTTGTTGTTGTTGTTGTTGTTGTTGTTGTTGTTGCTGATGTCGTGGTTGTTGTTGTTGCGGTGCTGGTGCCTGGTGTATTACGCTGATCCAAAGGCCTATAGAACAACTATCATGCAGGTTGCTGTTGTCGTTGTTGTTGATGTTGTTGTTATGGTTGTAGTTTACCTCATTGGGGTTGGTTGTTGTTATCCTTGTTGCTATTATTGCTGTTGTTATGGTTGTAGTTTTTCTCATTGGTGTTCGTTGTTGTTGTTGTTGTTGTTGTTGTTGTTGTTGTTGTTGTTGTTGTTGTTGTTGTTGTTGTTGTTGTTGTTGTTCTTCAATATTGTAAGTATTAATACTTGGCCAATCATTGCAGGCGAACGTGCACCTGCATCCGACATCGGTGCTGTGTCGACTGCAACCGGACTTCGTCCTGTACCAGGAGCTGATCGAGACTGACAAGGAGGGCGGACACAACCAGATGTTCATGCATACAGTTGGTTGTGTTCATTAAGGGGAGGGAACAGTGGATTCCCCCCTCTTTGGCGTTTTCAAATGGAGTTTAGAATTGAGTTTTTCCTTAAGGTGTACATAAAAGGGCCTGGAAACTGTAAATTTCTCCGTTTTTGAAAAAATCCCCTCCTTTTCACTAGCGGACCAGAAGAAGAGGGAAAAGTGGAATTCCCCCTCTTTGGCATTTTTAAATAGTAGAGTTTTTTTCCTAAAGTAAGATGATTGTGCCTAAATCATCTTGTATTTTAGGAAACCCTGTATTACTTTTGAATATTTGAATGTATGTTGCTATGGTGACGACCAGTCAATATTATTGTTACGTCATTGTTCTAGGGATTAGTACTTGTATTTTTAGACGCGCATATTTTATGTATCGAAAATGGGAGGCAGTTCAGTGTTGCGCTTTGGGCCCTGAAGAGTGGCTGCGTGTATTTTCGGGTGCGCTTTAGGAAGTTTTATGAAGTGAAAGCGCAAGTTGTATTTTTGTATTCCGCTAATACTTGAACAGATATTAATTATATTGGTGTCCGGGTGTTATATTACATTGTATGAAACTATTGTAATTGAATGAGAATCGGTGCCGGACTTGATCATAACAGCAACTGAAGAAAGGACCAAAAACACCCGCAAGTTAACTGGCACAGCAACTTATAAAATAACTGGCCGACCTGCCGCGACAAATCACCAACTTTTCGGACAACAGCTATCGGATTGCGCCACTGGCGGACGAGCTAATCTTCCAAAGGGAGGGGAATTTCATCAAAGAGGGGGGAATTGGCAGTTTTCAAGTCATTTTACCTACACCTTATAGAACAAATTTTACTTTTTGAAAAACCCCAAAGAGGGGGGAATTCCACTTTTCCCTCCCCTTCTCGTCCGCTAGTGGATTGCGCAACCGTGCGTCTACACAGAAGCAGGAGCAGAAGCAAACAGTTTTGCGGAAACAAGGATCGAGGTGTGTTTCGGTGTCCGAGGGGATTTTCCACAGTGGTTCGAAAATTCGAGTAGCGGATCAATTTTCGGTGGCGGATTATTCAAACGGTTATTCATTGCTGTCTGGGATTGTAACTGTGGGGGAAGTACAGGTGTCTGGGGGAATTCCCACAACGAGTAGCGTATCAACTTTCGGCGGCGGATCAATTTTTCGGTGGTGAATAATTCAAGGTGTTATTTACTGCTGTCTGGGATTGAAGCATTGGGGGAAAGTACAGGTGTGTGGGGGAATTTCCACATTTCGAGTAGCGGATCAATTCTCGGTGGCGGATAAATCAAGGTGTCACTTATTGCTGTTTGGGATTGTAACTGTGGGGAAAGTGCAGGTGCCTGGGAAATTACACCGAAGAGTAGCGGATCAACATTTCGGCGGATGAGAAGAAGAAAAATTTGATTTTATTTTGAAGAAAAATCAATAGAGTGCGTGCATTTTTGAGCGTCTACAATCGTGCGGTGCTGTTTGGTGTGCTTTATCACTGTTATGTTTTTGAATACGCTTTATCAAACTCGGGTATTTTGGACAACGATATGAGTGACGTCTGGGCATACGTGTAACTCCCGCCGTCAGCTGGACGCGTCTAGATCCCAGGGGGGGCGATGAGGACGCGTCTTCATCACAAGACCTGGGAACAGGACGCGTCTTCATCACAAGACCTGGGAACAGGACGCGTCTTCATCACAAGACCTGGGAACAGGACGCGTCTTCATCACAAGACCTGGGAACAGGACGCGTCTTCATCGCCCCCCCTGGGATCTAGACGCGTCCAGCTGACGGCGGGAGTTACACGTATGCGTCTGGGACATTTGTGATACGAGGGAGTGCGTGATGCCGAACGACAGACAACGGAGCGGGATCTATGTAAACACGAAGAAGATGTTACATGACTACATGTCGATAATTGATGAAGAAATGCGGACACTAACTGAAATGCAGGAAGTCATGAAGACCAGATTATGTGGGATGAAGGGATCGGTTGATGCCAGGGATACGGAGAGCAGCGGTGAGTCAGGTTTCGGTGACTCGGGTTCGGACACATCTTCAAATGCTGATGACTTAGAAGTTTTTGGTGAAGAATTTCGTAAGCGCAAACGACAACCAGTGTGCACACCAGTGACAACCAATGATGATGAGAGCATGAAAGGGCATGAGCAGCTGTGGAGAATGTTGGCGGCGAGCAATCAGATGTCAGGGAGTGAGTCAGTGTGTGAGCGACAGCCAGTGACAGCTACAGCGACAGCCAACACCAGTGATGTTCGGGATAACCCTCATGATGGGTTAACTACGGCTATAAATGCATTGGCAGCCGAGTTACGAATAAACAGGACCCGAGAAGAAAGAATTCGTTTGACGACTGGGGCTTTCGAAATCTTCGACGGATCAGAGAAGGAGAAGTATCCGGATTGGATTGATGATGTGAAGTTCAATGTGGAGGATGACTGGGTCTCGGATGAATTGAAGCTACGGCATTTGAAGAAGCGGCTTGGGGGAAAAGCTTTGGTACGGTTCAACAAACGGCTGTTCAACCCTACATGGAAGGAAGCATTGGATCATTTAGAGCGCAACTATCGCAATCATCGGACTATAACAGAAAAGATGATGATGTTTGTGAGCAGGGAACAGCAGGGGGATGAGTTTGTGCTGGACTACGCGGGGGTTCTGAGGCAGCTGTGTCCGTTTGATGATGAGGCAGAACGGGAATCAGCATTGAAGGAGCGACTAGCTGCGGGATTATTACGAGAGGATTTTGCGGTGCAGGCTGGGGTATCAGCGAATGAGGGACAGTCGTTTGGAAAAATAGTTGAGGAGTTGGCAAACCAGGAGGAGGTGGAAGAGAGACGAAGAAAGGCCAAGGAGAGCGTTAAGAGCGGACTGAATTCGTGCACAAGGGGAGGGAGCGAGCGAAGCTCGGATGCAACCAACAGCGTGCCAGAAGCTACCAGGAGCGTGCAGCAGATCATGAAGCGGAAGTGGGGGTACAGGTGGAATGTGAGGTGTTACATCTGTTCAGGTGTGGGACACAAGGCAAGAGATCATGAGTCGTCGGGGTATAGAGAGCGGTATCAGATGGTCAACAGAGAGAGTGTGCGTGCACAGCAGCAGTTACGGCAGAGAAACTTCACGCCGAAAAGACGCATGTATGGTGATTATTCTGATTTGGGGGAGAGTGAGTTGGGGCGATCTGATGTAGACATGAACTGTAGAGAGCAGCGATGGCAGCAGGGTACCAATTGTGACCGCGAGATTGAGGAGATACAAGTTATAAAGAAGCCTGGTCACATTGGGGTCAACAAACTGATAAAGGGCAAGTGCGAGCGTATGAACTGTGACCGCGAGAATGAGGCAACACTAGTTAAAAAGAAGACTGGTCACAGTTTGGTCAACGAGCAGGACAAGTGCAAGCAGCGATTGAGTACGAGATGTGACCGCGAGAATCAGGAGATAAGTTCTAAAGAAGCCTGGTCACAGCGGGGTCAACGGGCAGGTCAAAAGCGAGCACGCGTGCAATGGGTGTGGCAGATCAAAGAAGACAAGCAGTGACAAGCGCAAAGGAGTCACTATTGAAATGGACTTGGCCGAATTATTGACTCTAGGCCTATGATGATACCTGATAATTGATGAAGTTTTCAGTTTTCAGTAAACATTGGAAAATTATAGTTTATTCAGCCTGCTTTAAAGTTGATTTATTGATAATTATGTTTTGATTAGGATAGCTTTATCATGCCTTTATGCCTATTTCTACGTCTATTCTGGTGGCAAGAGGAGGAGTAAGATGATTGTGCCTAAATCATCTTGTATTTTAGGAAACCCTGTATTACTTTTGAATATTTGAATGTATGTTGCTATGGTGACGACCAGTCAATATTATTGTTACGTCATTGTTCTAGGGATTAGTACTTGTATTTTTAGACGCGCATATTTTATGTATCGAAAATGGGAGGCAGTTCAGTGTTGCGCTTTGGGCCCTGAAGAGTGGCTGCGTGTATTTTCGGGTGCGCTTTAGGAAGTTTTATGAAGTGAAAGCGCAAGTTGTATTTTTGTATTCCGCTAATACTTGAACAGATATTAATTATATTGGTGTCCGGGTGTTATATTACATTGTATGAAACTATTGTAATTGAATGAGAATCGGTGCCGGACTTGATCATAACAGCAACTGAAGAAAGGACCAAAAACACCCGCAAGTTAACTGGCACAGCAACTTATAAAATAACTCTAAGGTGTAGATAAAATGGCCTGAAAACTGTCAATTCCTCCGTTTTTTTGAAGAAGTTCTTCACCCTTTGGAGGTTCCGCTCGTCCGTCAGTGTTTGTGTTTCATGATGTTTCTTAATATTTGCCCAGGGTTTAGTCAAAAATCGCAAAAAAATTGGAAACATTTAAATTTTATTTCAATTGTGATAGTTAATTCATATTGTTCGTTTCAATTGTTTTAGGTCTGCGCGATAGAGCCCGCCTGGCTGCCCGTATTCGCCGAAAAGCACTGCAATTTCGGCGAAACTATTGTTGATAAGGAACCATGGTTGGAGTCCGCTCACGAATTCACTCACTCAATCATTCACTTACTCTTCAGTCACGCATTCACTCACTCATCTACTCACTCACTCATTCACTCACATACTACACGTAATACAACTACTTTCACGTTGCAATCTAAGTTCAATGAGTCCCAATGTGAGGATAGACCATTAAAATATCGAGATTCTAAATATCGAAAAAAAATATAATATAATATTGCTGCAGGTTGCAGCTTGCAGGTAATATTACTATTGCAGGTAATATTACTATTGCAGGTCATATTACTATTGCAGGTAATATTACTATTGCAGGTAATATTACTATTGCAGGTCATATTACTATTGCAGGTAATATTACTATTGCAGGTAATATTACTATTGCAGGTAATATTACTATTGCAGGTCATATTACTATTGCAGGTAATATTACTATTGCAGGTAATATTACTATTGCAGGTCATATTACTATTGCAGGTAATATTACTATTGCAGGTAATATTACTATTGCAGGTAATATTACTATTGCAGGTAATATTACTACTGCAGGTAATATTACTACTGCAGGTAATATTACTACTGCAGGTAATATTACTACTGCAGGTAATATTACTACTGCAGGTAATTTTACTATTGCAGGTAATATTACTATTGCAATTAATATTACTATTGCAGGTAATATTACTATTGCAGGTAATATTACTACTGCAGGTAATATTACTATTGCAGGTAATATTACTATTGCAGGTAATATTACTATTGCAGGTAATATTACTATTGCAGGTAATATTACTATTGCAGGTAATATTACTATTGCAGGTAATATTACTATTGCAGGTAATATTACTATTGCAGGTAATATTACTATTGCAGGTAATATTACTATTGCAGGTAATATTACTATTGCAGGTAATATTACTATTGCAGGTACGACGTAGAATCAGACGGTGTCAAGGTGCTGGTTAAAACCACCTTCGGCCGAGCCGGCTGGCCGATCTCGCCCTCCGCTCGACCGCATCCTAACGATATGAACCTTTACAGGTCAGATTTTTTTATTATCTCCTTTTTTGAAACTCTATATAAAATAGTGAAACAACAAAGAAGTTGCTCAGAGGCCAATTGAAAGGAAGATATGCCATTTGTGAAATTTTGGACCTGAAATCCTTTTGACCTTTTCTCAAGGTGCATCATGTACTATAGTTTGTGGAACAACTATGATCATCCTACCATTTTATAAGATTTTTAATGCAATATACGTATTGTTTATGTAGAAATACCTTGATAATTCACAGGTATTTTGCGTGTGCCCTACTGGAGGGTCGTGTCTTCAACCAGCTCCAGCCGTTCCGTGCCAAACTACTGACGAGTCCTTTGACGTTACTAAAAACCTGGGCTCGTAATCAATCACGAATTGAGGCACTCGTTACACGTCTGGCTAATAGACATGTTGCCAGGTTGGTTGTTGTTGTTGTTGAAGTGGTTGTAGTTGTTGTTGAAGTTGTTGTGGTTGTGGTTGTTGTTGTTGATTGTTATTGCTGTTATTAGTTGTTGCCTTTGTTTTTGCTGAAATTGTTGTTGTTCCCGTTGTTGTTATTGGTTGGTTGTTGTTGTTGTTGTTGTCCTTGTGGTTGTGGTTGTTGTTGTTTTTGTTTTTTTGATAATTGTTGTTGCCAGGTTTGTCGTTACTGTTGTTATTGGTTGGTTGTTTATATTTTTCATAGCTGTCTCACTTAATATTTTGCAGCCGCGCCGCACTCACCGCCATCTGGACCGACGCCTCGGCGCTGGCCAATCGAGAGTTCTTATATGCCGAACTATGTGCCTGGTTGCCAGAGTCTGCGCACGACGAACTATTGCTGAATTGGCCACCGACTCAGTGATTCTTCATTTTTTCAAAAAACGTTTTTTTCAAAACAATTATTTGGTCATTTTGTGCCGCCATTCGTAATAAGACCTCGGATTCTTTAACAGTCATCAGGTTTTGAGTGACGGCCCCGGGATCGGAACCGAACCCATAGGCTTCCGACCCCTTTTAAGTTGAAACCACTCGATCAGCGAGTCATTTTAATTATTATATTGCCATTTCAAAACTTTTTCATGTCACACTATGATATATTTTCAATTATCTGAAGAACTAATTTTTCTGAAGCACTTCAAGTTCTATGATGATAAGTGCCCTGTAAACGTTACGTTGTAAGCCGCTTTTATTGTTGCAAGTTTGGAAATTCTATTCATTGTTTCATATTTCTATTGTTGTTGCTGTTGCGGAAGTTTTATAACTGTTGTTTTGTTGTTGATCGTCTATCGTTATCAGACTTTTATCGAGTAGTTGACGTTTATTACAAATGTTGAATAAAATGGAGAACTTCAATTCTCGTAATCGATGGAATTACTAGTTGTATGTGGACGCCCCATTCATTGAATTGTCTCTGTTGAAACATTAAAAACATAAATTATTCGTTGAAATATTACGCTTGTTAATTCTTCGACGCTTGTCCAAAACTCAAATTCAAAATGTTGACCCGTTTTGGATTGAAATGCGCATAGTACAAAAGTGTCAATGAAATTGAATTTTAGAGTGATCATTATTTGAATCGCCCGAAACAGGTCGACTTAACATGGATATCCAATCATCCTTCATCACATCCACGCAGGTTCTTATAAAAATTAGGACATTCTCACGTTATAGCATATAGATGATTTCTTGTTACCAGGAACGTTTTTGACGGGCATTTTTTTTTTAAATCTGCTTTTGGTACACTTTAAAATTTTGATTTGTTTGACAAAATCACCTCAAAAGTGGCACACATTCAAAATCAGACACATAGTCAATTCACTAGAGGACGAAAAAGGGAGGGAAAAGTGGAATTCCCCCCTCTTTGGCGGTTCCAGAAAGTTGAGTTTGTTCCTTAAAAGGTGTAGGTGAAATCGCCAGATTTCTGCCAATTCTCCCTTCTTTGGTGAGATTAGCTCGTACGCCAGTGAGTTAATTCATAATAAAAAATGTAAAGGTGTGTAAAAAGGCTGTTCCTGTTTTCTAGCAACGTCTGCTGGTGTTGGCACGATCACGCAGCATCGGCGCCCACAACGATGTTATACATCAGGTTGGTTATCGTAGTCGAGCGGTTAAGTATGGTGTGTCACAAACCACACCGTGCGGGTTGGAACCCCGTTTACCCATGAATGTCTGCAATATTTGGTCAATGCTGTAGTAAAATTGGTTATAATTATCGTTTAGTTTATAGTTAATATTTTATATTTGAAAGTAAATTTAATTCGTATATTGTTTCAGACTTACGTCGAGAGTCAAGTTACACCAACCGAAGAGGATGAACAACAAGTTTGTATAACTTATCCAGGGTTTCTTCTCCTTAGTGAGAAAGTTTTTGACGCGTAATTTGAATTCAAAACTGGTTTTAGCGCGCATTAAAATTTTTGAGAAAAAAATTTCACATGAGGTTTCGGTTACTACAAAATAAACTGGATTTTCCTAAATATTATACCGTACTTTTTAGGCGATTATAGACGTGGAAAGCCACGACAACAACGCTCAGGTTACTTTCATATTCTTTTCTATTATAAAAAGATAAAAAATATTTCTACTATATTGTAACAGTTTTGAAAATTCAAATTTGGCGCCAATTCCAGGAAGATGATGCGAATGACCTTATCAAAGTTGACGAAGATCAGCCTATCATCGCAGTTCAGGTTGTTGTTGTTGTTGATGATGTTGTTGTTGATGTTGATGTTGTGGTTGTTTTTGTTGTTGCATATGATCGTCCTACTTATTTCAGAAAACAAAACACAATAAATTCTTTCAGAGCCCAGCACCTGGGCCGGACGCCATTAGCAAAGAACAGGTTGAAAGACTCACAAGATTTACTACTCCATCGGATTATGGACTCATTCATTGATCAACTCACCTTCTCACTCACTCATTAATCATTTCACTCATTCACTCATTAATCAACTCACTCACTCATTTATCAACTCATTGATTAACTCACTCACTTACTCAGATTGAGCTCGTCCAACATTTTCGCATCATGCAACGCCACGTCGAGATCATTGTCGATCTGATACTGAACGTTAGTCGATGACTGAAGATTTTTTATTCACACATACGATTACCGATTACCAGTGGTGGGCAGCGAATTTGGCCAAAATGGCGTTACGGTCATACGCTTTTTCAAAAATCGGTCTTACGGTCAGGCACCCTCCCGGTTTTCGATTTTTGGGGGGGGGGCATGACGGTCAACATTAAATGAAGTCAAATTTTTTACTCAAAAACATCAGTAATGGCTTGAAATAATGACCGAAATTTCATAATTTTGAAAGCCGCTGATTTGTATAAGAAACATAACAGAAAATTGACAGACTGAGTGCGCGCAGCGCCGAAATTTTGGCATTTTGAAGCCCGCTGATTTGTATAAGAAACATATTTGAAACCTGACAGGCTGATTGGCGCGTAGCGCTGATTTTTTTTGCATTTTGAAGCCCGTTGATTAGTATTAGAAACGTATCTGAAAACTGACAGGCTGAGTGGCGCACAGCGTCAAAACTTAAGCATTTTGAAGCCCGCCGATTTGTATAAGAAACATATCTGAAAACTGACAGGCTGACTGGCGAGCAGCGCCGAAATTTCGGCATTTGAAGCGCGCTGATTTGTTTTAGAAAAATATCTGGAAAGTGACAGGTTGACTGGCGCGCAACGCCGAAATTTTGGCATTTTGAAGCCCGCTGATTTGTATTAGAAACTTATTTGAAACCTGACAAACTGAGTGGCGCGTAGCGCCGAAATTTTGGCATTTGAAGCGCGCTGATTTGTATTAGAAACATATCTGAAAACTGACAGGCTGAGCGGCGCACAGCGTCGAAACTTGAGCATTTTGAAGCCCGCTGATTCGTATAGGAAACATATCTGAAAACTGCCAGGCTGACTGGCGCGCAGCGACCTTAATTTTGTCCTTGTTTTTTTTCATTTGACATACCCTGTACCCAACCCAAAACAACCCGACCGCCAAAAACAAGCCGAATATTAGCTCTTATCATATCAGAATAGATATCATTGATTCTTGGCCTGTATCTGAGCTGATAATTAATATATAAATTTTATAATATTATAAATTAATTTTATTATAAATTAATATATAGATTTTTTCGCATCCCAAATTCGTGTGGGTGTTTGATTGCAGGTTGATCCCGAGGCGTCTCGTTTGTACAGCAAATCGTTCAATCGCCATATCGGGTGGCTTGGGTTGGTCATTTTTGTATGTCTGTCACTTGTCTGTCTGACTGTCTGTCACTTGTCTGTTTGTGTGTCTGTCACTTGTCTGTCTGACTGTCTGTCACTTGTCTGTCTAACTGTCTGTCACTTGTCTGTCTGTCATTTGTCTGTCTGACTGTATGTCACTTGTCTGTCTGACTGTCACTTGTCTGTCTGACTGTCTGTCACTTGTCTGTCTGACTGTCGGTCACTTGTCTGTCTGACTGTCTGTAACTTGTCTGTCTGTCTGTCACTTCTATGTATGTCTGTCACTTGTCTGTCACTTGCCTGTCTGCCTGTCTGTCATTTGTCTGTTTTTCTGACACTTGTCTGTCTGTCTGTAACTTGTCGGTCTGTCTGTCACTTCTCTGTCACTTGTCTGTCACTTGCCTGTCTGCCTGTCTGTCATTTGTCTGTCTTTCTGTCGCTTGTCTGTCTGTCTGTAACTTGTCTGTCTGTCTGTCACTTCTCTGTCTCTCTGTCACTTGTATGTCTGTCACTTGTCGGACACTTGCCTGTTTGTCACTTTTCTGTTTGACTGTCGTTTGTCTGTCTGACTGTCTGTCACTTGTCTGTCTGACTGTCTGTCTCTATGTTCAGACTATCACAAATGCTGGCCGACAGCATAGTGGACGTCTGTCTACAGCTGCTGGAAGAAAAGCGAGTGACGGTTGTCGTTAACGAGATGCAACGACTGTTGTGTTTTGAGGTTGTTGTTGTCGTTGTTGTTGCTGTTGTCGTTATTGTTGTTGTTGTTGTTGTTAATGTTGTGATGTTCGGGATTGTTGTTGGTTGTTGTTGTTGTTGTGGCGGCTGTTGTTGTTGTTGACAATGATTCTTTCAGATCAATGTGAACGAGTACACAACTTATTATCTGTATCCGGAAATTCGCTGGTGTCCATGTGCTGTGTACGACTCACAAGGTTGTTGTTGTCGGTGTTGTTGGTGTTGTTGTCGGTGTTGTTATTGTTGTTTTCGTTGTTGTTGTTGTTTTTCTTGTTGTTGTTGTTGTTGTTGTTGTTGTTGTTGTTGTTGTTGTTGTTGTTGTTGTTGTTGTTGCTGTTGGGACTCCTTTCCTTTTGCTGTTCTTAATGTGGTCGTGATTGTTGTTATCTACAACTCAAGTTCTATATTTTTTTGTTGCGTTATAAAAAATTTTCCTACTTTCAGTTCTCCGTCGCGAGTTACCCACGGTTAGTCATTTCGGGTTGTTTTATTACTTAATTTTATTTTAGTTTTGATACACATCATTTTGTTTTTTTCATACTGTTCAGCTTTAGGAACCTCCAAAAAAAACAGATTCATAATTTGTCACACTGAGTCTCGAACTCGGCTGCTTTGATCATCATGATCAATGTCTTAACCACTTGACAACGATGAAGATTTTCAGTGTGCTCATCTGCTGGCTTGCGCGTTCGTTCATCGATGTTTGCTGATGCCGCCCGATAAAGACGGCAATCGAGCGGATTATCCCGATATTTTCAACTGTCCGCATCGTGTGATTCCGTATCTGAACTATCAGGGTTGAGTAACAATTCCATTTAAAGCAATTTAAAATTTTGAGAAAAAATTTGAAGCTTTTCTGTTCAATTCATGTCCATAACAATATTACGTTTTGTCATTCGAACAGTATATCATTCTCCACGAGTGAGAAAACTAAACCAAGGTTTTCTTTCAGTGCATTCAAAACTAATTTTGGCAAGCGCTCAAATTTTTGAAAAAAAAACTGTTGTTTCACATTGCATTTGAGCAACTTTTTAGCTAAGTTCAATGCACTATAGTTAGTTTGCTGGTCAAATACGCCTGTTATAACCTAAAGGCCATCCCAGACCACGTTACACTTGTTACGCGTAACATCATGACAGTTACACGTATAATTAGTTTATTAAATCGAATGTTATTTTTGATTAACTTCACTTATCAGTGGTTATCGTCGGTGCTGAATTTTTTTTCTCATTCTTAGGATTTGTTTTGCGTTGAGGTATGTAAAAAAATGTTCCTTAGTTCCAGTTTCAATTACGGTCACTCCTTAGTCCATTATGATCTTGCCTTATTCTGTGTTCGATTCTAATTTTGTTTATTATCGCTGATTTTTTTGCTCATCACTCGACCGTTGGGTCGGACGAATTCTGACAAAAAATCGGTACAGTTTCCAAATATGCCATCCGGCCCTGGGTCACTTATTATTCCTGTTGCCATTTTTCAGAAGATGGTTATTTCTGTTTGCAGTAGTTTTCATTATCGTTGATATCCTGAATTTTGGCGTGTTTTTGTTTTGTTTCATTACTTCTTGATCAGGTATGTATGTTGTACAAATGAAATGTATTCTTTGTTGAAGATTTCTATTATCACTCGATTATTCTTGATGTCCGGTCCACCGCATTACAGTAAGTATAATGATTGGGAGGAAATCGTTGACTGCTTATATTCTGTGAATTTTTTTATACGGACACAAGGACTCTGTAGATTCACGTAGCTTCGTACTCAACTTCTGACTGCGCTGCACCACGCATCCGATTGATTCAGACAAAAAAAGTTTTCTTTGCGCCACTCACCCATATGTATTCTTTATATAAGACTTAATTATTTTATAATATAATTAAATAAATATATGATTATCATTCGATTATTCGTAATGTCCGATCCACCGCATTACAATAGGTATAATCATTGGGAGGAAATCGTTGCTGACTTGACAGATAAGCGGCGAACTTCGGTTCCGATTTGAGCGCGTGGTAGTAGCGCTGAAAAGAGTGAGGATATGAGTGAGTACGTTAGTGAGCATGTGAGTGATGATGTGAGTGAATGAGCATTTGAGTGATGATGTGAGTGAGTGAG
Source organism: Daptonema setosum (assembly GCA_964036265.1). Classification (NCBI taxonomy): domain Eukaryota; kingdom Metazoa; phylum Nematoda; class Chromadorea; order Monhysterida; family Xyalidae; genus Daptonema; species Daptonema setosum. The sequence goes on from OZ038442.1 coordinate 5,462,910, forward strand.
TACGTTAGTGAGCATGTGAGTGATGATGTGAGTGAGTGAGAATTTGAGTGATGATGTGAGTGACGACATCAGTGAGTACATTACAATACGTCAAAGTGTGAATCTAGGAGCAACAAAGTGAGTGAGTACGTTAGTGAGTCGAGGGATGACTAAGTGAGCTATAAATTTTTTATTTTTTATTAAACCTTAAGATTTTCATTTTTCTCCAGTTGATTGGGCTGGTTTTCGTCCACTTGGAGCAGGACTTCCAGTAGAGCGACATCAGCCAAGGATAACTTATCGCCAACGAGGTAAGCGTTGTTGCCGATCTCCTGGAAAGTGTATAGTGAGTGAGTCAGTGAGTGAGTCAATGAGTGAATGAGTGAGTGTGTAAGCGGGTGAGTCAGTGAGTGACTGAGTTAGTACATGAGTGAGCGGGTGAATGAGTGACCTGGTGAGTGAGTGAGTTAGTGAATGGGTGAGCGGGAGAATGAGTGACTGAGTTAGTGAATGAGTGAGTGTGAATGGGTGAGTGCGTGAGTGAGCGATTAAGTGAGGGAATGAGTTAGTGACTGACGTTCTCAAACACGGGCAGGTATTTGTTGCAGGCGGCTTTCGTGTTGTTGTAATACTCCACGTTGGTCCGGAAGCCACGCGGCAGAAAGCTGACAAAGAAGTCGCGGGCACCCTCAGTTAGCATGTCGATTCTAAATGGGTTTTAGCCAGTGAGTCAGACAGTCAGTCAGTGGGTCATAATCAGTCACTTTGCCAGTCAGTCAATCAGTCAGCGGCTTATTAAACCAGCTATGTACAATACTTGCTTAAAAAATTCAAACTTTAAGCAAACCAACTGAAAAGCCTCGTCTTCAGATTGGCCGAACAGTCCATATTGGCGAGCGATGTGTCTAAAAGCATAACATATAACGACTGACTGACTGACTGAGTCATGCACTACCTGACTGATTGACTGACTGACTGACTGACTAACTAACTGATTGACTGACCGAGTTACCGACTTACCGACAGATTGGCTGACTGACTGAGTAACTGACTGAATGACTGACTGCCTCACTCGCTGACCGACTGATTGACTGAATGACTGACAGACAACACCTGATTATGGCACCAGTCTGCACCATATTCTTGCCGTTCATTTGAAGCAGCGGAAACTGGTTGAACTTAAGTAATCCATCCGCCTTGAACTTGTCGAACTGTTCCGGACCCGTGATGAATGGAGCGTGCTCGAACTGCAGTCAGCCAGTCAGTCAGTCAGTCAGTCAGTCAGTCAGTCAGTCAGTCAGTCGGACAGTCAGTCAGTCAGACAGTCAGTCAGTCAGACAGTCAGTCAGTGAGTCATTCGGCTACGCCAGACAATCAAATCAGTTAGTCAGTCAGAGAGTCAGTCAGACAGTCGGACAATCAAATCAGTCAGTCTGTCAGAGAGTCAGTCAGACAGTCAGTCAGTCCATCAATCAGCCAGTCAGTCAGTCTGTCAGGTCAGTTGAACGGCTCTTGAATGTGTTGAGTGAGTGAGTAATTAAACGAGTGAATGAATGAATGAGTGAGTGAGTGAGTGAGTGAGTGAGTGAGTGAGTGAGTGAGTGAGTGAGTGAGTGAGTGAGTGAGTGAGTGAGTTGAGTGAGTTGAGTGAATGAGTGAGTGAGTGAATGAGTTAGTGAGTGAGTGAGTGAGTGAGTGAGTGAGTGAATGAATGAGAATGAGTGAGTGTGATTGATTGATTGAGTGAGAGACTGAGTGAGTGAGTGAGTGAGTAACCGGAATGCCAGCAGCAACGAGTGTCATCCTGACTGCCTCTGCCCGCCCTCGCCCCTTCCAGTAAGTGAGAACAGCCTTCGACATTTTCTAATTGTTGTTCTATTTCACTGCAATCATCATCAAAAATCTGGTTCTGTCACTAGCGGACGAGAAGGGGAGGGGAAAGTGATATTCCCCCCTCTTTGGGAGTTTCAAAAAGTAGAGTTTGTTCCCTAAAGTGTGGGTAAAATGGCCTTATTTCTGCCAATTCCCCCTCTTTGATCAAATTCCCCTCCCTTTGGAGCATTTGGCTCGTCCGCCGGTGGTTTCTGTCATCGTTTTTCACAGCAGTGTCAATAAGTTGGAAACCTAGAAGTTAGAACTAATAATAAACTCCGACGTGCTTTTTCCCTTGACTTGATTTTTTTGACTTGATTTTATTCAGCGTATAGATACTGACAAGAGGGCACAAAAAATGACTAACAAGTTAGTCGTGGCGTGATGTGCATGATACAATAAAATAAAGTAAAATAAGCAAAAATTTATATAATGTAATTAAAATTGAAAAAAATTTTAAGTAGAAGAAAATGATAAAAATAAAGTAATGTATATGAATAAAAAGAATCACCGGACAAAAAAATAAATGATGAATTTTTGTTTATAGAAAATAAGAGATATGTTATTATGATAAGATCACCCTGAAATATAAAGGGAAATATCAGTAGTTAAGAGAAGAAAAAAGTAATTAAAAGATTAAAAGAAAAGAAAAGAAAAAAAAGAAAAAACGCTGTATCTGAAATCAGAGAAAAAAAAGAAAACATGATGTTAGTCAAGTAATTTCAATCAAATATAAATTGATAGATTTAATTAAAAACTGTGATAATAAAAGTTATAAAGATTAAAAAGTTATAGTGAAAATACACCATAAGAGCGTATGTAATGTAATATATGATAAAAGTAAATTAAAATTAAAATTGTATTTTTAACAATAATAAAAATAGTAATAGTAATAACAGCAAAAATCATCAAGTGAAGAATACCTGAAACGAGATTGAATAAACCTGTGATAATGATGTAGCCTAGAGGGAGGAAAAATTGAGATGGGAAATAAAATGTTGTAATTGAAAATAAGAATAATGTGTAATATTGTAGTTATTTATAGAATATTATTATATAGTATCAAGAAATTATAATCATAAAGAGTATTAAGAATTGAGAACGAACAAATTGAATGAATTGAGTGAGGGAAGAATCGCGGATATATAATTGTGTTGTTTGGTTAAGAGTGAAGAGAAGTAAGAAGAAAAATATAATAAATTTAATAATTTATGTAGAATTAATTAGAAAATAGAAAAGAAGAATAGTAAAGTTTTAAAAGGTTAGACTTGTATATAGAGGTATAATGGAACATGAACTACCAGTGAAGATTGAATTTGAATTTGAAGTTTAATTATTTAGTATTAGGCAACGTGCTTTTTCCCAAATTGTTTTACGGAACTTGATTTTGCTTCCAAATTGATAAACTAGCCCATTCTCGCAGGACCGATGAAAAGGAAATTTCCACAAAAACCGCGTGGGCAATGACTCTACAGATTCACTAGCAGACGAGAAGGGGAGGGAAAAGTGGAATTCCCCCCTCTTTGGCTGTTTCAAAAAGTAGTATTTGTTCCCTAAGGCGTAGGTAAAATGACCTTCTTTCTGCCGATTCACCCCTCTTTGACGAAATTCCCCTCCCTTTGGGGATTTAGCTCGTCCGCCAGTGTACAGATTCGCAGTAAAAAAACGAAAAACAAAAAATAAATTACCAATCCGATAATGACGGGAAAATCCCTAAAATACTGTAAAAAGATCAACGATAAAAACTGTGCTAGTAAAAAAACTGCGTTTATTATTTGTTGCTGTCCGTGAAACCACTAGCGGACGAGAAGTGGAGGGAAAAGTGGAATTCCCCCCTCTTTGACGGTTTCAAAAAGAACAATTTGTTTCTTATGGTGTAGGTAAAATGGCCTGAAAACTGCCGATTCCCCCTCTTTGGGGAGATTCCCCTGCCTTTGGAGGATTAGCTCGTCCGCCAGTGCGTGAAACGAGTGTAATCAGAAAAATCAGCGACGTGAGATTGGGTTGTTTTTCGTTCGAAACAAAGTTTTGGCATTGTGCCACTTGGAAACGTAAACAGGGAGAAGTTTAAAACTTTTCGGAGTGTATATAAAACAACTTGAAACTAACTTTGCCACAAAAATCGAGACTCACCTCCGTCAACCATTCCCATTTGTTGACTTTCTACAAAAGTAAATTATTCTGGCATCCCCACCATCAAAACAATGATAACCATATAATACCATATTTACTTAACCTGAACTTATTACTGATGATTTGTGATTCATTCTAAGATATGTATTTTATCTACTGTTTTTTTCTGTGCTATTTCGCACATACTTCCTAAACTGGAATGAAACAATATTATTTATTTATTTAATTTGATTTACCGTGCGTATTTTGTCGCTTCCCTCGTCAAGTGGTTAAGGCGCCGGCCTTGCTCGCCGACGTTTCTGGTTCGAGCCCCGGGTTGAGACACAGCACATTCAAGAACGTTGTTGATGATCAGTGATTGTCATTGTAAATCGGATGACCGTTATTTCACTATGTGACTTGGTATCCTACTTTGCTATTATGGCATAACAACTGAATAAATTTGAAATTTTTTTTTGCGTACATGTTTTCCAATTTTTGGGGGACGAGAGAACTTGTAACGAGGAATTAAGATGGTGCAGGCGTGGTTGGAACGACCAACCAAAACTAACGACATCCACATTATAAGACTGGTCAGTAGACCGCTGACCATTCACGTTTCATGCAAAGTACGAATTCGAGTTTTCCCTATGTTCGTCAACAGGATGGTAAACTCTACTCAGAATGTGGGGTAACGACAACCACTGACACGGATGACGGCAACGCCACGTTTTGTTTCATGTTGTTTACAGTGTATTAGTTTGCAAATTAAAGTTTTCTTTTTATCTGAGGTGGAACTCTAGCCAATTTGCGGGGCAACGACAGCCACTGAAAGTAGGGTTGCTGAACTAACATTCACGTTTCACATGCTTAATTTTTCAATAACAACAACTCATCGAGTTGTACCGTTGGTGAAAGAGTCACCGAAGGGGAGCTTCCTATCTAATTGGCTTCATAAACAGAAAGTTACGTTTTCGGCTCTACGCCTATCATTTCGTAAAAACTGAGCAAGTAACAAAAAAAAATAATCACTCACTCACTCACTCACTCACTCATTAACTCACTCACTAACTTACTAACTCACTCACTCACTCCCTCGCTCACTCACTCACTCACTCACTCACTTACTCACTCACTCACTCACTCACTCACTCACTCAGTCACCCAGTCAATTAGTCAGTCAGTATGTCTGTCTTTCACTGGGTCAGTCAGTCAGTACTTCAAGGAACATACATAGTATCGCTTCGGACTTTGATATGTGGTGAAACATCATGTCTAGTATACAACCATGCGGACAGTCAAAACTAACGACTGCCATATTATAAGCCTGGTCAGTAGACCGCTGACCGTTCATGTTTCATGCAGAGTACGAATTCAATTTTTTACTTTGTTCATCAACAGGATGGTAAACTCTACTCAAAATGTGGGGTAACGACAGCCACTTATACGGATGACAGCAACGCAACGTTTTGTTTCATGTTGTTTCCAGTGTATTAGTTTGCAAATTGAAGTTTTCTAATTAGCTGAGGCGGAACTCTAGCCAATTTGCGGGGCAACGACAGCCACTGAGAGTAGGGTTGCTGAACTAACATTCACGTTTCACACGTATTATACTTCAATAAAAACAGCTTATCGAGTAGTACTGTTGGCGCATGAGTCACAGAAGGGAGCTTTCTATCTAATTGGCTTCATAAACAGAATATTAATTTTTTGGCTCTACGCCTATCACTTTGAACAAACTGAGCAAGTAACAAAAAAATCACTCACTCACTCACTCACTCACCCACTCATTCACTCACTCACTCACTCACTCACTCACTCACTCACTCACTCACTCACTCACTCACTCACTCACTCACTCACTCACTCACTCACTCACTCACTCACTCACTCACTCACTCACTCACTCACTCACTCACCCACTCACTCACTCACTCACTCACCCACTCACTCACTCACTCACTCACTCACTCACTCACTCACTCACTCACTCACTCACTCACTCACTCACTCGCTCACTCACGCACTCACTCACTCACTCACTCACTCACTCACTCACTCACTCACTCACTCACTCACTATACTCACTCAATCATTCATTCACTCACTCACTTTGAAAGTTATTCTTTTCTATTATATCGCGTTCAGTCAGACCGTCAGTCATACTGTGAGTCAAGGAATCACTGAGCCAACGGGTCAGGATGCCAGTCAGTCAGTAAGCCAGCAAGTAGGTCAGTTCATTCGTCAATCAAAGTATCACAACTTTTTATCGTTATGTTATTTTTTGTACTTCAAGGAACATAGTATCTGTGGTGAAACATCATGTCTAGTATACAACCATGCGGACAGTCAAAAACTAACGACAGCCATATTATAAGCCTGGTCAGTAGACTGCTGACCGTTCATGTTTCATGCAGAGTACGAATTCAAATTTTACTTTGTTCATCAACAGGATGGTAAACTCTACTCAAAATGTGGGGTAACGACAGCCACTTATACGGATGACGGCAAAGCTACGTTTTGTTTCATGTTGTTTCCAGTGTATTACTTGCAAATTGAAGTTTTCTTATTAGCTGAAGCGGAACTCTAGCCAATTTGCGGGGCAACGACAGCCACTGAAAGTAGGGTTGCTGAATTAACATTCACGTTTCACACGTTTAGTTCTTCAATAAAAACAACTCATCGAGTAGTACCGTTGGTGCATGAGTCACAGAAGGGAGCTTCCTATCTAATTGTCTTCAAAAACAGATTATTACTTTTTTGGCTCTACGCCTATCATTTTGTACAAACTGAGCAAGTAACAAAAAAATCACTCAGTCACTCACTCACTCACCCACTCACTCACTTACTCACTCACTTACTCACTCACTCACTCACTCACTCACTCACTCACTCACTCACTCATTCACTCACTCACTCACTCACTCACTCACTCACTCACTCACTCACTCACTCATTTACTCACTCACTCACTTTGAAAGTTATAGCTCACTCACTCACTCACTCACTCACTTTGAAAGTTATACTTTTCTATTATATCGCCTTCAGTAAGACCGTCAGTCATACTGTGAGTCAAGGAATCACTGAGCCAACGGATCAGGATGCCAGTCAGTCAGTAAGCCAGCAAGTAGGTCAGTTCATTCGTCAATCAAAGTATCACCACTTTTTATCGTTATGTTATTTTTCGTACTTCAAAGAACATAGTATCGCTTCGGACTTGTTTCCAGTGTATTAGTTTGCAAATTGAAGTTTTCTTATTAGCTGAGGCGGAACTCTAGCCAATTTGCGGGGCAACGACAGTCACTGAAAGTAGGGTTGCTGAACTAACATTCACGTTTCACACGTTTAGTTCTTCAATAAAACCAACTTATCGAGTAGTACTGTTGGCGCATGACATGAGTCACAGAAGGGGAGCTTCCTATCTAATTGGCTTCATAAACAGATTATAACTTTTTTGGCTCTACGCCTATCATTTTGTACAAACTGAGCAAGTAACAAAAAAATCACTCACTCACTCACTCACTCACTCACTCACTCACTCACTCACTCACTCACTCACTCACTCACTCACTCACTCACTCACTCACTCACTCACTCACTCACTCACTCACTCACTCACTCACTCACTCACTCACTCACTCACTCACTCACTCACTCACTCACTCACTCACTCACTCACTCACTCACTCACTCACTCACTCACTCACTCACTCACTCACTCACTCACTTACTTACTCACTCACCCACTCTCTCACTCACTCACTCACTCACTCACTCACTCACTCACTCACTCACTCACTCACTCACTCACTCACTCACTCACTCACTCACTCACTCACCCACTCACTCACTCACTCACTCACTCATTCACTCATTCACTCACTCCCTCACTCACTCACTCGCTCACTCACTCGCTCGCTCACTCACTCACTCACTCACTCACTCACTCACTCACTCACTCACTCACTCACTCACTCACTCACTCACTCACTCACTCACTCACTCACTCACTCACTCACTCACTCACTCACTCACTCACTCACTCACTCACTCACTCACTCACTCACTCACTCACTCACACACTCACTCACTCACTATACTCACTCACTCATTTACTCACTCACTTTGAAAGTTTTACTTTTCTATTATATCGCGTTCAGTCAGACCGTCAGTCATACTGTGAGTCAAGGAATCACTGAGCCAAAGCTAACGACATCCACATTATAAGACTGGTCAATAGACCGCTGACCATTCACGTTTCATGCAAAGTACGAATTCGAGTTAACCCTATGTTCGTCAACAGGATGGTGAACTCTACTCAAAATGTGGGGTAACGACAACCACTGATACGGATGACGGCAACGCTAGGTTTTGTTTCATGTTGTTTCCAGTGTATTAGTTTAAAAATAAGTTTTCTTATTAGCTGAGGGGGAACTCTAGCCAATTTGCGGGGCAACGACAGCCACTGAACTAGGGTTGCTGAACTAACATTCACGTTTCACACGTTTAGTTCTTCAATAAAAACAACTCATCGAGTAGTACCGTTGGCGCATGGACATGAGTCACAGAAGGGAGCGTCCTATCTAATTGGCTCCATAAACAGAATACTACTTTTTTGGCTCTACGCCTATCATTTTGTACAAACTGAGCAAGTAACAAAAAACTCACTCACTCACTCACTCACTCACTCACTCACTCACTCACTCACTCACTCACTCACTCACTTTGAAAGTTATACCTCACTCACTCACTCACTCCCTCACTCACTCACTCGCTCACTCACTCGCTCACTCACTCACTCACTCACTCATTCTCTCTGAAAGTTGTACTTTTCTATTATATCGCGTTCAGTCAGACCGTCAGTCATACTGTGAGTCAAGGAATCACTGAGCCAACGGGTCAGGATGCCAGTCAGTCAGTAAGCCAGCAAGTAGGTCAGTTTATTCGTCAATCAAAGTATCACAACTTTTTATCGTTATGTTATTTTTTGTACTTCAAGGAACATAGTATCGCTTCGGACTTTATATGTGGTGAAACATCACGTCTAGTATACAACCATGCGGACAGTCAAAACTAACGACAGCCATATTATAAGCCTGGTCAGTATAGTCGAATTTTTTGGTTACGCCTTTTTTTAAGAAGTTTTTTTGTGTAAAACCTTTCCCTCACCCGGAAATCGGCGGTCGGAAGCAGCAATTTGGGGTTGATGATAAGGTTTTACACAAAAAAGTTCCTAAAAAAGATGATTACGACTCTTTTTCGGAACTTTTTTGTGTGTAAAACCTCTTT
>OZ038442.1:5473451-5495951 GCA_964036265.1 Daptonema setosum
GAAGCACGTGTTAGATTAGATAATAATACAATCAACAAGTCTTGTATTTATTACAGTCGCTGGTTTGTCCATAAACCACGCTTCTTAACCCAAGTATAAAGCCTGAGTTCCAGTTGAGCTCAGTGTTCATTGTTTCATTCTCTATTTTCTCTTAACTCTAATAAACTTGTGCAGCCAGTCATGCGACCTTAGTCATCATGAACCCAGCAACCAAACCATCAATAGCCAACATCTAGTTGAGTACGGCGATTGGCGCACCTGTTAAATCCGGTTCAACTAGTGTGTGCTTTGTGTTTTGTTTGTTGTGTTGCATGGTGGCTAGATGCACATGCGTTGTTGATAAGTTTTGTTGAAACATTACGTTGTGCAGGGATATTGTTGTGCTGCAGTATAGCGTGCGTTGATGATTGCATGCGAATATAACACGCGCGTTTGAGTTGTTCATTGGTTATCGGTTGTTTACCGATTGTTTATTCGTTTGTCCATCGAATTGAAAGTTTTCAAAACGTGTCTTCGCTTGAAAGTTGTTTGATATTTTGACTAGTTGAATGCACAGTCAGATAATATATCAAAGTAAAGTTATAAAAGTTGTTTAAAGTTTGATATTCATATAAATTGAGTTCAAAAGTTGTTTTCTATAAACTTTGTCGTGTCAGGTCATTCGAAAAAAAGTTTTCTAGTTGAACGTACGTCAGTACCATTTGATTGTAGCACTGCTTTCACGAAGTTTGAAACACGTTTTCGGATTAATTAATCACCTTGGCTCTCTATTCCGGGGTGGAATGCGTACCTGATTAGGGCAGGGCGTATTCAACTTTTCGATTATTGCTATTTATAGCAAAACCAAAAAAACATTGGAAATTTCTAATAATCGTGAAGTGGGCGATAGCGTTTCTCGCAAAATCTTTGGTATTTGATTGGACTAGTTAAACATCGATATGAACCAAGACCACAAAGTCAATAAATTTGGGTATGTGAATGACGGTAAAATCAGTTTCCGTGAAGCGTGCTATTTGTTGAAACGTCACAATAATACGAACCGCAATGTTGTTTTCGACGATCTGATGGTACAAATTGGGATCACATCGAAAAATAAAGTTCCCGAATTCAACAACCAGGAGACCGAAAAGCAGAGATTGCAGAAAATGAAGTCGTTTCTGCGTGACGTGTACGAAGATGTGGGTTATGTTAGTTGGCCGCAGGTTAGTCAACAACGTTGGATGTTGAATGACACCACCAATTATTCATCAATTGACAGTGCGTATTCTTCACAGCACGAATTGTGTGATAGTGAAAAGGCTGATGTGACTGTTATCAATAGAAGTTACTTTGATTCTCAGGATACAGCGTTGGTAAACGACGGACCAACCAGACATAAATCTGTGTGTGGATTCCATGTTACACAAGGCTATCCTGTGAACAAAATTGACTCTACTGATACAGACATTGCCGTGAGTACGACACCGCAATTTTTGAATTCTGGTAGTTCACAACAACAGGTTGTTTGTCAGCTGCACGCAGACAATAATATGCCACATGATTTGATGAAAATGATGGTGAATCAACAACGTAATTCACTACTGTTGGAATTGTTTTCTAATAAATACGAAATGTACGATGGTACGGACAGTGTACGGTATTGGGTCTGGTCTGAGGCTCTGAAATATCGTCTGAACCTATTGAACGTGGACGATAAAACCGCGTTGTTACACATCAGAACCTGTCTGACTGGTGAGGCACTGCGCTTGTACGAACGTGCCAATGAGTTTGTAAAGGGAAGGTTGGTGGAAACGTGGAAATTTCTCGACAATAGATTCGGAGAACAACGTGGTAATGGTATCAGAGAAAGTACATTCTATTTCTGTAATCAACAACCCAAACAGAGTGTTCGTCAGTACGTGAGTGAATTGGAGAGTGTGTGTTTCTTGAACCGAGAAACGGAAGGTTTTGAAACCGTAATGATTGATCGAATGAGTCGTGGTTTGCGTGACGAAACGCATAAAAGGTTGGCTATTAAGTCACTGGTATCTGAAAGTAAATCGCGTCTAAGCGATCTGGTTGAAACCATTGAACTTGAGGAAAACTGTATCAAAATCGAACAACAGTTGGAACATGACGATCAGGTAATACAGGAGCAAATCCCGAACGGTAAAAAATCTGTCTCTGGGAATAACAGCCAAATTTGCATAGGTGATCGTCGGGTTGGTGAGTTTACGAAATGTCATCGTTGTGGTCAATCAGGCCACATTCGTCGCAACTGCACAACGGAAAAAGTGAAACGAGTTAATAAAACGAGCAATTTGAACTTGGTTAGTTCTAGTGTTGGAATCTGTGAAGGAGCGAAACATCATGTCCGAAAGGAGTTTGAGTCTCCATACATCCGTGTTAATGGTGTTATGGTGAGTTACGGTAAGTATCTGATGGATAACGGTACCAGTAATAACTTTATTTCGAGTAATTTTGCGCAACAACTGGGTGTGAAACCCTACAAATGTCATGATCACGTGACCACCGTAAACGGTTGTACAATCGACTGTAACGGTTTGTGTCATGTAATGGTATCGGTATACGGAGGTAAGTGCATCGTGAAATGCCATGTGGTTGATAATCTGTGCCATGACGTGATTATTGGCAGTACCAATGTCCCAATGGTGTGCAATACCAATGTTCTACCAACAATAACAGTAAATAGACTACATAAAAGAGATTAAAAGGTTTCCACTAAATAGAAAACCGTGAGTTTATTCTACTAAAAAATAAATTGTCTTATAAATTCAATTCTTTCTTTTTTGCATGGGAGGAATTATGACGACGAAAATCATTAAACTATCTTAGTTCGTTTATTTGGTTTAGATTAGGCATTTACTTAATCACTATTCAATATTTGACTCACTAATAATTATAGGTTTTATTTTAGCAACAGGTATGTTTTTAGGCAGCATTTAGTTTAGTAAGATCAGTTATATAAAATCATTTAGGCTTAGATAGTTGAGATTAAAAAACAGAACACAAATTACTTAATTTATTTCTAGATTCCTTCATGGTCGTTCAACACAGGTATCTACATTGCGAAGCAGTTTTATGGATCAACGTTATGATGCCCGATACTGCATGATAAACAAAGACGATTCATCTCGATTCGATAACGATTCTCAATAATCTCAATTTAATAACACATCTTTGCCTTTTTGGCGGGGAGAAGTCGCTGGTTTGTCCATAAACCACGCTTCTTAACCCAAGTATAAAGCCTGAGTTCCAGTTGAGCTCAGTGTTCATTGTTTCATTCTCTATTTTCTCTTAACTCTAATAAACTTGTGCAGCCAGTCATGCGACCTTAGTCATCATGAACCCAGCAACCAAACCATCAATAGCCAACATCTAGTTGAGTACGGCGATTTTACTGGAATAAAATCATAGTTTTTCCCAGCCAAAGATGGTATCGTACTGGCCTGTGAGAACAAGAGCTCGGCGCTGGAGGAGTCGCGAACCAAAATCGAGAAACTGAGCAAACATATCTGCTGTGTTTATGCGGGCATGGGTCCGGATTACAGGTCAGTGCTTGAAGTTAATTCAATCATTGAACAAGAAAGCTATTAGTATTACTCATGTATTTGGATTTGATCAGGTTTTATTTGATTAGATTAAAACAGTCAAATACGTTTGGTTTCAAGTGCGCTTGCGGTTTGACGTTGTTCACCACCTTAAAATCAACGCAACTCAAAATGTATATGGCCATAGGAAAAATTTCGTTAAAAATTAGGGATGAAAGTTCTTCCGATTTAATTTCGTAAAGAAATAAACCGAATTTTCTACGTTTATCTTCTCCCTGAAGCAATTGCTGTCATAAAATGAAATGAAACTATTCTATAATAGCTAGTTAGACGGTGAATCATTCAGTAATGTAATTTTTTGTAATGAGGTTTTTATTGCTGGACATTTACTTTTATACTTTTGCCATCTTTTTCATAGGGATAAATCTTATTTGCAGACTTTTGTACACGAAGGGACGAAAAATGGCGGCCGAATACGAACTGGCTTATGGCGAACCGATACCCGTGATTCAGCTGGTCACCAAAGTCGCCGGCATTATGCAGGAGTACACACAGTCCGGGTTCGTGTCTGTCGATCAGTCAATTTGTCTGTCAATCAGTCAATTTGTCTGTCAGTCAGTCCATTTGTCTGTCAATCAGTCAATTTGTCTGTCAATCAGTCAATTTGTCTGTCAGTCAGTCCATTTGTCTGTCAATCAGTCAATTTGTCTGTCAGTCAGTCCATTTGTCTGTCAATCAGTCAATTTGTCTGTCAATCAGTCAATTTGTCTGTCAGTCAGTCAATTTGTCTGTCAATCAGTCAATTTGTGTGTCTGTCTGTCTGTTAGGGAGCTTGTCAGTTAAGTATGATTGTATGTCTGTTAGTTTGCCTGTTAGAAAGCTAGTCTGCTCACCAAAGTCGCCGGTATTATGCAGGAGTACACACAGTCCCAGTCCGGGTTCGTGTCTGTCAATCAGACAGTTAGTGAACATGTCTATCTATTAGTCAGTATGTTTGTTATATCTGTTCAGAACTAGTCAGTTCAGTTGTTCTGTCTGTCAGTCTGTAAGAAAGCTGGTCTGAGTGACCGGTATTATGCAGGAGTACACTACACCCAGTCCGGGTTCGTTTCAGCCAGTCCAGTCTGTCAATCAGTTAGACAGTTTTTATTCCAGTAAGGTATTCAGTCAGTCACATGCAGTCAGTCATTTATATTTGAAATGTGATGATTTGAATTCGACCCCTGTAAGGAAGATTGTAATTAAAATGGCACCGTCTGCGTCAATTTTTCGGTGACTTATAGATGAATCATATTGCTAAGTGAAATACGTTTATTAAAATATCAGTAAATATATTCAATGATTCACTTGCGGACGAGAAGGGGAGGGAAAAGTGGAATTCCCATTTTTTTGCGTTTTCAAAAAGTATAATTTGCTCCTCAAGGTGTACGTAAATGGCCTGAAAACTGCCGATTCACTCTCTCGTCCGCCAGTGTTATGATCATAAATAAATATTCTTATTTCAGCGGCGTCCGGCCGTTCGGCGTTTCGTTGCTGATCGCTGGTTATGACGCTGAGAAGGGACCGCTGCTGTTCCAAGTCGATCCGAGTGTTAGTAGCGTATTGAATTTTTTCTGGGACTTCTGTTTTTTTTGTGGTCGTCAGAGACTCTGAGAGGTTTCATAAACTGAGCTGTCAGAGACCCCGGACTTCAGATCCACGCGTCAGGGGTTGTGTCTCGTGTCAGGTTTGCAACCCCAAATCACCAGTTTTCAAGGCTGGCATCCTAAGCACGAGACTTGACAGAGCACTAGCGGACGAGAAGGGGTGGGAAAAGTGGAATTCCCTCTCTTTGGCGTTTTCAAAAAGTAGAATTTGTTCCCTACGGTGTAGATAAAATGACTTGAAAACTGCCAATTCCCCCCTCTTTGGTGAGATTCCCCTCCCTTTGGAGGTTGGGCTCGTCCGCCAGTGTGACAGAGGACCACCGGCGGACCAGTCAAACCTCCAAATTGAAGGGAATCTAACCAAAAAGAAGGGAAATCGGCAGAAATTAAGCCATTTTACCTCCACCTGAAGGAACAGTTTCGACTTTTTGAACCTCCAAAGAGAGGGGAATTCCACTTTTCCCTCCCCATCTAGTCTGCGAGTGCAGTGGACACACGTTTGCTGTGCGAGCGTCTGCAGAGGTCCTATGAAACATTATGTATTGCAATAGAGTAGTGTTAAGGAATAAAAAACTTCAATCATCATTCCGATAGATTTCATAATTTTCAGGGTGCCTACTACCCGTGGAAGGCGACCGCACTTGGCAAGAACGCCACCACCGCTAAGAGCTTCCTGGAGAAACGGTTGGTGGAGTATTTCCCTTAAATTAATAACTAAAAATGTAGGGAAATTCGGTGTATAACAAGGTAATTTAAGCAAGAAAATGTATTTTAATTAAAGAGATTCCGTGTGAAGTCGTGCAATCATAAATGAATCTGATACAAATGAAACAATGACATTTGTTGATTTTTTTTCAAAAACTACAACAAACCATGATACTTTTAGATGGGCCGGCGATCTTGACCTGGCTGACGCTGTCCACCTGTCCCTGGTCACACTCAAGGAGAGCTATGACAGTGCGCTCACCGATGACAACGTTAACATTGCCACCGTTAATGACAAAGAGGTATGGCATTTACTACTTTTGCCTATTTACAGTTTGTTTTTATCATGCACATCGCGCTACGCCTAACTTGTTCGTCATTTTTGGAACCTTTTTTCCCTCCATTTACACGCTGAATAAACTTGATGATAATCACTGTTATTCGTTGTCTTCGTGATAGTTTAGTGCCAGTCAGTCTCATAAGTTGGGGGTTAGAAACATTGGAGAATTGAGAAATTTATTTTATTCCTCCCACCCCGTTACTACAGATGTACTGACATAGTCGCTTTTTATAACATAGGATTTAATGTTGAAAAAATCTCGGTATACCAAAAAAACAATATAATGTAATGTAGGTGTTCTATTATGATGACGAATATTTATGTATGCAAATGTTTACTTTGTTATTTTTCAGGTGCGAATCTACAGCAAACAACAGTTGACCGATGCGATCAAGGCTTTGTGATCGAGTGCAAGTATTCTAATATATGTAATTATGATTGATGGTCTATTATTTTGTAGTTACACATGTTTCGATATCTTGAAACAATTGAAATTTTTTGTTTTAATTTGACCAAGTTGACACTGCAAAAAATTTGATTTTGGGATCAATATCTTCCCCGCTAAGTATCTCTTGTTGAAACAAGAAGTTTAACAAAACAGAATACTAGATCATCGGTTTTCCTTATCTGATAACAATTACCATACCGGTTATTTGTGATCTTTTCTTTTAAAATTTTTTGGTATTCCATGTTTTGCGATTGTTCTTTTCTGTTATTATATTATTATTATTATTGTCTGTTGTGATTCTCTGCTAATTGATTAATGTGAGCCCGGTCGGATATGTTTTCTAAAAAACTAATGATTTTGGGAATAATAAATGCAGTAAAATTACCGTGTATTATTGTTTGGCATAAATATTGGTGGCGGTAAATTATGTTACGGTTATCTTGAAGTACCGTTTCTGCATTGGAAAGAGAATTATCTAACAGAAATGTGAATTTTGTTTTCTATTTATACCGTTAATCTGTGTGGAATCGACTCTTTTTAACCCTTTTAGACTTACTTTACTTAGAGTTAGTTGAGATAAATGAGTAAAATTACATTGTATTATTGTTTGGTGTAAAATATTGGTGGCGATTAGTTATGTTACGGTAAAAAATATAAAAACTGATATTCCTTCAAATCTCAGTAGTTGTTGGCACCGTGTTGCTCTGTACACCGTTCAGATTTGTCATTTGCAACAGCAATAGAAAACAATTAGAAAATTTTTTTTTACTAATGCTTCTGAGAGGCTATATATGTCGGATAGACTATAATAGAAGTTTCTAGTGTTTTGTCTCGATTTTGTTTTTCTTTTGGAACTTACTTTTATTCTCTACTTGTTATTTGCGACTAAACTCGTAGACAGATCAGCGAAAATCAACAAGATAATCAAATCTCTAGTTGAAGTGAAACGTGAGCATTTTTTATGTCCTTGAACGTTGACCAGTCATTTCATAAACGCTTTCAAATTGCTCTGAAGTTTTCCAGAACTCTTAGTTCAGGACGGTGAATTATTGATGTTTTGTTTTCACGTAAATTGGGATTCATCGCCCAATTTTGTTCTAGCTTTTCTAATCACTGGCGGACGAGCAAATGGTAGGATGAATTAGTTTAATCAAAGTCTTCCCCAATGCTAAGGGGAAGCAAATTTCTCGTCCGATGATTTTCAAAGAATGGATGAAATTTGGTAAATTTTTGAATCAAATTCAGATATTCTATACCACAATCACATTGCTCTCCCGCTTTGAGAGAATGCATGTGAATGAGTGCGTGCACGCGTGTATTCTTTGAGAGTTCATAACTTGCTGTTCATAACTTTTATAGTGTTTATTTCTGACTAGAAATATTGTACTTGTAGAGAAGTTGGAGGAAGCATTGCTTAGTTGAATTGTCTCTGTTATCGTATATATTTTTTTGATAATTTTATTCGTTTTGATATGAATTCTTTATGTCAAACAACGGCAAAGTGGAAGAGAACTTAAATGAAACCTATTAAAACATTCACTATTCACTTGAAGAATTTGACAGAGACCGGAGGATAAATCTTTTGTATGTTCTCCTCTATGGTGAAAATTTTTTATAAAATAAAAGAACTACAGATGGTTCTTTCGCTTTTATCAAAATTGTTTTTTTTCATCCGCCGAAAATCTGTTACACTGTTTGTAGGATAAACAAAAGTATCTATTTTTCGTGCTAAGCTAAGTTAGACTACTCAAGTGACTAGTACGATATTGCAGCTGTGCACTAGCGGACGAGAAGGAGAGGGAAAAGTGGAATTCCCCCCTCTTTGACGATTTTAAAAAGTACAGTTTGTTCCCTAAGATGTAAGTAAAATGGCCTCAAACCTGCAAATTCCCCCCTCTTTGACAAAATTCCCCTCCCTTTGGAGGATTTGCTCGTCCGCCAGGCGCCAGTGCAGCTGTGCACACTTGATGTACATAGATTACAATATTTTACATTTTTGATACTAAGATTGTTGCAAGCTTGCAACTGTGTCTGCAATTTTTTTTCTGGAAAACCAATATTGCAAGTAAATGTTGTTGCAAAAACCTCGCGTATCAATTCCTCAGATAAAAAAAAAAAATGTAACCCTTCGCGTTTAGCTTAGCTAAACAACTACTCAAATTTCTTGTACGATTTAGCAGCTGTACATACTTGATATACGACAATATTTTACATCATCGTATACTTCGGTGCTGAGCAAACCTGTCGATTTTAGTATCAAGAAGATTATAACATTTCAAGCTGTGCATATTGCATATCAATCCTGTGGTATTTATTATAGTCACCAATAGAACTATTTTGCAAAACAGGAAAGTGAAATTTCGATCAGTAAAATAATTACTAATTAATTCTTCGATTGTGCCGTCGATGTTATCAACTTTTTCGTCTTTCCAGCCGTTGCCTGTCAGTTTTTTCAACCTCTGGTCACTAAGAAATGTTTTTTTTTGATATTATTAGTGTCTTTTCAACCTCTGGTCACTAAGAAATGTTTTTTTTTGATATTATTAGCGTCTTGTTGGCTCCAGTGAAAATAGTCAAAGTAAAAAAATTACGGTCAAACCTCAGAACCCTAACACACCGTATGTGTTGTCTGAATTGACGCCTATTCTGTTTATTTTCATAAATTTTAGCTTGTTTCTTTTGGCTATGTTACTCAACATTGACCATTTAATTAAGCTCGGTTGATTTGTAGTTGTACTGAAACGTGAACGGAATTCATAATACCCATTGCTGAGGGTCAGCCAGTGTCGATCTCTGTTCGATATAGTGAACTTGGTAATGTGTTTTCATATATTCAACAACTGGCCGGCGAGCTAACCCTCCAAAAGGTGGGGAATTCTCCCAAAAATAGGGCCATTGGCAGAAAGCAGGTCATTTTACCTACACCTTGAGAAACAAATTATACTTTACGAAATTGCCAAAGAGGGGGGAATTTCCCTTATCCCACCCTTCTCATCCGCTAGTGTAGTCAACACACATTTTACACTAGTTTGTGCTTTTTGGCTTCTTTTTATTAGACATTCTAGGACATTTTTGTTTTTTCCGGATCCTTTCTCATAAAATTTGATAATTTGTGGCGCTCTTAGAATAATGTTCACGAATTTCATGTCTCATTTCATGTCTCATTTCATGTCTCATTTCATGTCTCATTTCATGTCTCATTTTATGTCTCATTTTATGTCTCATTTCATGTCTCATTTCATGTCTCATTTCATGTCTCATTTCATGTCTCATTTCATGTCTCATTTCATGTCTCATTTTATGTCTCATTTCATGTCTCATTTCATGTCTCATTTCATGTCTCATTTCATGTCTCATTTCATGTCTCATTTCATGTCTCATTTCATGTCTCATTTCATGTCTCATTTTATGTCTCATTTCATGTCTCATTTCATGTCTCATTTCATGTCTCATTTCATGTCTCATTTCATGTCTCATTTCACAAGTCTCATTTCACAAGTCTCATTTCACAAGTCTCATTTCAGATACTCTGAACAAAATATTTTTCTCAAGGGGAAATACCCCTTGAACTTAAATGGAAGAAGACGAAAACGTGATGGAAGTTGATGATCATCATGTGATAAATGTAATCCAGAACCAGAATAATCATGTTCACTTGATGGAACAGCATGTGGATCAGCCGATTTTGTTCTTCCACGATCTCATAAGGCCCCTCCACCATCAGAACCATGATAAACCGTCGTGTAGTCAGCCGAAGACGCTGTATCAGGTTAGGGAGTGAGTGAGTGAGTGAGTGAGTGAGTGAGTGAGTGAGTGAGTGAGTGAGTGAGTGAGTGAGGGAGGGAGTGAGGGAGGCAGGCAGGCAGGGAGGGAGGAAGTGAGTGAGTGAGTGAGTGAGTGAGTGAGTGAGTGAGTGAGTGAGTGAGTGAGTGAGTGAGTGAGGGAGGGAGTGAGTCAGTGAGTGAGTGAGTGAGTGAGGGAGGCAGGGAGTGAGTGAGTGAGTGAGTGAGTGAGTGAGTGAGTGAGTGAGTGAGATAAGCAGTGAGTCAGTGAGATAAGCAGTGAGTGAGTGAGTGAGTGAGTGAGTGAGTGAGTGGGTGAGTGAGTGAGTGAGTGAGTGTTGTGTGTTAGTTATGTATTTTTGTTGGAAGGTTAAATGTCTTTTGTTAATTACTCCAGGTATTTTCCTTTGCGAATCGGGCTGGTTTGCGCAAAGCGAACGCTGCATGCTCGAATGCATTGAGATGTTGAAGTGTCGACCGATTCACAATAAACTCTGGATGACCCGACGACAATTGGACGCGCAATTCTGGTTCATTTTTTATGGAAACTATTTTGTTTTTGTTTTTTTTTGTTATAGAAACGTACATTCTCGCATGTTGACTCGATGGCGGACAATTAAAAAAAAATAATAATAATAATAATAATAATAATAATAATAATAATAATAATAATAATAATAATAATAATAATAATAATAATAATAAAAATTTTGTCATCTCAGATTAGCACCAAGATTTGGCGCCAATTTTGAAATTCCAAAAAATTTGATTACTTTTCATCATAGGTTGCTGGACGCACGCACTCAATACTGTAAGTTCGCCGACGCCCGTCAATCAGCCGTCAGATGTCTGCAATTGATGGAAGATTTGGAAACGATTCAACGCGATTCACCAGGTACCGTTCGTTCAACTCACCGAATATTATCTAATCAAATTTGGTTTAAACTCACCGAAAATCAACTCCCTGAGTTGGAACTCACCGAAAATCAAGACCCCGAATTTGAACTCACCGAAAATTATCTAATCAAATTTGGATTATACTCACCGAAAATCAAAAATGAACTCCCCGAATTGGAACTCACTGAAAATTATTTCACTGAATGGTTAACTCACTGAAAATCAACTCGCCGAATACTCACTGAAAATTATCTCACTGAATGGTTAACTCCCCGAAAATCAACTCACCGAAATGTTTAATTTACCGAAAAGTATGTCACCGAATTAGAACCCTCTGAAAATCAACTCACCGAAAGTTCATCTTACCGAAAAGTATCTCACCGAATCTGATTTGAGCTTGCCGAAATTCCACTTACAGAATGTTAACTCATCGAAAAGTTACTCACCGACTGATTTATTCACCGAAAACCATCTATAAAATGAGCACACATATGATTTCTTCACATTTAATTTTTTTATATTTACATTTATATACTCACATTTACATTTATTTGTTTATATTTTCATTTACATTCGTTTTTTATCAGATTTGAAAGATTCACGGGTCGTAAATCGTTCGATGATTCTCTCGCATATTGCCATACTGGACTTTCATATGGGCGATTACGCCGGTGCACTACAGCGGGCTGTCAAGTCCTTGGAATGTTGGCAGGAGAGCTGTCCGGTGAAGGTTGGGTTGTTGTTGTTGTTGTTGTTGTTGTTGTTGTTGTTGTTGTTAACGTTGTTGTTGTTGTTGTTGTTGTTGTTGATGATGTTGTTGTTGCTGGTGGTGTTGTTGTTGTTAACAATGTTGTTGTTGTTGTTGTTGATGATGTTGTTGTTGCTGGTGGTGTTGTTGTTGTTGTTGTTGTTGTTAACAATGTTGTTGTTAACAATGTTGTTGTTTTTGTTGTTGTTGTTAACGTTGTTGTTGTTGTTGTTGTTGCGGTCGTTGTTCGATATAAAGCATACCCTGTTTCTAGACCACCATAGACATTCTTCGTCACGCCAGTCGGGCACTAATGGCTCGACGTAAGTTCAATGCGGCCGGGCTGCTTATAAAGCATGCCGTTCAGTTGACCAGGTTATTTAATTATTTATTATAATAATTAAAAAATAATAGTTGATTATTTTAATTTTTACTCGTTTTTGGCTAGGCCGAATATTTTTCACCGAACGTTTGGCTCTAACATTCCGTCACGTTCAGTTTTTGTAAATGATAAATTTTGTTACTTTGTGATTCTATGCTGAATCTGACGAATCGACGGTGAAATTGTTATTGTTGTTGTTGTTGTTGTTGTTGTTAACGTTAACGTTGTTGTTGTTGTTGTTGTTGTTGCGGTTGTTGTTGTTGTTGTTATTGATGTTGTTGTTGAATCTGCAAGTTACTGAAAATTTATATTATTTCTAAGTGATTAAAAAGTAGAGAAAGATTCTTCGTTTTACGGATCTGATGTGGCTGTGAATGTTAAGAAAGGTTTTTTTTTGTTTCGAGGTGTTTCTCTAAGTTTTTATTTGTCTTACAGGCAACACTTCGATGACGCTCGTACGTATCCTTCACCGTTGTACGACTTCGGCTACTACCTGCTCAACGTCGACCTGGTGGAGGCGGCGGCCGGCATCTTTGAGGTTGTATAGTTATCATGATTTTTAGAAGGTAGAATTGCGAATGCGCGTCAGTTTTTTTAGAAATTTTTTTCTCGTTGATACAGCAATTTTTTCACTTGGATTTTTCCATTAACTGAAGTTATCGAGGCACACTAATACCATATCAGATTGGTGTGTTCGCAGTGACCAGATAGGTTGAATAAACTGACGGGCAATGGCAGAAACCCCAGAGCAACGCGTCAGGATCTGTGTCTCAAGTCAGGTGCCGAACCTTGGACCACCGGATTTCGAGGCCGGCGTCCTACGCACTAGACTAGACAAGCGACATCAGTTGCTTGCTAGAGCACGGAATATCTTGCTAGAACACGGAATGGTGGTAAACCAAGTTTATGAACAAGCAACTGAAATTTTGAAAAGTGCGCCAAAACTTGGGGTTATTTTTTCTCGTAGTCGATGACGGTGAGAACCACTTAGTCTATCTAACTGTTCTAATATAACGACCCAGTGTGGGTTTTTTTGTTTGTTTGACCCTCAATTTTCACAACATCGGTGAACCACATACGGTGAGGGAGAGGTTGTTTGGGATTTTTCCTGCTCTCACCGGTGATACGTCTCGCCACTTCAGCCTCAGAGTTGGCTCCAAACTCGAGCACGATTATCAGTGGTTGTACTTTCACTTCTTAGCTGACTTCACTATTTGAAGGACTATTCCCAATATTCAAAATAAAAGTTATCAAGGGACGGACGTTAGTCCGTTCTCTTGTTTAAACTAATGTTTCATAATCAAGCTGATGTTTCATTTCAGCGCGCTTTCGAATACCGTCAACGGCAGTTTCATGATGGCCTGAATCTGAGAATGGCACAGGCACATGAGGACCTGGCACACTCGCTGTATATAAGGGAGTACTCCACGGGCTCATTCGATAAAGCCAGGTGGGTGGTTACCGTTTGGTGTTGTTGTTGTTGTTGTTGGTGATGTTGTTGTCGTGGTTGTTGCTGCTGTTGTTGTTGTTGTTGTTTTTGTTGTCGTGGTTGTTGCTGCTGTTGTTGTTGTTGTTGTTGTTGTTGTCGTGGTTGTTGCTGCTGCTGTTGTTGTTGTTGTTGTTGTTGTCGTGGTTGTTGCTGCTGCTGTTGTTGTTGTTGTTGTTTTTGTTGTTGTTGTTGTTGTTGTTGTTGTTGTTGTTGTTGTTGTTGATGTTGTTGATGATGATGTTGTTGTTGTTGTTGCTGCTGCTGTGATCACGCCACAAATTGTATTATGATCATTTCAAGCATCATAGAATAATTGCTACACTTGTCACCCGCAATTTTACTGGAATAAATTGGGTCCGAATTTATTATCAATTTGAATTTTTTTAGACAACACGCCGAACGGGCCATGTCAATGCTGGACAGACTACTGCCGGCCGATCACTATATTGTGTCGTCGTGCAAACGCGTGAAAGGTGAGGTATAAGTGAAAGGTGAGGTATATGGGAAAGGTGGTGTATAAGTGAAAGGTGAAGTATAAGTGAAAAGTGAGGTCTAAGTGAAAGGTGAAGTTTAAGTGAAAGGTGAGACATAAGTGAAAGGTGAGTTATAAGTGAAAGTTGAGGATTAATTGAACGGTGAGGTATAAGTAAAATGGGAGGTAGAAATGAAAGGTCGGGTATAAGTGAAGGGTTAAAGTTGCTGTTCATCTCCTCCTCACTCTTCTACTCGTCCAACTCACTCACTTATTCCCTCACCTATTCGCTTTAATCACTCACTAGCTGACTCCTTTCACTTCACTATTTGACACTAGATCGATCGATTTTTCCGTCATACTCTCAGTCACGCAGTTTTCCATAAGCTACCCTTTTTTCATCTTCAAGTTTCTCAAATCGCTCATATGCCTAAGCCTAAGCCAAATACGGAGCCAAAGTTCATTCCTAAGCCTAAGCCTAAGTTCCAAGCTCGGAAATAAGCCTAAGCCGGAGCCTTAATCGAATGGATTAAAGTTGAACAGAAAAATAAGAAAAAGGGTAGGTTATGGAGATTCTGCTAGGTAATTTCTCAACCCTACCCTTTTTTCATCGAGATTTAGAAATATTTCGACCCGTCTTTTTGGCCAAAAACAAATACATAGCAGAAAGTTATTTCTAAGCCTAAGCCTGATACATAGGCATGTGAAAAAGCCAAATCCTAAGTCTGAATTGACTTAGAGAAGAAAAAATATACAAAAGAGAAAAGGGGTAGCTTTTGTAATTCTGCCTCAGTCACGCAGATTGAAACATTAAATACCAATTTCTTAAACCAACGAAAAAAACTATTCGTTCATTTCCAGCTCTGATACTGGAAGAGATGGCAATAGATTCGAACGACAAGACGACGAGAGAACGTTTGCTGGTCGAATCCGAACAACTGCATCTTTCTTCTCTGAGAATCTGCAGTCAGGTCCTGGGTGCAGACAATCTGCAGACAGCGAAACATTGCGGTAATTTGGGCAGACTGTATCAGTCGGCAGAACGATTACAGGTTATTGTTGTTGTTGTTGTTGTTGTTGTTGTTGATGATGTTGTTGATGATGTTGTTGTTGTTGTTGTTGTTGTTGTTGTTGTTGTTGTTGTTGTTGTGGTTGTTGTTGTTGCTGTTAATGTCATGTTGTTGTTGTTGTTGTTGTTGCCGTCGTCGTTGTTGCTGTTGTGATTTATTGTTGTTGTTGTGGTTGATGATGATGGTGTTTTTGTTGTTGTTATTGTTGTTGTTTTTGTTGTTGTGATAACGTGAACGTACTGCAGGAGGCCGAGCAGATGCACCAACGGGCCATCGAAATCAAGCAAAGGTTGCTGGGTGCAGAAGATGATGAGGTTATTATAATTTTTAACAACTTTTTGCGTACTCTGTTACTCACCCAATCATTCTCATTCACTCACTCACTCACTCACTCACTTACACACTCTGTCACCCACTTTCTCACTCCATCACTGACTCACTCAGTCACTCACTTACTCAGTCACTTATTACTCAGTCA
This sequence comes from Daptonema setosum, assembly GCA_964036265.1. Lineage (NCBI taxonomy): Eukaryota > Metazoa > Nematoda > Chromadorea > Monhysterida > Xyalidae > Daptonema > Daptonema setosum. The sequence continues at coordinate 5,489,460 of OZ038442.1, forward strand.
CTCACGTACACCCTCTGTCACTCACTCTCTCACTCCATCACTGACTCACCTCACTCACTCAGTCACTCACTTACTTAGTCACTCACTCACTCAGTCACTCACTTACTCACTCACTCACTCACTCACTCACTCACTCAGTTACTCACTTACTCAGTCACTCACTTACTCAGTCACTCACTCTCTCACTCACTTACTCACTCACTCACTCACTCACTCACTCACTCACTCACTCACTCACGCAGGTATCCATGAGCATGGGCCATCTAGCCTCTTTGTATAACTATGACATGGCCAAATACGCCGAGGCCGAACAGCTGTACCTGCAGTCTATAAAAATCGGTTGGTCTTTTTAAAAATTGGTTGGTCATTTTAAAAATTGATTGGTCATTTTGAAAATTGGTTGGTCATTTTGAAAATTGAGTGGTCATTTTGAAAATTGGTTGGTCATTAAAAAAATCGGATGGTCTTTTTGAATGCGCGCCAAAAAAACAGATGGAAACTGAAGTTTCGCGCGAAAACATTTTCCAGTAACAATAATCACTGTTAATTGTGATCTGAAAGTTTTGGCTAAAGTTTTTAATAACACTATTTCACTGTATTTGTGATTCTGTATCCAACTGGTAATTGTGGCATAATAACCGAACACACAGGCCAACGAGCCTTTCCCCCAAAGGGTGAGGAATTTTATCAAAGGGGGGAGTGGGCAGTTTTGAAATCATTTTACCTACATCTTGAAAAACAGATTCGATTTTTTGGAATTGCCGAAGAGGGGGGAATTCCACTTTTCCCTCTCATTCTCGTCGGCTAGTTGAACCGAAAAATTGTTGAAAAATTTTGGGTTTGTTATTTCTAGGCATCAAAAGCTTCGGCGGTGCGTATTCGAGTTTGGAGTACTACTATCGTGGTCTCATTCATCTCTACTCTGCTCAAGGACATGGTGTTAAGGCTGCCGAGTACATGCAACGGCTGACCGAATGGCACAGACTGAGGGAACATGTTAGTGTTGTTGTTGTTGTTGTTGTTGTTGTTTTGTTGTTGTTGTGATTGTTATTGAGGAGGTTGTTGTTGTGATGGGTTTTGTTGTTGTTGTGGATTTTGCTGGTATTGTGTGTATTATGGTTGTTGTTGTTGATGTTGTTGTTGTTGTTGTTGTTGTTGTTGGGTTGTTATTGTGATGGATGTTTTATGTTTTTGTTGTTGTTGTTGTTGTTGTTGTTGTTGATGCTGTTGGTTGTTTTTGCTGTTGTTATTGTTGTGTATGTTGTTGTTGTTGTTTTGTTTGTTGTTTTTGTTGTTGTTGATGATGTTGTTGTTGTTGTTGTTGTTGTTGTTGTTGTTGTTGTTGTTGTTGTTGTTGTTGTTGTTGTTGCTGTTGTTGTTGTTGTCACTGACCATAATATAATTTCAGGCACTCGTGCAACACTCGACCGGGAATGTCTGGGATGAACTGGCCTCTCCGCCTGTTCGCACGAAGACCGTAATCACCCAAGTCCGAAACATGCTCAAAATGGATTGATTAGATCGATTTATAATCGCTCATACAAAAATGCATGAAAATACACTATGGCTTAGCTTAGACGTAAACGGAGTGTGGGATTCCGTTGGGAAATAAGTTTCCATTAAGAGTCAGAAAGTAAAAAAGTGTTTCTGCCTGATGTGTTTACTATAAAGTTAAATGCCTAACAAGCTTAAAAATTCGGGCTTTACAAACTGCTTTTCGTGTCATTATCGATTCTGGTCGCTCTCACTAATCGCCTTTCAGATTATTTTTCCTCATTTTATTCTGTTACAGTCATTTTCAAACTTCAATTATTACTTACTTACTGTAGATATTGTTCTCATTTTATTCTGTTACATTATTGAAGAAACAAAGGGTATTCCGGTGGCGGGTCATAAAAAGACCTTTTCGCGTTTCGGACCCAGCATAGACGCAAAATTATTTATTCAACAACAATTAATCATAACTCATATGAATTTCATTTATTACTCATAAAATCTTATCATGAAATTTAGATTTTTGCGTGTTTTTTAGTGAACTTCTTTTGCGCTATATAGTGATTACTCTGCGCTTTCATTTATATTAAAAGAAATATATTCAATGTGAAATACTATTCAATGATAAACTTAAATCTCGGTGATCTTCAGATGTTTATATTTGCTGCCGTTTTGCTATGTATTATACCTCTAAGAACCATGATATTTTGTTTTTATAGTGTATTATCATTATTAAAAAAATACATATACAATAGCAGTTGACCACTGATTTCGAAGAAAATTTATTCACGGGACGAACGTGAGATTTTTCGGTCAAGTCAATTTTTCCAGCTATTCTGGTGATGAACTGTCTATCAATCAATCAAGACCAACTAAAACTAGTGATCTTACGTTTATTGCTATTGTGTTTTCATTTTCTAGTTATGTTCTTCTCAATTATACTGTTGCTGAGATTGTGTATACGAAAAAAACTTAATAATAAAATAAAATGTAAAAACAGATTGTACTGGTTTGGCATGAAAAATAGACTCGCGCCTGCATATCCATTAATTGCATTGCTTCGGTTCACTGGCATACGAGAAGGGGTGGGAAAAGTGGTATTCCCCCCTCTTTGGCAATACCAAAACGTAGAGTTTGTTCCCCCAGGTGTGGGTAAAATGGTCTGAAAACTTTCAATTCTCCCTCTTTGGTAAAATTCCCCTCCCTTTGGAGAATTAGCTTGTCTGCCAGTGGCTTCAGTTGGCATTACCTAACCATGAGTCGCTGTTTCACTAATTTATCATTTTTCCTATTAGTTGATTTCTAAATCCATGATTACACAAAATCGTACAGAAAATAGCGTCCCGTTTTCGCGATACAAAAAATACTCAAAAAAAATTATGACGAAATTATCTTTCACATGGTAATATTTGAAACGGTGCACAGCACAGGTGACGGAGAAAAAAAACTTACAGACGATGCACCACCACGACCATGGTGGCAGTATCGACTATAACGCCAGCGATCCGGCGATTCAGGCATCGGGGTCGGAACGGGCCACCGAGTCGTTGGCATCCGATGATTGGTCCTACGAATTGGCCATGATACAGAATGAGAATCGAATCATGAAGGAACGACGGAGATTCGTGCTGATCGTTTGTGCTGATTTTGCGCTGGTCACGTTGACCTGGGTGTTGAATACGGTTGGTAACGACCATGTCGACTCGAGGTTCTATTGGTTGACACATCCCAGTTTTTCCAGACCCTGAAACATCACCTCAGAGCACTAGCGGACGAGAATGGGAGGGAAAAGGGAATTTTCTCCTCTTTGCCAATTACAGAAAGTAGAATTCGTTCATTAGGGTTTGTGTAAAATGACCTAATTTCTGCTGATTCACCCTTCTTTGGAAAGATTCCCCCCATTGAAGGTTTGGCTCGTCCGCCAGTGTGTTGATGTTTTTGTATCCATTTATTTATCTAAACCACCTTGAGAACATTAAGTATACTTTGATAACCAAATATGATGTTGGTAAGATGGTAACAAAATTCTCTTCATTTAGTTGTTACTAATGCTTTTCAGTTCAGGGCTATGTAACTTCTGGTTACACCTACCTACTATAGTTCCGATCTGTCATTTAATTTGTTCATACATAATGTACACATTATTCAAGTGAGTCTGGTTCAGCTGAAATTCTTGGGTTGCAGGTCTCGAAGGGCGAGGACTTTGTGACCGACTTCAAGGAGGAGGTCGACTTCTCCAAACCGAATTTCTTCGGCAGCTCCCTATTCGATGTGGCGGTTGGTAACGTTTACCCTATTAAAAAATCATCAGAATTCGTTCAAAATCTTTTTACTTAAAGTCTCATGTAAACAGGAACTTCGAACTTTTATATAGTGTAATACAGCTTATTCTCGTATCAAAACATACACTTGAAAAATAATCTCGAAATTTTTTACGCATGCGAAAACCAGATTTGAATTTAAATTGAGCGCCAAAAACTTTCTGAGTAACAAGAAATTCATGAACAGCCTATATATAGCTTGGTCAGGGTTTCTTGTTATCAAAAATAAATTTTGTGGACCGGTTACGCACGTATGCAAAGAATCAGGTGCAATTTTCGTTTGTTATCTAAAGATTATGTGTAAAAGAATTTATTTCTCAAAATTTTGAAAGCGCGCCAAAATGGATTTGAATTTCAAAATTGCGCGCCAAAAAAATTCTGAGTAACAAGAAACCCTGGATAGGCTGTACTAATGTTTTTTCAGCTAATTTCCGTGACTCGTCTTATTTGGCTACTTATCTGGTATGGTTACATCCAAGCCACCCACTGGCTGCCCGTTTCCATGAGCACAGCGGCCACTTCATTATTCCTCATTGCCAAAGTGCTTTATTACTTTCGCGGCAAGGTATGTTTATAAGTTTTTAATTTTGTTTTTATTGATTGTTCTTTCAAATCCCTTTCATTTAAAGTATTTTAAATTTTTCATGGTGCGCTGTCAACTCATTCGTCTACAGATGCTCCTATTTCCATGCCTGCATATCTCTCATATCCAGCTTTTCTGAAAAATTTGTTGTGTATTTTTTGATTTTGTAAGTTAAATTGTGTATGTTTTTTTTAATTCTTTTGCATTTCCCTTTTGAGTGGTTTTGCTGTTTCCGAAAATTCGTGTTTGATTTGTCTAGTACGGATTCATCCAGCCACTCAGTCAGTACTCACTGGCTGCCTCGTCCATGAGTAATGCGGGTACTTCGATTTTCCTGATCGCCAACGAGCTTTATTACTTTCGCTGCAAGGAATTCTGACTTTTTTGAAAATCTTTGTTATTTATGCATTATTCTTTGTGTTTTGTTTTTGTCTTCCATTCTTGTTAGATTTTTTATTAGTTATTCTTGTGGTGTTTTTCTCTTGAGAACCTCTGCTTTTTTCTCCTTTTTTCTTGTTTGATCTGTTAGTTTTCATCATGAGTACGGCTGCCAATTTGATCTTCATGATATCGCTCAGTGCTCTATTATTTTGGCGGCAAGGTATGGTAACTTATTTACTCGTTTTCTTACTGTTTTTTTGGTCTCATGTATGTTTTTCGTTATTTATAGTTTTCTGACGTTGTGCGTTTTCCTCGTCGAGCCTTTTCGCTTTTTCGCCTTTTCGCTTTTTCGTCCTTTCGATTTTTCGCCATTTCGCTTCACCATCATTCTCTCTGATTGCCTTACTCATGGCAACTCATTTCGTGCTCACATGTATCCAGTCTGATATTTGTGTTAATAGAGCGATCGATGATATATGTAGCTTGGTCAGGGTTTCTTGTTGTCAAAAAGCAATTTTGTAAACTGGTTTCGCACGTATGCAATGAATTAAGCGCCATTTTCGTATGTTGTCCGAATATTTTGTTCAAAAGCGCGCCAAAAACAGATTTGAATTCAAACTGCGCGCCAAAAAGTTTTTGACTAACAAGAATTCCTGAATTGGCTATAATGTATTCAGCCGTCCTGCTATCTGTTCATTTTACGTAGGGTGCTTTCAGAGTAAAAAGGAAAGCAAAAAGGAAAGTAAAACGGAAAGTGAAATCTGTAAACCAATTGACCGAAAAGTCAATTTTGTTCCTGAAATTTTGTTTTCAGTCAATAGGTTTACAGATTTTACTTTCCGTTTTACTTTCCTTTTTACTCTGAAAGCACCCGTAAAATCTCTAATTCATTCCGTCTTTTGATGGAAAAAACGCTATATGCTCCAGTGTTTGCCTCATAGGTCCACTGGCAACCGAGCCAAACCATCAAAGGCAGGGGAATTTTATCAAAGAGGGGGGTATTGGCAGCTTTGAGATCATTTTAGCTACACCTTATAACAAAAACAAATTGTTCTTTGACAAAAACGCCAAAGAAGGGGGAATTCCACTTTTCCCACCCCTTCTCGTCCGCTAGTGCTAACGGCGATCCTCCCACTCGGTGTTATTTGATCTCGGTGGACTAGCGGGCGAGAAAAGGAGGGAAAAGTGGAATTTCCCACCTCTTTGGCGGTTTCAAAAAGTAGAGTTTGTTCCTTAAGGTGTAGGTGAAATAATCTCAGAACTGCCGAATCCCCCCTCTTCGACAGAAAAGCCCCTCTTTTGAGGATTGGCTCGTTCGCCATCGTCAAGCATTACACCGTAATCCTGAACCATCGGTTTGTTGACACACACACATATGACACTCAAACCCTTAGGTCCAGTCTCATATAAACCATTGGCGGACTAGCTATCCCTTCAAAGGGTGGGGAGTTTTATCGAACCGCGGGGAATTGCCAGTTTTCAGGCTATTTTACCTTCACTTTCGGGAACAAATTTTACTTCTTCCAACCGCCAAACAAGGGGAATTCCACTTTTCCCACCCCTTATCGTCCTCTAGTGATATAGACAGTACCGGCCCGGCCGGTATGCAGTATTACAAAAAGTTTTAACCGTTTCAACTACTGCAGTTTTCAGTTGCATTTAGGTTGTGGTAGTCGCGTCAGTTTTTCTCGGCAACATTAACCTCCGAATAGC
>OZ038442.1:5498451-5515951 GCA_964036265.1 Daptonema setosum
CTGGCCCAAGCCAAGCCGCATATTTCCAAATCCCAAAAAATTTTCCTAGAAATTTTACCTTATATGAAAATTTACTTGCGCATACTGAGGTGGATAACCACGGAAATACCGCCGCTGCGCGGGCCTAACGATAGGTAATCGGGGGTTAACGGACAGTAAAACTTCATATTGAAAATAATTTTGGTGACAGAAAATTTTGGCGTGCAGAAAAAATTCTAGGGAAATTTTTGGGGTTTGGAATTTTGCAGCCAAGCCCGTTAGCCGTCTCAATCAATCACTCAATTTTTATTGCCATTTAAGGTAATCTAGAGGGCACAAAAATATCTAACAAGTTAGTCGTGACGTTATGTGTGGATTAAAAGTTAAGGAGTAATAAGTTAAAAGTATTAAATTGCATTATGGAAGAAAAGAACCCCCATAATACTTAATCGAGAAGAGAAAAATTTGATTAAGACAATATGTATGAAATAAAGATGATCAAGATAAGAAGAGCACCCTGATCAGACTCTAACTTGCATACTGTTCATAAACTATGTTTTCTAGCACATTCTAGATTTCTGCCGTATAGATTCTGAGTACGATCTGATGTCAGGTGGGGTTTAGCATTATTGTCAGAAGTTTTCCAGACGGCCTATAGGCAGCCTAAGCCGAGCATTAGCTTTCTTTCTTCATTGGACTGAGAAAGCAATACCGAGCCATCACTCACTCACTCACTCATTCACTCACTTACTCAATCACTCACTCACTCACTCACTCACTCACTCACTCACTCAATCACTCGAGCCAAGCGCATTTGCCACTTTTTCAAACAAGCATTGATTATGTTGCGATGAAAGCTTTTAGCGAATTCTAGCTTCCGTGGATGTGATTTCTCATTTGATTATGTTATATGGCGAAAATCCCAATGTGAAATGCAGATGTTTCAGAGAAGTTTTGTTCGAAAAGATAATAAAGGATTACATTTTTGAAAGCGTGAATGCGCGCCAGAGTATTTTCTGACCCGAGTGACATGAAACCTTATTTACGCTATACCCAGTCTCTCTACCAACAATAATTGATCATGTCATCTTGGTGCGATGGAAGTTTCTGGCAAATTCTAGATTTTTGCTTTCGTCGATGTCATCTAAGAAGTAATTTTTTGTGGAAAAATACAAATGTGAAATGCAAGGGTTTCAAAAAAAATTTCACGAAAAGTCAAGTGAAAAAAAATTGCGAAAATTTTGAATGTGCGCCGAAACAGGTTTGAATTTGAATTGCGCGCCCGACAAGAACAAAGTCCCTGGTTAAGCTAAATATAACCATCTCTCAACGAACATTGAGATTGAACATCAGTATTGATCACATGTCCCAACAAGTATTGATAACAGCTTCCCAACAAGTATTGATAACAATCTCCCAACAAGTATTGATCACAGCCTCCCAACAAATATTGATAAGATGTCATGGGGGCCATAAAAGTTTCTAGCAACTTCTAGATTTCTGATTACGCCGAGGTTTTGAATTCAAATTGCGCGCCAAAATCTTTTCTCAGTGACATGAAATCCTGGTTAGGCTATAACCATCCTCTTCTCCCAACAAGAATTGATCATGTCATCTTGCTGGTGTGATGGAAGTTTCTATCAACTTCTAGTTTTTTGCTTCATTACGTTGTGATCTAAGAAGTAATTATTTTATATGGCAAAAATCAAAATGTAGAATGTAAATGTTTCCGAGATTTTTTTTCATTCATGTTTTCGTTCGTAATTTTGAATGTGCGCCAAAAAAATGTTTTGAATTCAAATTAAGCGCCAAATTTTTTCCAGGTGACATGAAACCCTGGTCAGGCTATAACCATTCTCTTCTCCCAACAAGAATTGATCGTGTCATCTTGTTTGTGCGTTGAAAGTTTCTAGCCAATTCTAGAAGATTTCTGCTCGCACCCTGAAAGCTTGGCTGAACGTGTTTACCATGTTTCGGCTATTTATAGAACGTGCCAGCCACTGGCGGACGAGACAAACCTCCAAAGGGAGGGGAATTTTATCAAAAAGGGGGGAATTGGCTGAAACTATACAGTTTAACGTACATGTTAATGAACAAACTCTACTTTTTGAAACCACCAAAGAGGGGGGAATTCCACTTTTCCCTCCCCTTCTCGTCCGCTGGTGGTGCCAGCCAATGTGATTTCTCATTTTGGGAAATCGATAGTTTTCTCTCGGAGAAGCTGACGTAAACACTCCAACAGCCACTGGCCGATGAGCTAATCCCCAAAGGGAGGGGAATTCCGTCAAAGAGGGGAATTGGCAGTTCTCAGGCCATTTCACCTACATCCTAGGGAACAAATTCCACTTTTTGAAAAAGCCAAAGAGGGGGGAATTCCACTTTTCCAACCCCTTCTCGTCGGCTAGTGCCATCAGCATCGGTAATGGAAACTCATCATGTTTTCTTGAAAATGAACTCATGTTTTCCAACGTGTTAGTCATATTTTGGGCTCTTTCGTTTCCTTTCCTCCAGTTGTCGGATAGAAGGAATAAAGTTGTTTGATAGAATAATTTTTGGTTTTAGTTGCTTTTCGGTCGGTTGGGGAAACATTCAAGTGAAAGTGAATGAAAAATAATCATGGAAGGTACTAAGTTTACTGTAAAATGTGTGGCAGCAACACTGGCGGGCGAGCAAAACCTCCAAAGAAGGGGGAATTGATAGAAATTTGGCGCATTTAACTCAATTCTTGGAACTGCCAAAGAGAGGGGGGTTACCACTTTGGTAGGAGGCGTTTTCAACTTTGGCTTTTTCAACTTCGGTCTTTTCGACTTTAAAATTTGGGTCGCGGCAGGGTGTTTTCAACTTTGGCTTTTTCAACTTTGGCTTTTTCAACTCTGGTCTTTTCAACTTTGGCTTTTTCAACTTCGGTCTTTTCATCTTTGATTGCACTTCCATGAAAACACCGAACCGTCAACGATGAAGAAAAAGAATTAGCTAAACATGAAAAAGTCAGAAAAAATGTTCATCAAAGTAAAACAGACCGAATTTGAGAAATCCAAAGTTGATCAAGTTCGCGGAAAAAAATTCCGAAGATGAAAAGACCGAAGTTGAAAAGCCAGAGTTGAAAACGCCCTCCCCAGTTTTTTTTGAAGTTGAAAAGACCGAAGTTGAAAAAGTTGACCTACCACTTTTTCCCATCACTTTTCTCATCCGCTAGTGGGCAACAACAGGATTCCGTGATTGAGCTATAAAGTGGCTTTTATGGGCCATGATTCAGCGACACACCGTCACCCCCTCATCCACACCACTAGCGGACGAGAAGAGGTGGGAAAAGTGGAATTTCCCCCTCTTTGGTGGTTTCAAAAAGTATAATTTGTTCCCTAAGGTGTAGGTGAAATGGCCTCAAAACTGCCGATTCCCCCCTCTTTGGCGAAATTCCCCTACCTTTGGAGTATTGGCTCGTCCGCCAGTGCCCTCCCCCCAACAGTGGGACGGGATACTAGCGGGTGAGGGTTGGGGCAGGGCAGAGTAGTGGAGTTCCCCCTCTTGCGGTTTAGAAGAAATTCTGTTCCTTAAGGTGTAGGTGAAGGTGGAATGGTTTCAAAATAGCCTAATCTCCCTCCACCCTTCAGTAGAAATGCGCTCCCTTACTGAAATTCTATCATCCACCAGTCAAAGAGAAATGGAGGATAAGCGGACGAGTGAAGAACGAAAAAGTGGAATTCCCTCTTTGGCCGTTACAAAACGTAAAATTTTTTCCCTAGGATGGAGATAGAACTACCTTAACACTGTGGATCCCCCCCTCTTTGGTGAATTTTCCATCCTTTTGGAAGGTTGATCCCTCCGCTCTTGACGGTATTGGACGGTCATGATGACGACGGCCACAAACTCGTACATAAAACATGACGATATTCTAGTTTCCGGTCCGTCCCGTTGAATTTAGATTTCGTGTAGTATGGTTGTTTGGAGGTCTGAATTTTTACTGTTTAACTTTTTTACTGATAAAATTGTTAAGGTTTTTCATTTCTTGTTTCTTTCTTCACTTTTTTGAAAACTAAAACAAAGTGGCCGTGTTTGGAATGGTAACGACGGCACAAACTCGTACATAAAACATGACGATATTCTAGTTTCCGGCGCGTCCCGTCCCGTCGGATGTCGTATTGTATGGTTCGTGGTTGTATCCGTATGTGTATGTAAGTCGTTCTGAATTTGACTGTATACCATTTATACCTTAATCATTGGTATATTTTTCTACCAGGAAAAATATATTGCAATTTTTTCCTTACGATAGTTATCGAGTTACGATAGTTAGTACGGGTGTATGCCAGTCGTTCTGAATTTGACTCATCATCATCATCATCGCTTTATTAGTCAAATAACAGACCTTTTTTCAATTTCACTTGACAGTCAATATCATACGTGTGAAATCGACCTACAAAGTCAATTTTTGATAACAAGAAACCTTGGATAGACTATGTACATAACAGTTCAGTAACAAGATATGATAATATGTAGCAGTAGCATGATTAAGCTCACTGGCGGATGAGCGAAACCTCCAAAGGGAGGGGAATTTTTCCAAAGAGGGGGGAATCGGCGGAAGATAGGCCATTTTACCTACACCTCAAGGAACAAACTCTACTTTTTAAAACTGCCAAAGAGGGAGGAATTCCACTTTTCCCTCCCCTTGTCGTCCGCTGATGATTAAGCTGCATTCTCAACTCAATCCTGTTCACTGGCGGATGAGCCCAATCTCCAAAGGCAGGGGAATCTTTTCAAAGAAAGCGAAATTAGTAGAAATTATGTCATTTTACCTACACCTTAAGCTTGAGGAACAATCTTTAGTTTTTTGTAACTTAACCTCCAAAGAAAGGGAATTCCACTTTTCGCTCTCCCTCTCATCCGCTAGTGATCTTGTTTACTACATCATTAGGTAGAATACTAAAAATAACGACTAAACTCGGCGTCCAATGTCTTACGTTTTCCGGCAATTATAGATTGTTCTGGAATAATGGCGAGTTAATCCGGTAAAGTGCAGCCAGGCACATGAAAGTTGCCCAAAAACACGTCGGGTAAATTTATAAACCCCACTAGCGCACGAGAAGGGGAGGGAAAAGTGGAGTTCCCCCTTTTTGGCTGTTTCAAAAAGTAGAGTTGGTTTCCTGAGGTGAAGGTGAAATGGCCTGATAACTGCTAATTTCCCCTCTTTGACGAAATTCCCCTCGCTTTGGAGGTTTGGCTCGTCTGCCAGTGAGGGCCTCCAACTCCAACTTGTCTGAGTCGGCCATGGTATAGCTTGGTCAGAGTATCATGTTACTTTAAAAATTTTGGCGCGCAATTTGAATTCAAAACTGATTTTGGCGCGCGTTCCAAATTCGGGGAGTTTTCCCCGGCAATTAGAGATTGTTCTGGAATGAGGGCGAGTTAATCCGGTAAAGTGCAGCCAGGCACATGAAAGTTGCCAAAAACACATGGGGTAAAATACATAGGGCCTCTGACTCCAACTTTGTGTAATTCGGCCATTGTATAGCTTGGTCAGTTTATCTTGTTACTTGAAAATTTTGGTGCGCAATTCGAATTCGAAACTGATTTTGGCGTGTTCAAACTCAAGTTCCAATTTCCCCACCCCTTCTGGTTCGCTGGTACACCCTCCTAAACTGCACCAATACAATCTCCTGGTATGGTACATAGAATATGTATGGTATGTATCATCGGCCGTCAAATCTCCAAAGGGAGGAATATCTCTTCGAAGAAGGGGGAATTGAAAGTTTTCAGTCTAACGTCTAAAGTCCTAACACATTAAAGAACAAATTCTTGAGATCGCCAAAAAGGGGGGAATTCCATTTTTCCCTCCCTTCTCGTCCGCAAGAAGTATGGATACGAAACGGAGTTTTTGATTAACTTCGGTCGCATGTTGGTCGGACCACTAGCGGACGAGAAGGGGGGAAAGTAGAATTCCCCCCTCTTTGGCGATTTCAAGAAGTAGAATTTATTCCCTAAGGTGTAGGTAAAACGACCAAATTTCTGTCAATCCCCCCTCTTTGGAGAGATTCCCTCTCTTTGAGGTTTAGCTCGTCCGCCATTAGGTCGCACGTTTGCTTACTGGCAAGACAGTCAGCGATATGGAAAATCTTTCCGTTTTGGTTTCAATTCATTGTCGAATCTGTTCCAGTTGTTCTAGAACATGTACCAATGTACCATGTATATGTATTCAGTGAGATATGTTCCTTTCATAAGAATGCTCTTCTCATATCTGAACAACTGTGTTCCATGCAATTTTATAAGGAAAGTTTATTTTATTTCTGTAGGACATGAAAATTGGCTTGTTGCTCGCTTTAGCATATTGTATTTTTTTACTTGGACTTTTCTATTTATTAACTGAAGCAATCAAGGCACACTAATACCATATCAGAATGGCGTTTTCGAAGTGTCCAGAGAGTTGAATAAACTGACGGGCAATTGCAGAAACCCCAAAGCCACGCGTTAGGATCTGTGTCTCATGTCAGGTTTCGAACTTGAACTCGCCGGTTTTCGAGGCCGGCATCCTACGCTCTAGACCAACAGTACCAACAGTGCTCATGTAACGCATAAGTGACGAATATATAAACATTCAGTGAAAACTGTTCAATCTGGCTTTAGAAGCATATGATTTATACATCTAAATTCTCATGTTTTATCTGCATAACCTTGTAGAAATTTAGAATTCTACTGTTTGAAACCTTTAAACGTACCCATTTTCACTATCCCTTACTCCTTTTCTATTCCGATAAAATGTAATACATAATAGCAATTTGAGATCTGTAGCTTATTTATAGTACGTTGTAGTTTCAGTAGTATGTAGTTCATTGTCAGTTGATCTCAGGATATTCTAGAACACGAACATGTTTTTGGTTTTCATTTTTGGTACACTTTTCACGGTACAAAGTAGTACGCTGTTGGATTGTTCTGTCCATATTGTTGCTGCTGTTTTATTTGTATTGCTGTGGTTACTGTTGTTGGTTGTTGTTTTTGTAGTTGTTATTGTAAGTGTTGGTTGGTTGGTTGGTTGTTACTTGTTGTTGTTGTAGTAGTTGTAGTTATTATTTTTATGGTTGTTGTTGTTGTTGCGGTTAGTTTCGGTTCTGTTTATTGTTGTTGGTTGTTGTGGTTGTCATTGTAGTTACTATTGTTGTTGTTTTTTTTTGTTGTTGATGTTACAGTAAACATCCAAAATACGAAAACACTGACAATATACATATGAGCAAAAACATGTATGTAATGTAATGTAAGTAAGTGTTTAATAATGTGTTTACGGTGGGTTTTTTTGCTTTTTGGGTATAAATGACGTTAGGTAACATTAACGAGCTAATCCTCCAAAGGGTGGGGAATCTTTCCAAAGTGGGGGAATTGGCAGTTTTCAGGCCATTTTATCAAACACCTTAGGGAACAAATCAAACTTTTGGATTACTCCACTTTTCCGCCTCTTCTCGTCCGCTAGTGGTGGTGGTACCACAGATGTGGCGGTGATCAGCTCTGCACCAACAATCACTTGGTTATGTATATAAAAGTCCATAACCAGTTTTCCCTGGCCTATGATGACCTGTTTTCACATTGATATTCCTGTTTTTTTGCTCTTAGTTGATGGTGGATATAGACTTCACTTCATAGAAAAAATCTTTTTAAGCAATTTCTTGATTTTGTGCCTTTTTCGAAATTTTTTATACACCTCTGGTAAACCATAAATTACGAACTGCATCGGAATGTAAGCAGGAAGTCATAGAAACGTCTTGTTGCCCTTCATTGGTGGTCGTGAAAAATGTTTCACTGGTTTAATATGTTATGAAAAGTCCATGATATACCAGTTTTCAAGTGCTATCCCTGTTCTTTTAGTTATTGCTGTAGGATATACCAGTTTCCAATTGCTATTCCTGTTCTTTTAATTATTGCTGTAGATACAGAGACTTCATTGAGATGTTTTTTCGCATAAACAAAGTGAAATTCGATACGAATATTGTTTGTTGTTCTTTCATTAGTTATCGTTAATTGGAGAGTTGAGCAAGTTAAACATTAAGTGTTGAACCGACATGCTCTTGCTCACCAGTCCAACGCGCTAACCAATCGGCTATATTGCAGGTCGGCACCGCACCACAATACATTGTTATTATCGGCAGTCTGGTTGTGGCCTGGATCGAACTGTGGCTATCGCCTGTTAAACCGCCCAAGCTCATCTCTCGACCAAATCACGCTCGGTTGCCTCCAAATAGTGGTGAGTAATGAGTTGTTTATTGTTAACTCACAGTCACTTATTCACTCACTCACTCACTCACTCATTCACTCACGCACCCATTCATTCACTAGCGACAAACTGACTCACTTATTCATTTATCGATCAAATCACGCTCGGTTGCCTCCGAATAGTGGTAATGAAGTATTAGTAGTTCGCTCTCTCATGGACTCGCTCACTCACTGACTCACGCACCCATTCACGTACTCTTTCATCTCACTCACTCACCCAATCACTCACTCAATCACTCACTCACTCACACATTCACTCACCCACTTACTCACTTACTCACTCACTCACTCACTCACCCACTCACTCACTCACCCACTCTCCACTCACTCACTCACTCACTCACAGACCAAGCCTATCTGGTGCGACCGCCGCCCTCGGCGGGCATTCGATCTCGCGGCTATCGGACGGACGATGATTTTCGGTCGGCAATGGAACACGGAAGTTGGTGTTTTTCTCTTTCTAAGGCACTAGCGGACGAGAAAGGGAGGGAAAAGTAGAATTCCCCCCTCTTTGGCGTTTCAAAACGTAGATTTTGCTCCCTAAGGTGAAGTTAAAATGGCCTGAAAACTGTTAATTCCCCTCTCTTTGACGAAATTCCTCTCCTTTCGGAGGATTAGCTCGTCCGCCAGTAGTTGTTCTCATTCTAAAGCATTATCAAACAAATGATTATGAAACAGAATTTTGGATGCGCGCCAATTTTTTTGAATTTGAATATTCAAATCGCCCGCGTTTTCTTGCAGGCAGTTCAGAAGATGAGGCGGGTCAGCAGCGACGCCGTCGACGTGCCGAAATGCCGGTCTATCGGCCGTACTCCAACAGTGAAGTTGGTCGGAATTTTTCTTTCATTAGGCATTTTTTTATTTCGAGGTTTTGAAAAAAGGTTTTGACTTCATTTTTCAAAACCATTTCTTTCGCGCAAGCCGTGATTTTTGTGATTTTAGAGCGTAATTCCACTATTGGCTATTTTAGGTTTCATTTTAGTCAGAAAGTTGTTTTGCGCGCACTTTTATTTCAAAACCGATTTTGGGGAGTGCGTTCTATATTCTATGATTTTTCTCACATGAACACTGTTCAACATACAAATGTTACGCTTCAAATATACAACATTACAAATGTTACGCTTCAAATATACAACATACAAATGTTACGCTTCAAATATACAACATACAAATAATACGCTTCAAACATACAACATACAAATGTTACGCTTCAAATATACAACATACAAATGTTACGCTTCAAGTATACAACATACAAATGTTACGCTTCAAATATATAACATTACAAATGTTACGCTTCAAAAATACAACATACAAATGTTACGCTTCGAATATACAACATACAAAATATACGCTTCAAATATACAACATACAAAAAACTCCGTCATCATCAGAGGATAACTGTGGTATCCTCTAGCTTTTACCTTTAACTTTGAATTAAATCAATAAATCACAGTAATGTTTTTGATAGCTGATACCTTCTCCCGCCAAATGCTCTGCCTTCCTAACATCAACCTGCAGTGCCGAATACAACATCGACCTCAATATCAACATGGCTGGCACCACCATACCCACTGTCAAATCCCTTCGCATCCTTGGCGTCACCTTCGACCACGGCCTTCACTTTCACCTCCACGTCAACAACATCAACACTATGGCCAAATCCAGAAACAGCGCCATCAGGGCCTTAACGTCCGCAGGTGATGGTCTCCACAAAGAAGAAATCATCACACTCTATAAAACTATCCTGCGTTCATCAATGGAATACGGTGCAGCTGCATGGTCCCCGTTCGTCGCCGACTCCAACTGGGGAAAGCTCGAGGCAAGACAAAATGAGGCACTCAGAACAGCCACAGGCAGCGTGAAGATGACGGACCCCAATCACCTGCGACATGAGACCCGCTGTCTCCCTATCAAGAACCATTGCCAACTGATAACAACACAGTTCGCAGCCATGGCAAAGACTGTGGGTCACCCAAACAACAATGACGTCAAAACCGACCCTCCTGAACGCAACATCCGCAGAACTCTATCTACAACATATAAAGACTGTATGTCGCGCTTCAACCTCAACGACGACGGTGAAGATCCTAAAACCATCGTCAAAATCCTGCACCAAAAACATGTAGAGCAGGCGATCAACAACTATGGGGACAACAAACTCCTCAACCGGCCCCCACCCAAGCCGCCTGACTATGTCGATAAGTTGGAGCGTGGTCTGACGAGATCCGCGCGAGTGCGACTAGCTCAACTACGCTCAAGCTACAGAAGCACACTGGCAGCATACCAATATCGCATCGGCATCAGCACAAACGACAGGTGTCGCAAATGCAACAACGAACCCGAGACAGCCCTTCACGCCTTAGCCTGCAATGGCATCGACCCGACCCTCCTCTGGTCGGATCCAGCCCGCGCGGCCCAGCTGACTGAGGGCATGTGAGACAAAGCTTCAACGGCCACAACAACAACAACAGAAATGTTTAAGTAACTCATAGTAATGTTTCAGTAACTCATAGTATATAATGTTTCAGTAACTCATAGTATTGTTTCAGTAACTCATAGTAATGTTTCAGTAACTCATAGTAATGTTTCAGTAACTCATAGTAATGTTTCAGTAACTTATAGTAATGTTTCAGTAACTCATAGTATTGTTTCAGTAACTAATAGTAATGTTTCAGTAACTCATTGTAATGTTTCAGTAACTCATAGTAATGTTTCAGTAACCCATGCTAATGTTTTAGTACCTGGACGCGGCCAAGGGTGCGATCATCCAGAGCAAGCTGTGGTTGACGCAGACCCACACGTGGGCCGAAGTACGGAAGAAGCCGCTGATCAAAACGTTCCCCGATAAAACTTATGGCAAACTCTACTACTTACAGGTTTATATACTCGATTTAAGTGATCTCGTTTCACTGAAAACATACGCCCAGATTCCCAAACTTATGGCAAACCCTACGACAAGTTCATATACTTGATTTAAGTGATTATAACTCATTTCTTAATCCAAGCACACGCTCAGTTCCCCGATAAATCGATGAAAAACTTACCAGGGCTGTAATCACCTTCGTTTCCAGTTCTACTACTTTTAATGACGATATATCCCTCATGGATACATTAAAAATGGAATAAAAACTTGGAAAATCTTGATTTTTTTTTACGAAAACCAATTTTAGCTCGAATTAAACGCGTCCTCCGATCGCGTGTTTCGCGTGCTCCACACAGACGTGGAATCGTGCAAAACGTGGAACAAAAACGTGGCGGAGAGCAAGGTGATATTTCGGGTCGATGATCACACCGACTTACAATACAGCATGAGCGCTCCGGCGTTAGGCGGTTACATCAAATCCAGGTGAGGATTCTATAGTATAACGAAGATTCTATATTAAATTTATATAATTCTCTAATTTCACTGGCATGAGTTCATGTTCGTATCCGGTTACGGTACGGTAGACTTATTTTTTCGTAAATTTCGTAGCCATTTTTTGTTTGCGCGCACTTTTCGCAAATTTTCCCATGTTGACAAAACAATTTCGGTTGATGCCCTCGTTCCTTATTTATTTAGTGAGCTGTCTGAAAGTTTGAGGAAATTGTAGGGTTGGTGTTCGTCATACTAACTGATTTCAGTTATATCTATCAGACGATGTCAGTTACGGTTGAACCACAAACCTGAAGCTAAAATGAATGAAAAAATTAAAACATTTAAAAAAAAAACCAGCGAAAAATATCGATTAAAAAAATTTAATGAAATTCTATTTCTGCAGGGATTTCCTCGACGTCCGACGGTACGAGGTCGATTCCGCCTCGGGCGTCATCTACATTGGCAATGTGTCCGTGTTTTCCACGATTCTGCCACCTGGTGCCAAGCACAAGATGATCAGGGGTATCAACGGGCCTAACCTATGGGTCATTACACCCACGTCCAATACAACGAGTCATGTTCAGTGGATCATGAACACCAATCTCAAGGTGGGTGTAAAATGGGTCAACTAGGCGAAATGGGTCAACTAGGTGAGATGGGTCACTAAGATTTGAAAAAACGGGTCATCATGCACAAGATGATCAGGGGCATCAACGGGCCCAACCTGTGGGTCATTACACCCACGTCCAATACAACGAGCCATGTTCAGTGGATCATGAACACCAATCTTAAGGTGGGTGAAATGGGTCAACTAGACGAAATGGGTTAACTAGGTGAAACGGGTCACTTAGGTGAAATGGGTCAACTAGGTAAAATGGGTAAACTAGGTGAATTGGGTCAACTAGGCGAAATGAGTAAACTAGGTGAAATGGTTCTATTGGGTGAAATGGGTCGTTTAGGTGAAATTATTTAATTAGGTGGAATGTTGGGTCAACTAGGTGACATGTATTATTAAGATTTGAAAAAGAACGGGTCATCATGCACAATATGATCCAGGGCATAAATGGACACCTCTAATGACAGGGTTACCTCTAATAACAGGGTTACCATCAAATACAGGGTTACCTCTAATAACAGGGTTACCATCAAACACAGGGTTACCTCTAATAACAGGGTTACCATTGAACACAAGGTTACCTCTAATAACAGGGTTACCATCAAACACAGGGTTACATCTAATAACAGGGTTACCATTAAACACAGGGTTACCTCTAATAACAGGGTTACCATTAAACACAGGGTTACCTCTAATAACAGGGTTACCATCAAACACAGGGTTACCTCTAATTACAGGGTGACATTCCGCGCCGACTGATCGAGCGCAGTATGACGCAGTTTCTGGCGCAGTTTGCCGACTCGTTAACGCTGGTCGTCGAGAAAAAATGATAATGTTTCATTAATCATTAATAATAAATAAAAGTGATAATGGTTCATTAATCATTAATAATAAATAAAAGTGATAATGGTTCATTAATCATTAATAATAAATAAAAGTGATAATGGTTCATTAATCATTAATAATAAATAAAAGTGATAATGTTTCATTAATAATAAATAATAAACTATAGAAATAATAATCAATCTGACGGGCGATCACTGATTTTCATTTCTAAAACTTCCTCAAAATTTGCAAAAAAACTCGTTTTTTTCTGTATGTGGCATCCGAAATTATTTTTTACTTTTTTTTCAGTTTGCGGGAAAAAAATTGAGTTAAAATCGGTGACCACCCGTTGCAATGGTGTATTTTTGTGTTTTTTGCCCTATTACATGATAATTTTTATCATCGTAGACAGATCATTTGTTAGGGGTCAGAGTTCAAGCGCAGGAACACATCTCTTTACGCTGTGTGTTATTTTACTAGCCGGGTACTTCTATCCCATGTGTGATGCAATGCTATAATTTTTGCACACTTTAAATTAAAGCCTGTATAATGTTTCTTCAAGCAAAAATTTTGCCCAAACGTCTGATAATGAAACATCACTAGCCTCAACTCAACTCGGTTGACACCATAGTTTAACGCAGTCTAGCATGAGCTGATGATGATTGGTGTGCGTGTTAACACTGATTGTCTGATGTTTCATTATCAGACGTTTTGGGCATTATTTTGGCATGCAGAAACAACAAGCGGGCTTTATTATTATTTTTAATTTTGATTAACTTTATTTTCAGTGCATGTGATCAATTTTTTTTTCTTCATATTTTGCATATTTTGTGTGTGCAACATTCATAAACCTGAGTTATTTGTTTCACTTTGTGCATAAAGTTGGAATCTTTATATAGCATTCGCACTTTACAAGGAGACTACATTTTTATATCATAAAAATGGAATAGTGAAAAATTCGCCGAAAAAAACGTTTTTCATTCAAAAGTTTAGTATCCTGAAGAATTGAGAATGCTGAACCTGCATTATTAATTAGCCATTTGGCTATGAGAAATATTTTGGTTTTACAAAATGTTCCGTGTAGCGTAAAGCCACCATACAGTTTCTGCCTGCTACGCAACTCCTAGTGAAACATCAGGCACACGCACAGCTCACAACACAACTTTTCATAACCAGCATTCTAATGCATGGTGTTATAAGATGTTTCTCTAATGTTTCATTAGTGAAAAGTTTTGCACAAGGTGTTGGCGGCAGAATGTGCGGGTTGGCTTAATCATGTATTATACATAAATTATTTTTCACCATTGTATACATTCAATTCAGCTATGACATTTTTCTGTGTTGTATGTGTTTCAAATATAACACCCAATTACAGCTATACTATTTTCGCTTTTCTATTCTCTTTTCATGTTCACTATAACTGGGTATGTTCGCCAGTTATCTGGTGAGTTGGTTATTGGGTTCTTCCTTTAGGGTGCTTACAGAGTTAAAGGGAACGTAAACTCTGTAAACTTATTGTCCGAGAAGTCAATTTTGTCTCTGAAATTTTTTTTTCGGTCGATAGCACCAGCGGACGAGAAGGGGTGGGAAAAGTGGAATTCCCCCCTCTTTGGCGATTTCAAAGAGTAGAATTTGTTCCCTAAGGTGTAGGTAAAATGGCCTGAAAATTGGCTATTCCCCCTCTTTGACGAAATTCCCCTCCCTTTGGGAATTTAGGTCGTCCGCCAGTGGTCGATAGGTTTACAGATTTTACTCTCCATTTCACTTCCCTTTAGACTCTGAATGCACCCTTACTAAAGCCCGTATGGTGTTTCTGCAAGCTAAAATACTGATCAAAAATACTTCTGATAATGAAACCTCAGACAATCAGTGTTAACACGCACACCAATCATCTTCACCCCATGCTACACTGTGTTAAACTATGGTGTCGACTGAGTTGAGTTGAGGCTAGTGATGTTTCGTTATCAGATGTTTTTGACAATACTTTTGCTGGCAGAAACAACATACGGACTTTATAAAACTCTTCCGGTGAACGGTATGACTTCCATTCCTATACTTCGAAATATTTTCGAATCAATTATTTGTTCCATAACACGATCAAGTAAAAAGGCTGTATCAGGGTTTTTTTATTTCCATAATGGGTACGTTTTTCAGTTTTCCCTGGACTCCCAGGAAACGTGACGATTCACAATTTAACACGCTTCGATATAGCAGCCACATTGGTCGCTGCTTATGACAACTGTTTCCAGGGAAGACTATGAACGGTACATTTCAGTGTATTTATTCATCAATTGTAAAGGTAAAGGTATTTCTGTATCAATCATCATTTGTACAAGATCTTTCTTATTCATCGTCTGTATATTTTGGCACTCTCCGCATTTCTTCTTCTCCCCAACTGCGGCAACACGATATAAATGATAATAATGGTGATGATTGGCTTTATTGGGTTATTAGTATACGGAATGAGATAATAGTGACAGGATGTTATTAGAGTATTATAGACATGACAATTAATCCAGTGGAACGAACACTGGAACAGATAGGCGAATTTAAGGAGAATCAGATCAGCAACACAGGAATAGAACTAAAAGCTTCTAAAGATCACCGAGATGAATGGTGCACATTCAACTTCAGCATCGCAATCAGGTCAATCCCTACAAAAAAGGCATTTTCATTTAAATATTTATTTTTATTTTTTTTGTAAAAATCATGGACATTTTCAGGCACAGACAATATTTCATGAGCAGTGAGATCATTTAAGTCTTCTTGGCTGCTGGAATTGATGTACATTTGATATTGTGGGTGCGTGGTGATGGTGGGTTGCGTTGGGTTGGGTGTGCTTTTTGGGATAAAATTTTCTTGCTTGAAAAATAGAAAAATGTAGAAAAAATATTAAGAAACTGTATTACCGTAACTAATCACGGGGGGATTCTGCACTTAATATAAGCGACAAACTATAAAATCCCGCAGGATAGAATTCGTAGACAGACACATCCGTGCCAGCTTCAAGTTAATTTCGAGCAGGTCTCCACTAGATTCTCATTCTGTTTGACGACGTCTGAGATCTGCGCGATGTCTTCGTGGAACACACGACAGCAGCCACCGATCTGAAAATCTATGCCATTATATGATCATTTCAGTACTCATCGTTCTCACTCATGTACTCACTCACTCATGTTCTTTCACTCACTCAGTCACTCATTCTCGTTCACTCACTAACCTACTCGGTCACTCATTTTCTCACCCAATCACTCATTCACTCACTCATTCACTCACCCATTCTCTTACTCACTTGCTCATTAACCCCCACACCCCTCATTCACCACTCACTCACTCACTCACTTGCTCATTCACTCACTCACGGTGTCATACTTCATGAATGGAGAAAATTTTATATTTTCTTTATGTTACGAAGGTTATAGTTTGCCACCAACAATCCTGGCGCCGAGTTGAATCCAGACAGGTACCAGTGTCTGCCACGTGTCGTCCGATTTCTTCGAACTGCTGTACCACCTGTGAGTGAGTGAGTGATTAATTAGTGAGTGAGTGAGCGAGTGAGTGAGTAAGTGAATGAGCGAGTGAGTGAATCAAGGAGTGAGTGAGTGAGTGAACTCCAACCCCGTAACTTGATTGTACATTTCCCCGCTGTTTGGGTACACGACAAACGGTTTCTTCTTTTCACAACTTTGAGCCGTTCCCAATAAATCGCTGATCAGATATGGATTAGTGCAGTTTATACCAACAGCCACGACCTGAGTGAGTGATGAGTGGGTGAGGGAGTGAGTGAGTGAGTGTGTGAGTGAGTGAGTGAGTGAGTGAGTGAGTGAGTGAGTGAGTGAGTGAGTGGGTGGGTGAGTGAATGAGTGAGTGAGTGAGTGTGTCAGTGAGTGAGTGAGTGAATGGGTGAGTGAGTGAGTGAGTGTCTTCACTTTGTCACTGCTGGCGCACAACTCTACACACTCGGCGAACGAATCACCATGACCCGTACTTGTCGAATCCTGAAACACCTCAACTGACTGACTGACTGACTGATTGACTGACTGATTGACTGACTGATTGACTGACTGACTAACTGACTGACTGACCGAATGACTGACTCCACTGATTTAACCACAAACTCACGTCACAAACCTTGCAAGAGAAGGAAATCCAAGCACTTGCTTCTGGAAACCTTTCCAAGGCCCGCAGTATCACCCTGGCTTCTTCTTTCGATGGAATGGTTTCGATAGCCAACAGATCGGAATCGTGAAAGAACAGACCTATTTGATCCGTATAGTACTGTTCCACGTGCTGTAAACAACACTCAAAAAATAACAACAACAACATAAAACAACAACAACAGCAGCAACAACAACAACAACAACAAAAACTGTCTGTCATTACTTGGGCAATCCGCATATCAGTCAGTCATTTAGATGGTCAATCACTCCCTCACTCACTCGCTCGCTCACTCACTCACTCACTCACTCATT
>OZ038442.1:5530583-5545769 GCA_964036265.1 Daptonema setosum
GTGTGAGTGAGTGAGTGAGTGAGTGAGTGAGTCAGTGGTGAGTGAGTGAGTGAGTGAGTGAGTGAGTGAGCGAATGATATAGTGTGTGAGTCAGTGAGTCAGTGTGTCAGTGAGCGAGTTAGTGAGTGAGCGAGTGAGTGAGTGAGTAGATTGGTGTTTGAGTGAGCAGGTGAGTGAGTGAGTGAGTGAGTGAGTGAGTGAGTGAGTGAGTGAGTGAGTGAGTGAGTGAGTGAGTGAATGAATGAGTGAGTGAGTGAGTGAGTGAGTGAGTGAGTGAGTGAGTGAGTGAGTGAGTAGATTGGTGTTTGAGTGAGCAGGTGAGTGAGTGTATATAGCTCGGTCAGGGTATCTTGTTACTAATTATTTTCTTGAAAATCTTATACTGAATGATTGGTAAGTTGGGTATGTATAATAATATGTTATACAAATGTGGTCTGAAAAGTTCAAAATTTCGAATAAATTTGAACGCGCGTCGAAATTTGAATGCGCGCCAAAAGGATTACGGTAAAAATTTCAGAGTAACGAGAAACTGTGACCAGACTTTATCGGCTTGTTTTGAATGCGCGGGCTTTTTCAGATTTTGAAAATTGAAATTGTAAATTTGAATAGGTTTTGATTTGCTTTTTGCTAACGTTTGTTTTGCTTTTTGCTATCGTTTGTTATTCAACACATTTTTATCTGTTAATTTAATCTCGGTTAGATCGTCTCGCATTCAACATTGAGGTATAATAAAAATGTAGAAAAAGCATGACGTTGTTTTAATCGACAGAAGTGAGTGAGTGAGTCCCATGAGACCATTAGGGCAATGAGTAGTGTAATTAACCCTGTCACCAAACAAAAATTACGGTTTCCAAACAGGCTTTTCCAGGCACGGCTCAAACCAATAGCATTCGCTCACTCACTCACTCACTCTCACTCGCTCACTCTATCATTCACTCACTCGCTCACTCACTCACTCGCTCACTGACACACTGACTCACTCACTATATCATTCGCTCACTCACTCACTCACTCACTCACTCACTCGCTCACTGACTCACTGACTCACTCACTATATCATTCGCTCACTCACTCACTCACTCACTCACTCGCTCACTCACTCGCTCGCTCACTCTATCATTCACTCACTCACTCACTCACTCACTCACTCGCTCACTCACTCACTCATTCACTCACTCACTCACTCACTCACTCACTCACTCACTCACTCACTCACTAACTCACTCACTCACTCACTCACTCACTCACTCACTCACTCACTCACTCGCTTGCTCACTCACTCACTCACTCACTCACTCACTCACTCAATCACTCACTCACTAACTCACTCACTAACTCACTCACTCACTGACTCACTCACTCACTGACTCACTATATCATTCACTCACTCACTCACTCATTCACTCACTCTTACCGTCGACTGACTATTAGTCGATTTACCGTCGACCGGCAGTATAAGGTTACGTTTCCGGGACATTTTTCTGGCCATGTTACAGATTCCATATTTTTTTTCCGTGTTACCGTGTTACCGTGTTACCTTTTACGAATGCCGCATTTTTCATATTTGTTGTCACCACAAAAAGTACTGACAACGACCATTGTCAGTACAAAAAGTACTGACAATAGAAAAAAAATTTGGTGACAACCTATATAGTCACCACATTTTTTTTCTAATGTCAGTACTTTTTGTACTGACAACCGGTAATCGCGACCCGTCGACCGGTCGACCCGTCGACCGAGATCGGTCGACCGGCCATTTGGAGGTTTTTAGGCTGCCTACATAGCTGGATAGGTTTAGAAGGTTAGGCATGAGCATCAAAATTAGGTTTCTGTGTAGGCTTAGGCTTAGGCTTAGGTTTTTGCGATAGGCTCGAGCGCTACGCGCCCGAGCCCATACAAAAACCTAAGCCTAAGCCTAAGCTTACACAGAAACCTAATTTTGATGCTCACACCTGCCAAACTGTTAGTATAGTGCTCCAGAATAACTTTTGTAAACTTAAGTCGGTGCTAGGAACCAAGCCGAAGCCGTACAAACAATATCAAAATTCTGGGTCGACGGGTCGACGGGTCGCGATAGCCGCTGACAACGGCCGTTGTCAGTACTTTTTGTGGTGAGAAAACCGCCGAAAATATGTGGTGACTAAAATAAATAAAAGGTGACTAAGTTTTATTATTTATACACCATATTTTTTGTCACCATTTTTTTCGAAAGGACCGCTAAAGTGGAATTGTACTTAAGAACGGTAATCGCGACCCGTCGACCGAGTTCGGTCGACCGGCCATTTGGAGGTTTTTAGGCTGCCTACATAGCTGGATAGGTTTAGAAGGCTAGGCATGAGCATCAAAATTAGGTTTCTGTGTAGGCTTAGGCTTAAGCTTAGGTTTTTGCGATAGGCTCGAGCGCTACGCGCCCGAGCCCATACAAAAACCTAAGCCTAAGCCTAAGCCTACACAGAAACCTAATTTTGATGCTCACACCTGCCAAACTGTTAGTATAGTGCTCCAGAATAACTTTTGTAAACTTAAGTCGGTGCTAGGAACTAAGCCGAAGCCGTACAAACAATATCAAAATTCTGGGTCGACGGGTCGACGGGTCGCGATGGCCGCCTAAAAAACTAATTAACCTAGACTTTGTTTGACAGTTTCTGCGTTGTCCGAGTCGATGACAGCGGCAGCGGCGCTCAAAACTTCATCGAAGGAAGCCGTCTTCGCAAAACTTAGTTTGGCCTCGGCGCCCAACCGTTTTGGACCACCCGCCGCCCAGATGCGAACGTTGACCATTATTGAATGTTTTGATAGAATAAACTAACTGAAAAGAAAAATTATAGGTTTTAATTATCATTGAAGAATTATAATTTTTTAAAATATTTTTTCCCGAACAATTTTTCAAGTCATGTTGGTTTTCCGAATCCACAATTCAAACCAATTTATTTTAGATTTAGAGCGAGAGAGTGAGTGGTTCTTAGAAGGTTAATTAATTTTTATGAGAATTTATATAGGAATTTTCTCATAATTTACCGTAACCCAATGAGAACCGTTTCTAGAAAAAACGGTGTATGGGTAATTTTATAATTTCAAAACAAAATTTGTAAAATAAATTACGGTATTTGAAATTAAATTTGAATTTTGGGTTTATTTTATTTTATTATGTTTTGCAAAGGGTGCCTTCATAGTCAGTTTCAGAATTTCTGCAGAATTTCTGCAGAACGGTTTGTTATAAGCAGCATCCACTGCAACTACCGTAACTTACCACGCAGGGTATATGGATTCTGCAGAAATTCTGAAACTGACTATGAAGGCACCCAAAGAATAACAAAAGACTGGCGTTGTTTTTATCGATTACCGGTGTGAATGCGGAGTCAAATACGTGTATGTAAGTTTGTCTGATGGCTGGGTATATGGATACCGGCGAGAGTGGGTTCAGTGTTGGGTTATCAATGAAATGGATATAGATGTGGTTATAGATTCACGGAATGCGGTTTGCGGAACTTTTCATAGCAAGCATTCTGTTTGTGTTAAAGCCTGTCTGTTATTTCAGAAAGCAAAAATATTGCTCAAAGGTCTGATAATTAAACATCACTAGTCTCAACTCACCTCGGTTGACTTGTCACCATAGTTTAACAGAGTATAACACGGGGTGATGCTGATTGATGTTAACACTGATTTTCTGATGTATATTATCAAACGTTCTGGGCAATATTTTTTGCTTGCAGTGACTGAAGACGCCTGCAGGACAAGTTTTTTTCGTTGTTCCACGATAGCGTAGAAACAACGATAGGTTTTCCTTTTTCTGTCTCTAAGTTAGAAAGCTCGTCCCCTTTATACTCATGCGTTATTTTCTTAGCTTTTCCAACATATATGATTTACAAGATGTTCCTCGGATGTTTCTCCTGTGAAAAGCTTTCCGCACGATTTTGAGGACAGATTTTGCGTATAAATAGCCGCTGTAGCTGGTGCATGCGCTCGCCTGACTGTAAGATGGGATTGAGGATGGGACCCTTGAAACAGCTGTGGTTAAGTCACTAGTGTCATTTAGTGAAACATGAGTTTGAGTGATTAACAGTGTGGTCGGACGCGGGTATGGACGCGGTTGTAGATTGGTGAAGTAGCACGGGTAAGTGTTCTCATGCATGGTGGCAATGGAATATCTTGTGACTAAGTATAAAGAAGCTTAACCATGCACCTTGCAGCTGGCAATAAAACTAACAGCCGGCCAACCAGGATAGAGAAAAGCGAACAGCTTTCTCTGTTCTGATTGGCCACCTGTTAAAATGTAATGCTAACTGGGCAGTTTATGCGCGACAGTGTAGTTGCTAAGCAGCAGTGTTTAGGTAAAAATTAATTTATTTAATCTGGAGACATTCAACCGCCATGAGTGATTAGTTGCGAGTGAGAAAAAGTATGGGGTGATAAACTGCATAATCAAATCTAGCAGAACCTGCTCTATTCGTAAGACTCACATTTACCCACCCCAATCCCGTACCCTCTCAGAGAATCGACGATTTATCAAATTATCCAGCTTCGTCTGTTTTAACCAATTTCAACTGGAAAATTTTTTAATCCATTTAACTGTAATTTTTACGTACAAAAATTTTACCGTAATTTTACCGTAATATTACCGTAACCTACCGTAACTTACATACCGTAATTGATTCTCATAAAAATTAATTACGTTTCGTTACTCCGAGTGAGTGAGTGAGTGAGTGAGTGAATGAGTGAGTGAGTGAGTGAGTGAGTGAGTGAGTGTGTGAATGAGTGAGTGAGTGAGTGAGTGAGTGAGTGAGTGAGTGAGTGAGTGAGTGAGTGAGTGAGTTAGAGAGTGAGTGAGTGAGAGAGTGAGTTAGAGAGTGAGTGAGTGAGTGAATGAGTGAATGAGTGAGTGAGTGAGTGAGTGAGTGAGTGAGTGAGTGAGTGTTTCCTGAGCAGAGCTATTATGAGTTGCGTATGTAAATGTAAACCGTTACGAATATGGACTTGCGATCTTTATTCAGTTGGAGTGGTACGTATATATAAGATTGTATGATAACATAAAAACTATTGTTTTGGTGGTGCTTTGGGTGATTGGCTGTAATCAATCTAGTGGTAGATCTGTTCTGTTGATCTCTAAGTGGGTTCATTTGTGTGTTCGTGGGGTTCGGGTGATAATTATCTTGTTATGTTCTTGGTTCGGGTTCCTGTATACGATTCTGGGATTTGAGTTACTGTAGGTCTGTGTACTGTATGTATATGACAATCTTCCCCCTTCCACAAAAATTTCGGGTCGAAATCGATGGGTTCATTCAGTTGTTTTCAATGATTGGGTTCATGATTTAACCATATGTATATATATAAAATAGTTGGGTTCAAAATAAGTAAAAATACATCATATCAGTAAATATCATATTATTATCTCATCATATCAACATCATATTTCATACATGATTAAATCAACATCATATATCATTATATCAACATCATAAATCATACATCATTATTGATCATGATTGGGTTCCATAAAAAAATTTATGTGAAATATTGTGTGTTTAGTTGAATTCATACATAATAATACGGGTTTTAAGTCCATTATTTATCGCATCTTGCACTAATGATAAGTGTTGTTGTTGTTGTTGTTGTTGGATGGGTTGAAGTTGTTGTTGTTGATGTTGTTGTTGTTGTTGTTGTTGGATGGGTTGAAATTGTTGTTGTCGGATGGGTTGAAACTGTTGTTGTTGGATGGGTTGAAATTGTTGTTGTTGGATGGGTTGAAATTGTTGTTGTTGGATGGGTTGAAATTGTTGTTGTTGGATGGGTTGAAATTGTTGTTGTTGGATGGGTTGAAATTGTTGTTGTCGGATGGGTTGAAATTGTTGTTGTTGGATGGGTTGAAATTGTTGTTGTTGGATGGGTTGAAATTGTTGTTGTTGGATGGGTTGAAATTGTTGTTGTCGGATGGGTTGAAACTGTTGTTGTTGGATGGGTTGAAATTGTTGTTGTTGGATGGGTTGAAATTGTTGTTGTCGGATGGGTTGAAATTGTTGTTGTTGGATGGGTTGAAATTGTTGTTGTCGGAAGGGTTGAAATTGTTGTTGTTGGATAGGTTGAAATTGTTGTTGTCGGATGGGTTGAAATTGTTGTTGTCGGATGGGTTGAAATTGTTGTTGTCGGATGGGTTGAAATTGTTGTTGTTGTCGGATGGGTTGAAATTGTTGTTGTTGGAAGGATTGAAATTGTTGTTGTCGGATGGGTTAAAATTGTTGTTGTTGTTGGATGGGTTGAAATTGTTGGTGTTGGATGGGTTGAAATTGTTGTTGTTGGAAGGGTTGAAAACGTTGTTGTTGGATGGGTTGAAATCGTTGTTGTTGGTGTTGGAAGGGTTGAAATCGTTGTTGTTGGATGGGTTGAAATTGTTGTTGTTGGATGGGTTGAAATTGTTATTGTCGGATGGGTTAAAATTGTTGTTGTTGTTGAATGGGTTGAAATTATAGTTGTTGATGTTGCGCCATTTCCGGGTAGTGCTGCGTGTACCATTACTCTGGCGATACGGATGCTGGCTGTGCGATTTCACCATTGGTTGACATTGACACCATTGATTGTGAAAAGGCGGCAGCAATAGGAACGGCAGTTGTAACCATGGTGGGATGCTGATTGGGTGTAGGGTTTGCAATGGTTGAACACAGTTGCTCCCTTAAAAATCATAAGTTTGAAAATTTAAGTTGTAAAAAAATTTGTAGATCACTTATGGACTGGAAATTTGGTATTTTTAGGTCACTTATTCTTGAAAGTTTGAACTTAAGTTATGTTCATAACATGTATAAAGTATGAATAAAATTTATGTCAGTAAAACATCATTATTTTTACTAGTATAACAGAGGAGGTGTAAAGTTTTGAATTCTAACCAACTGGTTTTGTAGGGTATGAGTTCGTGAATTCCTCTTAGTGACTGTAGGTAGCGCATCTTGGACGGTGAGGTGCCTTCTTGGGTTAAAATGGTGTGAATGTCATTTAATGTCGTATCCTACTAAATCTTGAATTAGGTATGTCAGACGGTGTTGGGCTTTATATTTATTGTTAAATTAGGTGAGGTATTGATTTTGTTAATTAATTTAGTCTATTATATGTTTGGGTGGAACATAGTTCCATATTTGGGTGATCATCCACCATACGGCTGTAAACTGTTCATTTAACTTGTATTTGACGAGATCGAAAATGATTTCGTTGAAGCTACGTGGAATGTTCGCAACACTGAGCGGAATATAATGGTTGCTGGGTCTTTGACTTGAACTGGACGGTTGTTGTGGACGGCGAATTTTGCTTGATTGGGCTCAGTCTGGGTCGTCTTGTTGGTACGACCTCCACTTATTAAGAGTTGCGTATGTAAATGTAAACCGTTACGAATATGGACTTGCGATTCTTTATTCAGTTGGATTGGTACGTATATACAAGATTGTATGATAACTTAAAAACTATTGTTTTGGTGGTGCTTTGGGTGATTGGCTGTAATCTAGTGGTAGATCTGTTCTGTTGATCTCTAAGTGGGTTCAATTGTGTGTTCGTGGGGTTCGGGTGATAATGATCTTGTTATGTTCTTGGTTCGGGTTCCTGTTTACGATTCTGGGATTTGAGTTACTGTATGTCAGTGTACTGTATGTACATATATGACAGAGCAGAGGAGTATGTGAAAGAGATGAACCGATTCCTCTGTGTTGTTTCTGCTAGCTGTAGCAGAAGAACTGTCCGAAACGTTTGATAATGAAACATCACCAGCCCCAACTCAACCCGGTTTACACCATTCGGATTGTCTGATGTTTCATTATCAGACGTTTTGGGCAATACTTTTGCTTGCAGGAACAACATGCCCGGCTCAGAGTGGGAAGAAAACAAAATCAGTGAAATGATTTCGCCGGAATCAGTGAGCTTGGCATCACTAGCGGACGAGAAGGGGTGGGGAAAGTGGAATTCCCCCCTCTTTGGAATTTTTTAAATTTGTACCCTAAGGTGTAGGTAAAATGGCCTGATATTGCCAATTCCCCCTCTTTGGAAAAATTCCCCTCCCTTTGGAGATTTAGCTCGTCCGCTCGTGCTTGGCATGTGTTTGTGGGTCAGTTTGTTGAACAAAACCTTATGATCTGTTTTTGTTTTTTTTTCAATCGGGAAGGAATCGGCTATTCTATTCTTTCATTCCCTTCCGCTCTTGGCATACATTTGCTGGCTAACATACACTAGCGGCACTAGCGGATGAGAAGATGAGAGGAAAAGTGGATTTCCCCCTCTTTGGCAGTTCCAAAAAGTTGAGTTTGTTCCCTAAGGTGTAGGTAAATGACCCAATTTTAGCCAATTCTCCCTCTTTGGGAAAACTCTCCTCCCTTTGGAGGTTTGGCTCGTTCGCCAGTGCTAACATACACCAGCGGCACTAGCGGATGAGAAGGTGAGAGACAACGTGGGATTACACTTTAGAATTTCAGCGAACTTGAGTTTACTTTACCTAAGTCTCGGGATTAAAACTTTTTTCCATTTCGTATAAAAGGGACCTCCAATATTAATTCCCTCTTCCGCCCGCTAAAGTCCTAACAGGCTTATGCTTAGTGCAGGGCGCCATTCGCCCAAGATACCATGTGCACTAGCGGACGAGAAGGGGTGGGAAAAGTGGAATTTCCCCTTCTGTGGTATTCTCAGAAAGCAGAATTAGTTCCCTAAGATGTAGGGGAAATGGTCTGAAAACTGCCAATTCCCACCTCTTAAAGAAGTTGCCCTTACTTCGGAGGTTTAGCTCGTTCGCCAGTGCCTAGATGCATGTGCTATACAATGCAAATATTTTACATGCGGGCGTGCGCCGTGTCGCTTCAGAATACCAGAACCAGAGCGAAACGAAATTCCAATACCTGAACGAAATTTCATCGAATCCTTTTCTGTAGTTGAATAATTTTTGTGTCAATCTGCGCAAGAATAATATGTTTTTCTAAGCCTCTCATTTTGGAATTTCCATTAAGCCTCGACGGACATTGCTTGTGCCATACAATACAAACACTAGCGGACGATAAGGGGTGAGAAAAGCGGAATTCCCCCCTTTTCGGCGTTTTCAAAAAGTGGAATTTGTTCCCCAAGGTAAAGGTAAAGTGAACTGGAAACTGACAGTTCCCCCTCTTCCACGAAATTCCCCTCCCTTTGGCGGTTTTGTTCGTCCGCCAGTAAATAAAAATACAGGCTTGCGCCGTGTCGCTTTAGAATATTATGCCAGAGCGAAACGTGGACGAAATTTCATGCAATCTTTTTTTCCGTGGTTGAATAATTTTTGTTTAAATTTGCGCAGGGATAATATGTGTTTCTAAACCTCTCATTGGGGAATGTCTATTCAAAGTCTCAACGTATGTATTTTTTTACATTTTACATTGCATTGCATGTGTCTCTGGCGGACTAGTGAAACCTCCAAAGGGAGGGGATTCAGTAAAAGAGGGGGGAATTGGCAGTTTTCAGGCCGTTTCACCTTCACTAATTGAACAAAAACACCTTTTGAACGCGCTAAAGAGGGTGAATTCCACTTTCCCTCCCCTTCCCGTCCGCTAATGGCATGTGCTATACAAAACAAATACATGCATACAAAAGTGGAATTCCCCCCTCTTTGGCAGTTCCAAAAAGTATAATTTGTTCCTTAAGATGTAGGTGAAATGGCTTCAAAACTGCAAACTCCCCCCTCTTTGACGAAATTCCCCTCCCTTGTGAGAATTACCTCGTCCGCCGTAGGTTTATAGGATAGAGGGGGGAATTATCCGTTTTGAGGCCGTTTTACATACACCTTAAGGAACCAAATCCACTTTTTGAAACTACCAAAGAGGGGGGATTTTCACTTTTCAGTTCTTCCCTCGTCCGCTAGTGCTTTAGTATACCAGAGCGAAACGTGAAAGAAGTTTCATGCGATTTTTTTTTCTATGGTGGAATAATTTTTGTTCGAATGTGCGTAGGGATAGGGATAGTATGTTTTTTCTAAAGAATTTTGAAATTTTGAATTTTGGAATTTCCATTAAGCCTACACGTACATTGCGTGTGTTATACAGTACACTAGCGGACGAGAGGGGTGGGAAAAGTGGAATTCCCCCCTCTTTGGCGTTTTCAAAAAGTGAAATTTGTTCCCTACGGTGTAGGTAAAACGGCCTCGGGATCGCCAATTCCCCCTCTTTGACAAAATTCCCTTCCCTTTGGAGGTTTAGCTCGTCCGTCAGTGTCCGCCAGTGATATTACAATACAAATACAGGCTTGCGCCGTGTCGCTTTAGAATATTATACCAGAGCGAAACGTGGACGAAATTTCATGGGATCCTTTTTTCGTAGTTGAATAATTTTTGTGTCAATTTTTGTAGGGATAGGGATAGTATGTTTTTCTAAACCTCTCATTGGGGAATTTCCATTAAGTCTCAACGGGATTTTTTCACATTTTACATATTGCATTGCATGTGCCTCTGGCGTCTGGCGGACTCACTGGCGGACGAGCCAATACTCGAAAGGGAGGGGAATTTCTTCAAAGAGGGGGGAATTGGCAGTTTTTAGGCCATTTTACCTACACCTTAGGGAACAAAGTCTAACTTTGTAAACTCGCCAAAAAGGGGGAATTCCACTTTTCCCTCCCCTTCTCGTCCGCTAGTGGGCGGACTAGTGAAACCTCCAAAGTCCAAAGGGAGCGGGTTTAGTACAAGAGGGGAGTTGGCAGTTTTCAGGCTGTTTCAGCTACACTAATTCAACAAATTTTTTTTTTTAAATGCGCTAAAGAGAGGGAATTCCACTTTCCCTCTCCTTCTCGTCCGCTCATGTGCTATACAATACAAATACATGCATGCGCCGTAGGTTTATAGGATACCAGAAAATGAGAGAGTGAAATAAATTTAATGGAATCCTCTTTCTTTCGAAGTTATGGAATTATGTCTGCATATCGTATATTTAATTTTTTGTTTTACTTTCATTGAATAGAGTATTTGCCTCTTGCTACGTCGAACCATCAGCAAATTAGGCTTCTTGTGTTGCAAATCGAGTTTGTGCGAAGATAAATGATCAACTTACGCACGGTTACTTGATTGAAATCATATTAGGGCTTGTTCCGAGCACTAGTGGACAAAACGGGGTGGGAAAAGTGGAATTCCCCCCTCTTTGGTGTTTTCAAAAAGTAAACGTTGTTCCTTTTGTGTAGGCATAATGGCCTAAAGAATGCAAATTCCCCCCTATTTGAAGAAATTCCCCTCCTTATGGAGATTTGGCTCATCCGCCAGTACTTGATCGAAATCATATTAGGGCTTCGTTCCGAGTTTCGATTCGACGCGTTTGTTTAGAAGATGCCGAACTTGGTTATTGGTTATCCAGAGTTTCACGAATCACGTTATATAGCCCATATGTTGTTTCTACAAGCGAAAGTATTGCTCAAAGTATTGACTGGTATGGGAGGATCTCCTCGTTATCATCTCAACGTAGATGCTGAGAATCATTCCCGACGGCCATCTCCGTCAAATGACCTTTATCCTTTATCCTTTGCTCAAAACGTCTGATAATGAAACATCAGTGTTAACACGCACATCAATCATCATCACCTCGTGCTCTATTATGTTAAACTAAGGTGTCAACGGAGTAAAGTTGAGGCTACTGATGTTTCATTATCAGACGTTTTGGGCACCACTTTTGCTTTCAGAAACAATTGTACGGGCTTTACATTCAGACGGATGCGCCTTTCTGGCCCGACCCGTTGAGATCTGAACCGCAGAGCAACGTGTTCCATTCGCAAAATTACAAAACCCAGTAATTTTTCTAGATTTTTTACTAAACGCCAAATTTTTCTGTCACCAAAATTTTTCTGTTCCATTCACTGGCGGACCAACGAAACCTCCAAAGCGAAGGGAAACTACGAAAATTTTGGTGTTTTTTTACTTACATCTTAAGGAACAATCTCTACTCTTTGTGAAACT
The DNA here is from genome assembly GCA_964036265.1 of Daptonema setosum. NCBI lineage: Eukaryota > Metazoa > Nematoda > Chromadorea > Monhysterida > Xyalidae > Daptonema > Daptonema setosum. The sequence goes on from OZ038442.1 coordinate 5,542,501, forward strand.
GCCAAAGAGGGGGAATTTCACTTTTCCCTCCCCTTCTCGTCCGCCAGTGGTTCCATTCTGTGTCAGTGGTTTTGTGCCAGGTTTCGATCTCGGGACTACCAGATCTCGGTACGGTGATTGCCAGTCCGCCACCTTAACCACTAGATTAGACTACTCTAAGAAGAACCCTCTACGAGGGCAAGTGAGAGGTTAACTCAATAACCAACCAAACCCAGGGTAATCCGCAATAGCACCTGCAATTATGGAGCTGCGCGACGGCCGCCGACTACTAGCCGAGCGACCGACCCTCAACAACAACAACAACAACAACAGTAGATTAGGCGTCTTTGAAAATGTAATATTTGTTAACAAGAAACCTAGATAGAGTCAGTAACGAAGATATAATCATTTTTTACTTGGACTTGTCCATTAACTGAATCCATCGAGGCACACCAATACCATATCAGAATGGTGTTTTCGTAGTGGCCGGAGAGTTCAATAAACTGACGGGCAATGGCAGAAACCCCGTCAGGATCTGTGTCTCCAGTCAGGTTTCGAACTTAGGAGCGCCGGTTTTCGAGTCGGGCGTCCTACGCACTAGACAGTCAATTGAATATTCTATACATTCGGACCACTGGCGGACGAGCCAAACCTCCAAAGGGAGGGGAATTTTGCCAAAGAGGGGGAATTAGCTGATTGTAGGCCATTTTACCTACCCCTTAGGGAACAAACTCAACTTTTTGAAATCGCTAAAAAGGGGGGGGGGGAATTCCCCTTTTCCCACCCCTTTTCGTCCGCTGGGGATTTGGACGATGCGCTTTTCCGGGCCCGACCACGTACGCCCGAACGAATCCAATTACCAGCGGATGAGAAGGGGTGGGAAAAGTGGAATTCCCCCCTCTTTGGCGTTTTCAATAAGCAGCATTTGTTCCCTAAGGTGTAGGTAAAATGGTCCCAAAATTAATTATTCCCCCTCTTTGGTGAAATTCCCCTCCCTTTGGAGGATGAGCTCGGCCGCTAGTGAATCCAATTAAGGAATGCAATCTGTGCCCAACTGCCCAGTATGTAGCTGGTAAACTATTTATATAGTCTCTTCAAGGTTTCTTGCTACTTGGAAAGTTTTTGGTGCGCAGTTTGAACTCTAACCTGGGATTTGAGCGGGTTAAAATTCACTGGCGAAAATTCACGCAGCGATTCGTTGAAATATACTACATCAAGAATTATTAACTGACTTGGTTTGTCTATTTTTCTCTGATTTACTAGGAATTCATAGTAACGTTCATAAAAAAACATCAGTTCGCTTTCTTCATATTTCCCATTGTTTTCCGGCACTTCTATATCATATGTATAGCCGAACCAGGGTTTCTGGTTAGCCAAACACTTTTTTGCGCGCGCAGTTTGAATTCAAATATGCTTTTGGCGCGCGTTCAAATTTCTTAAATAAATTCTTTTTTCACATAAAATTTAAATAACATAATTATTAAATAATAATTTAAATAACATAATTATTAAATAATAATTTAAATAACATAATTATTAAATAATAATTTAAATAACATAATTATTAAATAATAATTAAAATAACTGCGCCTAATTCATTGCATACATGCGTGACCAGCCCTCGAAGCTTATTTTCCATAACAAGAAACCCTGACCAAGCTATAATACAGTGAAATAAACAAACAATGATCGCAGTTTTTTTCTGTTTAGCCCCAAGAAATTGAGTTTTCATTTTATGATATTGCGCAATATTGCTCATCAGCCCCAAGCAATTGAATTCCTATTATTCATGTTGTTCTTGCTAACTGTTTCACAAATATCAACATTTCACAATATGTGGTCATGTTGCTATAGTTTCATCTTTTCATTTCATGCTGTTGCTATGTGCTGCAAGCACTGGCGTACCAGCTAATTTTCCAAAGGGACGGAAATTCCGTCAAAGAGGGGGGGGGGGAATCGGCAGTTTTCAAGCCATTTACCCACAAATTAGGGAACAAAATCTACTGTTGGAAAACGCCAGAAAAGGGGGAACTCCACTTTTCCGTATCTTTCTCGTGCATTGCACAACTATTTCGCAACCACAGAAATAACAACAGCAAACAACACGGCGCAAAATTCTATGACTCATTGCATGTCACCTGCATACACTGGTGGACGAGCTAATTTCCCAAAGGGAGGGGAATTTCGTCAAAGAGGGTGAATTGCCAGTTTCAAGGCCATTTTACCTACATCTTAGAGAACAAATTCCTTTTTTTGAAAACGCCAAAGAGGGGGGAATTCCACTTCTCCCTCCCCTTCTCGTTTGCTAGTGCCTGCATACACTGGCGGACGACCTAATACTCCAAAGAAAGAGAGGGGAATTTTTCCAAAGAGAAGGGAATCGGCCATTTGGACGCTTTTTTACCTGACCTTAAAAAACAAACTCTACATTTTGAAACCGCCAAAGAGGGGGGATTCTACTTTTCTCTCCCCTTCTCGTCCGCTAGTGCCTGCGTACGTTATAAATAAGCCAGTATGGAAAAAAGTTACGAAATAAATGCCTCATTTAACAAACACCATGACAAAAATGAACATTTTCATGAACAACTGCTTGACAATGAGTAAATAAAATTTGTGTATATTTTTCTGCTTCCTTTGTCTAACGGTTTAGGCGCCGGCCTCGCAAACCCATGGTTCTGGTTCACGTCCCGCGACGAGACACATCTTAGCATTCAAAAACGTTGTTGGTAATCAGTGATTTAACCATGTACAGGGTGATACACTTTCGTAAACCGAGTTGCAACTTTTTTCAGAGCTTTTCTGTATACCGTCCTTGTTTCATTTTAATACTTTCCTTCATTTTTTCCTTATTTCGATCTCGCGAAGGTTCAGAGTTTTTTCTTGTTGTCAGAAAGTTTTGGCGCGCAGTTTGAATTTCAAATCTGTTTTCGGCGTACCGAAAATGTTTTAAGCAAAATTTATTCCCATATGACATTCGGACAACAAAAGAACTTATGACATTTGGACAACAAAAGAACTTATGACATTTGGACAACAAAAGAACTTATGACATTTGGACAACAAAAGAACTTTGACATTTGGACAAAAAAATAACTTATGACATTTGGACAACAAAAGAACTTATGACATTTGGACAACAAAAGAACTTATAACTTTTGGACAACAAAATAATTTATGACATTTGGACAACAAAAGAACTTATGACATTTGGACAACAAAAGAACTTATGACATTTGGACAACAAAAGAACTTACGACATTTGGACAACAAACGCTTTGTTCACTGTTGCT
>OZ038442.1:5545969-5565804 GCA_964036265.1 Daptonema setosum
CTGACTGAATGACTGACTGACTCTCTCACTCACTCACTCTCTCTCACTCACTCACTCACTCACTCACTCACTCACTCACTCACTCACTCACTCACTTACTGGACTGACTCACTGATCTGCTGCCCGCAGCTTTTCTTCGTCTGACCCGACCATGGCGATGGCCAAAGGACTGATTCGCATAAGGCAACCATTGCTCAGGCTCTTACCGTTGTGTGTCACAGAGTTGTTAACAAGCTGTGAGTGAGTGAGTGAGTGAGTGAGTGAGTGAGTGAGTGAGTGAGTGAGTGAGTGAGTGAGTGAGTGAGTGAGTGAGTGAGTGAGTGAGTGAGTGAGTGAGTGAGTGAGTGAGTGAGTGAGTGAGTGAGTGAGTGACTGAGTGAGTTAGTGAGTGAGTGGTCGAGTGAGTGGGTGGTTGAGTGAACCGAACCTGATCATAAACGTTCTCTGCAGATCTGTTCACACCAGTCAAAGCCCGTTGCGTGGTGTTGCCAATATCTGGTGGCACTGATTTGTACCAATCGTGATAAGCCCGAGCCACATTCTCTCGGTCAAACCTGAATGAGTGAGTGAGTGAGTGAGTGAGTGAGTGAGTGAGTGAGTGAGTGAGTGAGTCAATCAACTATCCATTAACATCCTCTAACCTTCTGCATTTTAACAAGCTGTGGAGTAATCCCATGGCCATCTCCGTATCATCTGAAACCACGTTTCCAATAATTTGCATTAAACAACAGCAACAACAACAACAACAACAACAACAACAACAACAACAACAACAACAACAACAACAACAACAACAACAACAACAACAACAACAACAGCAACAACAACAACAACAAAAACAACAAAAACAAAAACAACAACAACAACAACAACAACAACAACAACAACAACAACAACAACAACAACAACAACAACAACAACAACAACAACAACAACAACAACAACAACAACAACAACAACAACAACAACAACAACAACAACAACAACAACAACAACAACAACAACAACAACAACAACAACAACAACAACAACAACAACAACAACAACAACAACAACAACAACAACAACAACAACATCAACAACATCAACAACCTGTGACTTGTCCGACCGCCATACAAAATGGGCCTCCGCCCAAAATCGGTAGAAAGGAATCGCTCTTTCGTGTATCTTTCTTCATGGTAGTCTGGGCTTTGATTGCTGGCATAAACTCATAACGAGTACCTAGCGCATCACCAATGGCCTGACCTGTGAGTGAGTGAGTGAGTGAGTGAGTGAGTGAGTGAGTGAGTGAGTGAGTGAGTGAGTGAGTGAGTGAGTGAGTGAGTGAGTGAGTGAGTGAGTGAGTGAGTGAGTGAGTGAGTGAGTGAGTGAGTGAGTGAGTGAGTGAGTGAGTGAGTGAGTGAGTGAGTGAGTGAGTGAGTGAGTGAGTGAGTGAGTGAGTGAGTGAGTGAGTGAGTGAGTGAGTGAGTTAGTGAGTGAGTGAGTGAGTGAGTGAGTAAGTGAGTGGTTGACGAACCATACAAGCAGCCAATGGCGCGCTGTCGTCGACTAACCACCCCTGCCATATTACCGTAATCAATTGATACTGAATCTCGATCTGACTTACAGCAAACGAACTTGTTGATGGGCATACGTAATTATAATAATTATTAAATGATTCGATTTTTTCGGTCCTCAACGGATCACACAATATTTTCTGAAATTTATATTTTTTTATCGGCGATGGGAACAACCCTAAAAATGAATTTTTAGAGTTGATAAGATTTTTTCCACTGAAGCAGCCTTCATGATGATTAGTGGAGCAATTATACAATGAATATAGCGTTTGTTGTCTAAATGTCATGTGAGAATGAGTTTTCCTTTAAAAGGTTAATATGCGCCGAAAACAGATTTGAATTTAAAACTTTATGATTAACAACAAATCTGAACCTTCTCGATATCTAAACATGAAGAAAATGAATGAAAGTGCAGAAAAGAAACAAGAGACGGTATACAGAGAGGTTCTGAGAAAAGTTGCAACTCGAATTATGAAGGTGTATTACCCTGTACATGGTCAAATCACTGATTAGCAACAACGTTTCTTATGCTAAGCTGTGACTCGTCCCAGGACTCGAACCAGGACCATCGGTTTGCGAAGCCGGCGCCTGAACCGCTAGACAAAGGAAGCAGAAAAATAAACACAAATTTTATTTACTCATTTTTTAAAAGCAGTTGTTCATAAAAATGTACATTTTTGCGATGGTGTTTGTTAAATGAGATGAAATAAAAAAACAGCTGACGATGAAACATTAGTTTCGTAACTTTTTTCCATGAGGAGCTTATAATGTACGCAGGCACTAGCGGACGAGAATAGGAGGGAAAAGTAGAATCCCCCCCTCTTTAGCGGTTTCAAAATGTAGAGTTTGTTCCTTGACGTCCTGTAAAAAAGCGTCAAAAGGGCCGATTCCCTTTTCTTTGGGAAAATTCCCCTCTCTTTCTTTGGAGTATTAGGTCGTCTGCCAGTGTATGCAGGTGGCATGCGTATGCGATGAGTCATAGAATTTTGCGCCGTGTTGTTTGCTGTTGTTGTTTCTGTGCCCTGTGGTTGCGAAATAGTTGTGCAATGGATGAGAAGGGTAGGGAAAGGTGGATTTCCCTTTCTTTAGTAATTTTCAAAGTAGAATTTGTTGCCTAAGGTGTAGGTAAAATGGCTTGAAAACTGCCGATTCCCCCTCTTTGACGGAATTTCCCTCCCTTTGGAAAATTAGCTCGTCCTGCCAGTGCTTGCAGCACATAGCAACATCATGAAATGAAAAGATGAAACTATAGCAACGTGCACTAGCGGACGAGAAGGGTGGGAAAAGTGGAATTCCCCCTCTTTGGCATTTTCAAAAAGTACAATTTGTTCCCTAAGGTGTAGGTAAAAAGGCCAGGTTTGTGAAAATTCCCCCCTCTTTGGGAAGATTCCCCTCTCTTTGAGGGTTTGGCTCGTCCGCCAGTGCTCGCAGCACATAGCAACATCATGAAATGAAAAGATGAAACTATAGCAACATGACCACATGTTGTGAAATGTTGATATTTGTGAAACAGTTAGCAAGAACAACATGAATAATAGAAATTCAGTTGCTTGGGGCTGATGTGCAATATTGCAAAATCATGAAATCAAACTTCGATTGCTTGGGGCTGATGTGCAATATTGCGCAACATCATGAAATGAAAATTCAATTGCTTGGGGCTGAATAGAAAAACTGCGCTTATTGTTTGTTTATTTGTTTTATTATAAAGCCCGTATGTTATTTCTGCAAGCAAACGTACTGCCCGAACATCTGATAATGAAACATCAGGAACCTCAACTCAACTCGGTTGACACCATAGTTTAACACCAGAGCATGGGGTGATGATGATTGATGTGCGTGTTAAAACTGATTGTCTGATGTTTCATTATCAGAAGTTTTGGGCACGATTTTTGTTCACAGAAACAACATACGGGCTTTATTATAGGTTGGTCAGGGTTTCTTGTTATCAAAAATGAGCTCTGTGGGCTGGTGACGCACGTATGCAATGAATTAGGTGCAGTGATTGTATGTTATTTAAAAAATTTATGTGAAAAAAAATATTTATCGGAAATTTGAACGCGCGCCGAAAGTATATCTGAATTCAAATTGCGCGCGCAAAAAAGATTTTAGCTAACCAGAAACCCTGGTTAGGCTTTATGATATAGAAGTGCCGGAAAATAATGAAAAATAATGAAGAACGCAAACTGATGTTTCTTATGAACGTTACTATGAATGCCTAGGAATTCAGAGAAAAATAGACAAACCAAGTCAGTGAATAATACTTGATGTAGTATATTTCAACGAATCGCTGCGTAGAGTTTCGCCAGTGAATTTTAACGCGCTCAAATCCAGGTTAGCATTCAAACTGCGCGCCAAAAACTTTCCAAGTAGCAAGAAACCCTGGAGAGACTATATAAATAGTTTGCCAGCTACATACTGGGCACAGATTGCAGTCCTTAATTGGAGTTTCACTAGCGGCCGAGCTCATCCTCCAAAGGGAGGGGAATTTCACCAAATAGGGGGGAATAATTAATTTTGGGATCATTTTACCTACACTTTAGGGAACAAATGCTACTTATTGAAAACGCCAAAGAGGGGGGAATTCCACTTTTCCCACCTCTTCTCGTCCGCTGGTAATTGGATTCGCATCGTCCAAAATTCACCAGCGGACGAAAAGGGGTGGGAAAAGTGGAATTCCCCCCTCTTTGGCGAATTCAAAAAGTTGAGTTTGTTCCCTAAGGTGTAGGTAAAATGGCCTACAATCAGCTAATTCCCGCGGACTGGCGATCAGGTAGTCCCGAGATCGAAACCTGCCACAAAACCACAGACACAGAATGGAACACGTTGCCATGGGGGTCAGATCTCAACGGGTCGGGCCGGAAATGTGCATCCGTCTGAATGTATAGTATATAAAAAAATTATAGCCTATAATCTGACCAAGCTTTATCCTCCAAAGGGAGGGGAATTTTTTCAAATGGGGGAATGAACAATTTTGTCGCCATTTCATCAACATCTTGAGCAACAGAGTCTGTTTATTGAAACCGCCAAACATTGGCGGACGAACTAATCCTCCAAAGGGAGGGGATTTTCGCCACAGAGGGGGGAATCGGCAGTTTTCAGGCCACTTTACCTACACGTTAGGAAACCAGTTCAGTTTTTTGAAAACGCCAAAGAGAGGGGGGATTCCACTGTTCCGTTCTTCCCTCGTTCGCTAATGCCGCCAAAGAGGGGGGATTCCACTTTTCCCTCCCCTTCTCGTCCGCTAGTGCCAAGCTATAACGTGAAACTCTGAAAACCCCATAGCCGAGTTCGGCATCTTCTAAACAAATGCGTCGAATCAAAACTAGGAACGAAGCTCTAATATGATTTCTATCAAGTAATGGCGGACGAGCCAAATCTCCATACTGAGGGGAATTTTATCGAAGAGAGGGGAATTTGCATTCTTTAGGCCATTATGCCTACACAAAAGGAACAACGTCTACTGTACTTATTAAAAACGCCAAAGAGGGGAGAATTCCACTTTTCCCATCCTTTTTGTCCACTACTGCTCGGAACAAGCCCTAATATGATTTCAATCAAGTAACCGTACGTAACTTGATCATTTATCTTCGCACAAACTCGATTTGCAACACAAGAAGCCTAATTTGCTGATGGTTCGACAAAGTAAAAGGCAAATACTCTATTCAATGAAAGTGAAACAAAAAACAGAATAACACAATATGTAGATATAATTCCTTAACTTCGAAAGAAATGGGATTACATGAAATTTCTTTCACTCTTTCATTTTCTGGTATCCTAAAAACCTACGGCGCATGCATGTATCCATATTTGTATTGTAAAGCCCGTTTGCTGTTTTTGCAAGCAAACCTATTACCTAAAACTTCTGATAATGAAACATTACTAACCTCAACTCAAATCGGTTGACACAATAACACAGTGTAGCATGGGGTGATGATGATTGATAATAGCGAACAGTCATATTTATTGAGGAATGGAATTAAAATAGTTTTTTATAGGTTAAGTAAAGCAAAAACTAATGTAAAATAAATAAATAAACATAAACTATTATTAAGTAAATTTGTTTTTATTTGTAAAAATAAAAATCTAGTATATTTTCTGTAAAATTATGTTTGCTAACTTATAAAAGAGAAAAAATAAAATCTAAACGTTGTTTCGGCCCTGCCTCCGACAACGTTCCTAATAAAATGCTGCTTGGGCCTCCTCAGGGAGATTACAGCGCTCATTAGTTAAATTTATACTTGGTTTAAAAAAAACATAAAAAATCAGGATAAATATAATTGTTATACAATAGGGTGATGAAGATTGATGTGCGTGTTAACACTGATTGTCTGATGTTTCATTATCAGAAGTTTTGGCCAACGATTTTGTTTGCAGAAAAATCATTTATGCTTTATTTGTATTCTTTAGCACATGCCATTAGCGAACGAGAAGGGGAGGGAAAGTGGAATTCCCCCTCTTTACCACGTTCAAAAGGTGTTTTTATTGAATCAGTGTAGGTGAGACGAACTGCCAATTCCCCCTTTATTTTACTAAATCCCATCCCTTTGGACTTTGGAGGTTTCACTAGTCCGCCAGAGGCACACGCAATAAAAGAAGTAAATGTAAAAAAATTACGATGAGACATAATAGAAATTCCCCAATGAAAGGTTTAGAAACACATATTATCCCTATCCCTACGCAAATTAGAACAAAAATTATTCAACTACGAAAAAAGGATTACATGAAATTTCGTCCACGTTTCGTTCTGGTATATTTAATCTTCTAAAGCGACACGGCTCATGCCTGTATTTTTATTGTATAGAAACGCTTTATTGTAGCATATAAGTTAAGGTCGACCGATGAATGACATTAGCATAAATGGCCCTTACATTATATATGTGAATAGATAGATAATAATAGTGGGCGTGGCTTAATTTAAGACATAGCTTGCGACTCCTCCCCCATTTAGACAGAATTGAGGGTATTTACGAGAATAATATAGACTGAGAATAAGGTTTTGTATCATAAAATAGATCATTTAATAGCCAGGCGGAAAATCGGTCGGAATTATTTGAGTGAAATCATAACTCTTCCACAACAGTGCCTGCAGTTTACGTCGACGCTGGCACTTGCACTCGCACAGTTCAATCTTGTCCATGAGTTGCCTGATGATGGTGCAGCTGGCTCGGTTGTTGTTGATGCTTTGTCCGATCTCCATGTGTTGATCCGATAACTCTTCAAGATGCTGGTCGATCATCGCATTCTTCTCAGCCAGACTGTTGTTCGCTTCGGCCAACTCCTTCCCCAACGCAAAGTTCTTCTCTGCCAGATCCTTGGACTGTTGAACGATCTTCTCGAGACGCCGTACCTCAATGGATGTTTTAGAAAGTTCTTCTTTATAGCTGTTTATACGGGCTGTCTGGTTCTCTGCCTGAACTTTCTGTGCGCTGATCTTCAACTCAAGTTTCTTCAGCTGATCTTTCTGCTTTAAAGCCTCCTCTGTTTGACGGAGTCTGATCTCACGTCCCTTCTCTTTGTTCACTGACTGCTGCTGATCTGGTACGTCTTTCTCATTACTTTTTACTGGTTCTTCTTTATTTACCGATAAAACTTTATCTGATGCTTCCTGACCTTTATCCGAGCACTGACCTTCTTCCTTCTTCCTCCGCAAGTGGTGGCACTCGACCTCTCCGTGTGATCCCAGGCCATGCAACGGGCAGAACTTCTTCTCGACTCGGGCGCTTCTCTTGTGCAGTCCCTTCAACGCTTCGATGAGCTTCATCTTCATTCCTTCACTGCGCTGCGACATCTTTTCCATATGTTTCATGAAGCCGGTCCGCTCACGTTGCCATTGTATACGTTCTTGTTGTAACATTTTGCGTTCTTCACGCCATTCGCTTTGCATGCTGATCATGACTTGAAACATTTGATTCACCGTACAACCCTCACTCTCATGCATAAAAGCTGATGAGTTGAGGTTAGCTGTTTGCATAGTGCGCAATTTAGCTACTGAAGATGACTGGTGGGGTGTTGATGACTGGTTTCGTCGTGGTCGCCAAACGCTTTATTGTAGCATATAAGTTAAGGTCGACCGATGAATGACATTAGCATAAATGGCCCTTACATTATATATGTGAATAGATAGATAATAATAGTGGGCGTGGCTTAATTTAAGACATAGCTTGCGACTCCTCCCCAATCTTTTCTTCTTTATTCCAGGGGAAGAGTCGGCAAAGCGCCCTCTTGCCTCTGTTTATCTGTCTAAGTTAAGCTATATAAACCAGTGCATCAAGTATTTGTCCTCATTCAGACATGTAGCAGAGTTGAGAACAATGAAACGTGTATAGCACAGCACAACTTGTGGGCAGTCATCGCATGCCCGTAGCATGCACACACTAACTAATCCCAAAATAGTTGAGTGGCGCTTCGGTAAAATTTACTGCTTTGGTGATGTTACGTGTGTGTTTTGATACGTGGATGTGTATGCTTGGGCGCAAGTGTGCAGCTTTAACACGTGTCTTGAAGTTTTTGAGTGAGTTTTAGTGATGCATTATTATGTTCTATGATTATTGGGTAGCGATTGTGTGTGAGCCTAAATTATGTGCTTGTATGACACATTGAAGGCTGAGGTGACTTGTAATGTTCACCTGGTGACTTGGTTTGTTCACCTGTTATTTTATCGTGAGTCCCAATGAATCTATAGAAGGAAATTTTGTTCATAAACTACTCTATAAAAACTTTGTTTCGCACTCTTGGTAATGTTCTGTTTCCCTTGCTTCTCTCTTGAAATACCGGTAAAAGGTTTGTAGATTAGCATTGTAAAGTTGTGAAAATATATTTGAATAATATTGAATTGTGCAATGGAAAGCACTAATATATTGAATTAAATTGTGCAATGGAACGCACTGAAATTGAATTTGTGCTATGGAAAGCACCGAATAAATGCACCGAAGATGATGTGCTGATGATTGGCCGAACCAATGGAAAGGTGATCGATGGAGAACTCCGACACCGGTAAAATATGGTTAGCGGCAATCAGGTTATTGGTATAACAATGATGTCTGTATGAGATGTATATGTTGTTGAAACACCGATGAGTAGGCAAGATGTTATGATGTAATCTTGACACACAAATACAGACAACTTGATCAAATAGTCGACTGTCTTGGTACAGCTGTTTCTGGTTGATCCTGTGTCTGCTATCAGTGATGCCCTGCTTCACAGTCATATCTTCTGTAACTTAAAGGTGTACAACATTAACTTTTCTATATGGTTATGATTGATTTCTGTGTAATTACTGTGCTGATAAACTTTCCTTGTAAACCCTCTTTGCACGGGGGAGGAAAGGGTGGCGAAACGTATTTTCAGCCATTCAGCGACGATGTAATAAAGACACAGGTAGTAGTTTATAACCAGGTTGTATGTAATATTGAGTTAAACAGATGGTCTCAATTAAATATAGACAGTTTAGAAATGTATAAATTGTGTAAATCTATGGTTCACAGAGTGCATGATGATGTTTCGACGAAGGCCGCAACCGTTCGATCGATATCGTCTAATTGATTCTGTGCGATAAATCCATATGATACCTATCTTTCTTCATTATTCCAGGGGAAGAGTCGGCAAAGCGCCCTCTTGCCTCTGTTTATCTGTCTAAGTTAAGCTATATAAACCAGTGCATCAAGTATTTGTCTTCATTCAGACATGTAGCAGAGTTGAGAACAATGAAACGTGTATAGCACAGCACAACTTGTGGGCAGTCATCGCATGCCCGTAGCATGCATACACTAACTAATCCCAAAATAGTTGAGTATAGCACATACAATGTACGTCGGTGCTTAATGGAAATTCCAAAATGAGAGATTTAGAAAAACAAATTATCCCTATCCCTACGGACATTAAAACAAAACCTAATCCACTACAGAAGAAAAGGATTCCATGAAATTTCGTCCACGTTTCGCTCTGGTATTCTGGAACGACATGCCTGTATTTGTGGCACATGCAATGTCCGTCGAAGCTTAAGCGAAATGGAGAGGTTTAGAAAAACATATTATCCCTATTCCTACGAAAATTGGAACAAAAATTATTTAACCACGGAAAAAAAGATTGCATGAAATTTCGTTAATGTTTCGCTCTGGAATACTAAAGCGACACGGCGCACGCCCGCATGTAAAATATTTGCATTGTATAGCACATGCATCTTGGCACTGGCGGACGAGCTAAAACTTCAAAGTGAGGGCAACTTCGTCAAAGAGGTGGGAAGCGGCAGTTTTCAGACCATTTTCCCTACATTTTAGGGAACAAATTCTGCTTTCTGAGAATACCACAGAAGGGAAAATTCCACTTTTCCCACCCCTTCTCGTCCGCTAGTGTATAGCACATGCATCTTGGCCAAATGGCGCCCTGCACTAGCCACTAGCGGAGGAGAAGGGGAGGGAAAAGTGGAATTCCCCCTCTTTGGCATTTTCAAAAAGTCGAATAAGGTGTAGGTAAAAAGCGCTCAAAACTGCCAATTCCCCCCTCTTTGGGAAAATTACCCTTCCTTCAGAGGATTAGCTCATCCGCCAGTGGCACTAGCATACGGAAAGGGGCGGAAGTAAAGGACACCCCTTATTGGGCAGTAAAACAACGTATTTCATTCCCTTAGATCTTTGCCAGATGACCTCAAAATGACCAATTACCCCTCTCTGGGAAAATTACCTCCCTCAGGAGGGTTCGCTCATCCGCCGTAGAATGGCTCCATGAGCGTAAGCACTAGCGGACGAGAAGGGGAGGGAAAAGTGGAATTTCCCCTCTTTGGCGTTTTCAAAAAGTTAGAGTTTGTTCCCTAAGGTGTAGGTAAAATGCGCTCAAAACTGCCGATTCCCCTCTCTTTGGGAAATTCCTCTCTCTTTGGGGAAATTCCCCTCTCTTTGGAGGTTTCGCTCGTCCGCCAGTGTGCGTAAGCCTGTTAGGACTTTAGCGGGCGGAAGAGGGAATTAATATTTGTAGTCCCTTTTAAAGGAAATGAAAAAAATCCTAGAGTTTTAATTCGAGGCGTAAAAGTATTCTCAAGTTCGCTGTAGTTCTAGGGTGTAATTCCACTTTTTCTCTCACCTTCTCACTGGCGAACGAGTCAAACCTCCAAAGGGAGGGGAATCTTTCCAAAGAGGGAGAATTGGCTAAAATTAGGCCATTTACCTACACCTTAGGGAACAAACTCAACTTTTTGGAACTGCCAAAGAGGGGGGAATTCCACTTTTCCCTCCCCTTCTCGTCCGCTGGTGCCGCTGGTGTATGTTAAGCAAGCAAATGTATGCCAAGAGCGGAAGGGAATGAAAGAATAAAATTGCCGTTTCCTTCCCGTTTTGGATTTAAAAAACAGATCATATTCATAACGGCTTTTTTAAACAAACTGACCCACAAACACATGCCAAGCACGAGCGGACGAGCTAAATCTCCAAAGGGAGGGGAATTTTTCCAAAGAGGGGGGAATTGGCAATATCAGGCCATTTTACCTACACCTTAGGGTACAAATTTAAAAAATACCAAAGAGGGGGGAATTCCACTTTCCCCACCTCTTCTCGTCCGCTAGTGCCAACACATGCTGACTGATTCCGGCGAAATCATTTCACTAATTTTTTTTCGTCCCACTCTGAGCCGGGTAAAGTCCGTATGTTGTTCCTACAAGCAAAAGTATTGCCCAAAACGTCTGATAATGAAACATCAGACGATCCGAATGGTGTAAACCGAGTTGAGTTGGGGCTGGTGATGTTTCATTATCAAACGTTTTGGACTGTTCTTTTTGCTAGCAGCACTAGCGGACGAGAAGGGGCGGGAAAAGTGGAATTCCCCCCTCTTTGGCAGTTTCAAAAAGCTGAGTTTGCTCTATAAGGTGTAGGTAAACTGACCAGATTTCAGAAAATTCCCCCCTCTTTGGAGAGATTCCCCTCCCATTGGAGGATTAACTAGTCCGCCAGTGGCTAGCAGAAACAACACAGAGGAGTCGGCTCGGCTCTTTCACATACTACGCCGCTCAGGAAACACTCACTCACTCACTTACTCACTCACTCACTCACTCATTCACTCACTCACTCACTCACTCACTCACTCACTCACTCACTCACTCACTCACTCACTCACTCACTCACTCACTCACTCACTCACTCACTCACTCACTCACTCACTCACTCACTCACTCACTCACTCACTCGCTCTATATCTAAAATAAATTGGTTCGAATTGTGGATTCGGGAAATCAACATGACTTAAAAAAAGTTTTTCGGAAAAAATATTTAAAAAAATTATAATTCTTCAATGATAATAATTAAAACCTATAATCCTTCTTTCAGTCATTTTTTTCTACCAAAACCTTCAATAATGGTCAACGTTCGCATCTGGGCGGCTGGTGGTCCAAAACGGTTGGGCGCCGAGGCCAAACTGAGTTTTGCGAAGACGGCTTCCTTCGATGAAGTTTTGAGCGCCGCCGCCGCTGTCATCGACTCGGACAACGCAGAAACTGTCAAACAAAGTCTAGGTTAATTAGTTTTTTTATATTGCTTTCGTCTTGGCAGTATCGGACGTGAAGATAGTGGTGATAATTCCGGCTATCGCGACCCGTCGACCCAGAATTTTGATATTGTTTGTACGGCTTCGGCTTAGTTCCTAGCACCGACTTAAGTTAACAAAAGTTATTCTGGAGCACTATACTAACAGTTTGGCAGGTGTGAGCATCAAAATTAGGTTTCTGTGTAGGCTTAGGCTTAGGCTTAGGTTTTTGCGCCCGAGCCCATACAAAAACCTAAGCCTAAGCCTACACAGAAACCTAATTTTGATGCTCATGCCTAGCCTTCTAAACCTATCCAGCTATGTAGGCAGCCTAAAAACCTCCAAATGGCCGGTCGACCGATCTCGGTCGACGGGTCGACCGGTCGACGGGTCGCGATTACCGGATAATTCTTCCTCATCTTTTGCCACTAGTGGACGAGAAGGAGTGAGAAAAGTGGAATTCTTCTCTTTGGGGTTTTCAAAAAGTAGAATTCGTTCCAGAGGTGTAGGTATGGCCTAAATTCTGCCGTTTCCCCCCTTTTGGAAAAATTCCCCTATTTTAGAGGTTTGGCTCTTCTGCCAGTGTTTTTGGCGGTCGCTAAAACGGAACCCTTTTTCCTCAGGTGTTGTTAAAATGGAAGGATTTTCCTATCTTTTTGAACGTGCCTCTTTCGCCGGACTTCTTGTTATTACTCTCTTGAGGCAATGTCTTCTTGAATTTCTTTGAAGTTGACATATTTTTAGAACTACGCCATCGCGGTCGTCGTTGCTCGGGTGCCGAACTAGCTGCCATCGATGGTCTCTCCGATTCAAGTACGATATGTGTGTTCTGGAAGGCGCAATGTCAACGACCTTATAAGCCATCGACCACGGCACCGCTGCCGTCGCCCACCGATCAGCAGATTCGAACGGCCGTCAAGAAATTCCACGTTCGGTTTTCTTTAATTATAAGTTTTTATTTGAAACTAATGCACAACGAATTGAGGACATGATATAGAGTGTTTAGGGGTTGATTTTAAAGTGGAATGAAATTTGTGCGCTGAGACAGAACAAAGCGGAATAAAAACATGGATATATGTTTTTGATTTTAGAGTAGAAAAGGATTATTTTAGTCTGGAATCGAATCTGATGATAGTTTTCTTCTAAAAATATGTTTATGCAACTGACAGTCAGATTCCTTGCTTTCTGAATCCTGATCTAGTTAGTTAGGTCTAGGTAGTTACATACCACCAATGACCCAAAATGAAGGCCTGGAAAACTAGGCCTTCATTTTGGGAGTTTGCTGTCATATGTACTAAAAGTAATTGCCGTGAGTTTGAAGACAACAGAGTTATCAGTTTGCGCCCTTTTCTTTTCACAATTCACTTCCCTTAACTCACATAAGGGTAAACTATAAATCCCTTATAGCAATCGATGCGCGACCGTATGCACAATGAGTTAATGACCAAGATAGTGAACAACAGCGAGACGTTGAGTGTCCTGACTACCGCGATACCTACACTATCTGCTGATGTGCTGGCTATGAGTTGGTGTTGTTGTCGTGGAGTTTTAATGTATTTGTTGTTGTTGTTGTTGTTGTTGTTGCTGCTGCTGCTGTTGTTGTTGTTGGTGTTGTTGTTTTGTTGTGGAGTTTTGATGTTTTTTGTTGTTGTTTTATGGTAACAGTTCAAATACAGACCATTACGGTATGACTAAAAATGTACAGCTTTGAGATTGAGTTGCTGTGGCTGTGTCGTACTTTTGTTTCCGTTGATGGGTTGAAATAAATGAATCCTGTTACTTTTGGAGTGTAAAGTTAGTGATATTGATAGTATCGATTTGTTTAGTACTGAAGAAAAACAAGGGTTATGTTAATAAACTAGGTAATGTTGATAGTTTTGTTCAATACATCTAGTTGTTTCAAAATTTCAGAAATGGCAACCGATATAAATCTGCTCTTTCATACGATCACCAGTGAAGACGCCACCAAGTTAGCTGAACTTTTTATGATTTTTTTATTTGTAACATGAAAACATTTTTGTCTGTTTATTAGTAGATAAAGCACGCCTCATTGCCCGAACCTCTTCCTAGTTCGATTTCGGTACATGTTCTTTTTTAATCTTAGAACATTTAAATTTTGATGTTGTTTATTTTGAAATTATCATCATTGCTTTATCAATTTTTGGACATGTGAGCAAAACATTTGTCCAACCGGAGATAATAAGTTGATGATATAATTTAACATTGAATGGCGATCACAAGTTGAGTACATTCACGATTTTTTTATATTTTTAGATTTATCCGATCGCACGAGAGTGTTTATCATGTCGTGGTCAAGCTGGTTGATCTACTAAAGGACGAAGCTGCCAAGGTGGATCCGATGGCCCGAATGATGTACGCCGGACAGGAGCAACGACAACCGCGACGTGTTAGTAGTCTAGTGGATAGGGTGCCAGCCTAGGAAACTGGTGGTCCTAAGTTCGATACCTGACGCATTGCTCTGGGGCACTGGTGGACGAGCTAATCCTCCAAAGGGAGGGAATCTTGTTAAAGAGGGGGAATCGGTAGTATTTAGGTCATTTTACCTACGCTTTAGATAACAAACTGCACTTTTTAAAATCGCCAAAGAGGGGGTTTCACTTTTTCCTCTTTTTCTCGTCCGCTAGTGCTCTGGGGTTTCTGCCATTGCCCGTCAGTTTATTGAACTCTCTGGCCACTACGAAAACACCATTCTGATATGGTATTAGTGTGTCTTGATGATTTCAGTTAATGAAGAAGTCCAAATTGAAAAGTGTATATATATTGTATGTACGATTAGAAAACTGGATCATAATAGGTTTATTAACATAAAGTTTCAGGGCAATCAACCAGTGGGCAATAATGTGGGCGGTAACCTGTTTACGCAAGGCCAACTGGCGGCAGCGTTGGCGGGCGTCGGTGGTCTACCTCGTGGCCCTCAGATGGGCAACGACGTTGGCGGCGCACCGCCGGCTGCACCAGCCGCTGCCCGACCCGGTAAGTGGTTGTAGGAGAACAGTAATATAAAAAACACATTTCAATGTAACATGAATACTTGAAATAATTTTTTACAAGAAATCAGGAATAAAAGTAATTTTCTTTAAGCTCGGTCTCGGTAAGTTGCCAGAGGAAAAAAAGAAGTTTTGTAAAAAAAATTAACTTGTTTTGTCAGCACATAACTTTTGAAAGCACAGTTAAGTATATTTTTTTTTGAACAAACAATAAGTCAGGAATAAAAGTTATTGTTTTTTTTATTTCAGCCTCCGCCGTCACGGCGGATATGCTGCAAATGGCGATGCAGGCTGCTCTGGCGGGCAACCCGACCGCCCCTGCTGCCCAGGTAGGAATATTTTAGTATTTTTGTTGAAAATTTTGAATTTAATGGAGATTAAGTTCTCTTTTGTAAATTTGTTAAACTTGTGTGACAGTGTGAGTCTCATATGACTACTCAATTTGAGGAAGCGTTCAAAAAATAATTGCGTCTTTTTATGAATTCAAAATCCAACAGCAACACAATTTACAACATTGCAATTCAAAGCTGATTCCGGGTTAATACAAATGGCGGACGAGTCAATCCACCAAAGGGAAGTGGATTTTGTCAAAGAGGGGAGAATTGTCAGAGATTTGGCTATTTTACCCACACCTTAAGAAACAAACTCTACTTTTTGGAACCGCCAAAGATGGGGGGGGGGAATTCCCCCTTTTCCCACCTCTTCTCGTCCGCCAGTGGTTGAGACATGGCGTTTTTAAAAACTTTAATTGGTATCAGTGATTAGCCTCAAAAGATGAATGTTATTTAGATTTTTATTTTTATAATTATATTTAATTTTTATTTTAAAATTTTATTTAAATTTTTATTATATAATTAATTTTTTTAATTATTTACTTTTTCTGCAGCCACCAGCACCGTCCGCCGATTATACAGATCAACTGCAGCAGTTGCAAGCGATGGGTTTCGTGAATACGGCCGAGAACCGACGCGCGTTGACGCAAGCCAACGGCGATCTCGATAACGCGCTCGAGATCATCATCACCGAACGCGAGAATATGAATCTCGATTGATATTTGAGAAATAATTCCCAAACTTTATGATAAAATGGAACATTCTCGATTGATTAAGATTATGATTAAGGGACTGAATTTGGCAGCCGTCGGTTTGTTCTTAGTGAGAATACTCATACTCGAGGTCGAGATCACATTTGACTGTGAATCTCTGGCGGACGAGCCAAACCTCCAAAGGGAGGGGAATCTTTCCAAAAAGGGGGGAATTTTCATTAACCTGGCCATTTTACCTACACCGTAAGGGAACAAATTCTACTTTTTAAAAACGCCAAAGAGGGGAAATTCCACTTTCCCTCCCCTTCTCGTCCGCTATTGGTGTGAATACAGGCGAGAATCGATGAGCGTTGGCGTAAGCCAATCGAGATCTCGATAATGCGCTCGAGATCATCATTGCCGAACGTGAGAATATGAATCTCGATCTCGATCAAAAGTTCTAGTAAAACTTGGAGTTTGGAAATCTGCGTCCTATACAAATGCGGAGCAGATAAAATTCAGTCTCGCAGTCTCGCCCATCATAATCAAATCCAGTCCTAATTTGTTTTATTTGTGATTAATTGATTGGCGGATTTTCAGTATTTCTTGTTCCGCTTTTTATCTCAGATTTGAAATCAGTAAGATATCCACCAGGAGATTTAGGAAAATTATATGAGAAATATATACTTTCTATGTCACACCTTATGACTGATATGTGTGAGCCTTCTTGATGAAGATTTTGTTCGGATTCCGGTATTTATTCTGTCATATTTTATTAATATCTCGGATGGTATTGCAAATCCTATTGATATTTAAATTAATGACGCATCGTCTAACGTGAAACATCTGAATGAATAAAACTCGATTTTTACCGTGTGGTTTCGTTTTTGATAGATTCCCATACCATGATTTGTTGTGAAAACAAACCGGCTATTTGCCTTGGTTACCTCTATGAATTGATTTGATCATGAAGCAGAATCTTTGAATCATGTTGTATTCTGTTTTATCCGTGAAACTACAATGCGTATTTTAAATTTTTCTTTTTTGTATTACCTCTCAGAAAGAGTGCCTCATTGTAATATCATTTTTCAAATTCAGTTTCATGCTTACTTACCTCGAAAAAATCGACACCCTACACGGTATGAAACTTGGAATATGCATGTTCAGTTTGAATTCAATGTTGTACACTTTTAACAGGTTTCTTCACAAATTTATATAATCATAATAGCCGATCTTCTTTTCGTCGCCAATTCGACCTAAAGAGGACCGAATATGAGCTCGGTTGACGAGGGCGAAATTAACGGTGATTCGCCCGCTACGGACGGGAGAGCTCCAAATGACGAGAAATCTGGTTGGTCATTAGACGAGAAGAGGAGGGAAAGTGGAATTCCCCCCTCTTTGGCGGTTTCAAAAAGTATCTTTTGTTCCTTAACGTGTTGGTAAAATACCAAAAATTTGCCGATTCCCCCTCTTTGGAAAATTATCCTCCCTTTGGGCGTTTCGCTCGTCCGTGGTTTGTAGTGAGCTGTATCAACTGCTATTGCATTAAAAAAATCAATTTTTCAATGTACTTCGTTTTCAAAATGTATTTTTTTGAACGTCTCCATTAACTGAAGTCACTATTTCACACTAATACCATTCAAATGATGTTTTCATAGTGGCCAGGTGCATAAACTGATGCGCAATGCAATGGCAGAATCTTCAGAGCAACGTGTCACTTGTTTCTCAAAAATTTGAACGCGCGCCAAAATTATATTCGAATTCAAACTGCGCGCCAAAAACTTTTTGTCTGACAAGAAACCCTGGATAGGCTATAATATTGATCCGTGTGTCATTGGTGAACGAGACAGACCTAAAATTTGTGGCGAGTAATTTTCCCAAAGAAGAAGATTTTCCGGTCAGGTTGAAGCAAATACCTCCAATCAATTTATATCCGGATATATATGAATATATCCGGATACTATGAAATATATCCGGATACATAGCGAAATCGCAATATATCCGGATATATATCAAAGTATCCGGATATATAAAAAAACTTGACAATAATATTTTGTCAAGAAGGATATATTTGAAAGTATCCGGATATATACAAATATAACATAACATATATATTTATTTATATATAGGTCTGGCTAATGGTTCGGCTCGTGATCACAAGAGAAACCACGCTGAACACCTCCGCTTCGCGGTGCTAACGTTCCAAGGCGGGGGCATAAAACTTAGGTTTCAATGTAGGCTTAGGCTTAGGCTTAGCCTTTGGAGAAGGGCTCAGGCGCTACGCGCCCAAGCCCTTCCCAAACTCTAAGCCTAATCCTAAGCCTAAACTGAAAACTAACTCTTAGCCTCATACTCGGCGATCTCGCTTAGAACGAACAGTCTGTGCTAATGACTAAGCCGAAGCCATACAAACAATCAAATGGGCCCTCGCCCTCCAAATGTTAAAAGCTGACAAATTTTTAGCTGACGAATTCCGCAAAAACTAACTTTCGAATATATCCGTATTTACAAAAATATATCCGGATATATATAAATGTATCAGGTTATAAATTTGCCGCAAAAATCATGTATATCAAACACAGGTGTGCCAGCTGTGCGGAGCGGTGGGGGTAGACGCAGCGCGGGCAAGCTTGAGCGCGGGAAGGGGGTAGACTGAGCGCGGGAAAGGGGTAGACTGAGCGCGGGAAGGACTGAGCGCGGGAGGACTGAGCGCGGGAAGGACTGAGTGCGGAAAGGACTGAGCGCGGGAACTTTTTTGAGGTAGGTGGACTGTGCGCGGGAGGGTGGACTGTGCGCGGGAAAGTGGACTGAGCGCGGGAGGATGGACTGTGCGCGGGAAAGTGGACTGTGCGCGGGAAGTGGACTGTGGACGGGAACCTTTTTTGAGGTAGGTGGACTGTGCTCGGGAAAGTGGACTGTGCGCGGGAAAATGAACTGTGCGAAGGAACTTTTTCGAGGTAGGTGTACTGTGCGCGGGAAGTGGACGGCACGGTTTTTTTACAGGGGTTTGTATTGTTATAAAATGTTACAAACACACATTTGCGGAATTTCTGAATGAATTTTAATTTAAAATCAAACTACAACAAACTCAGAGAGTACGATCGACGGTACGTAACAATTTAGTGAGTCCACCCTCCCGCGCACAGTCCACCTCCCCGCGCACAGTCCACCTAAATCGAAAAAAATTCCGCGCACAGTCCACTTTCCCGCGTACAGTCCACTTTCCCGCGCACAGTCCACTTTCCCGCGCACAGCCCACCCTCCCGCGCACAGTCCACCTACATCAAAAAAGTTCCCGCGCACAGTCCACTTTCCGCGCACAGTCCACTTTCCCGCGCACAGTCCACTTTACCGCGCACAGTCCACCCTCCCGCGCACAGTCCACTTTCCCGCGCACAGTCCACCTACCTCAAAAAAGGTTCCCGCGCTCAGTCCTTCCCGCGCTCAGTCCTTCCCGCGCTCAGTCTACCAGTTTCCCGCGCTCAGTCCTCCCGCGCTCAGTCCTTCCCGCGCTCAGTCTACCCCTTTCCCGCGCTCAGTCCTCCCGCGCTCAGTCCTTCCCGCGCTCAGTCTACCCCTTTCCCGCGCTCAAGCTTTCCCGCGCTGCGTCTACCCCCCTCGCTCCGCACAGCTGGCACACCTGTGAATTATCAAAGTATCCGGATATATTGCAATTTCGCTATATATCCGGATATATTTCAATATGGTTATGTATCCGGATATATTCATATATATCCGGAT